>CM051008.1:753883-841383 GCA_027704905.1 Muraenolepis orangiensis | reverse complement strand
ATCTCTAAGCCTATTTGTACGACACTTGATACTGCGGTATCGCCTGCCTGACGGTAATAGTGAGTAAAGTTCGTGGCTGGGGTGGGCAATGTCTTTTATAATTCTTTTGGCCTTGGCCACGCACCGCTGGTTGTAAATGTCCAGGAGGGAGGGGAGCTCACCTCCAACGATATACTGGGCCGTCCGCACCACCCTTTGAAGCGCTCTGCGCTCGAGTGCCGTGCAGTTCCCGTACCAGGCGGTGATACACCCTGTCAGAACAATCTCGATGGTGCCGTTGTAGAATGTTCTCAGGATGCGGGGGCCCATGCTGAATTTCTTCAGACGCCTGAGAAAATACAGGCGTTGTTGGGCCTTTTTCACCACGTGTGTGGTGTGCGTGGACCATGTGAGGTCCTCGGAGATGTGCACGCCGAGGAACTTGAAGCTGCTGACCCTCTCTACTGCAACGCCGTCGATGGAGATAGGGCTGTGCTCTCCCCTCTGCCTCCTGAAGTCCACGATCAGCTCCTTGGTCTTCTTGACGTTGAGGGCGAGGCTGTTCTCCTGGCACCACTGCTCCAGCGATCCGACCTCCTCCCTGTAGGCTGTCTCGTCGTCGCCGGCGATCAGGCCCATCACTGTCGTGTCGTCAGCAAACTTGACGATGACGTTGGAGCTGTGCATAGCCATGCAGTCGTGGGTGTAGAGGGAGTAGAGGAGAGGGCTCAGCACGCATCCCTGGGGGGCTCCCGTGTTGAGGGTCAGTGGCTCTGATGTGGTGCTGCCCATCCTCACCACCTGGCGGCGGTCCGACAGGAGGTTCAGTATCCAGCTGCACGTGGATGGGGGTACGCCTAGACCTCTCAGCTTGGTGTCGAGCTTGGCAGGAACTATTGTGTTAAATGCTGAGCTGTAGTCCACAAACAGCATTCGCACATAACAGTTCTTCCCCTCCAGGTGGGAAAGGGCAGTGTGGAGGGCCATGGCAATTGCGTCGTCCGTGGATCTATTTTGACGATATGCAAATTGCCATGGGTCCAGCGTGGTAGGTAACACGGAGCAAATAAAGTCCTTGACCAACCTCTCGAAGCATTTGCTAACGATCGAGGTGAGGGCCACAGGTCTGTAGTCATTCAGGCATGTTACCTTGGTTTGTTTAGGGACAGGCACGATGGTGGATATCTTGAAGACCGCGGGGACAACAGCCTGGGACAGGGAGAGGTTGAAGATGTCTGCAAAGACTCCTGCCAACTGGTCTGCGCATGCTCTGAGGACGCGGCCCGGGATGTCGTCGGGGCCTGCCGCCTTACGGATGTTCAGCCGCTTAAAGGTGCGGCGCACATCCGCCTCCGAGATGCGCAGCTGGCTGGTCTCCCCAGTCGGTGCTGGCTTCGGCGGGCTGCCGTTTACGTCGAACCGAGCAAAAAATGTATTTAGCTCTCCTGGGAGGGAGGTAGAGGAGTTCTCTACACAACTGGTTCTCCCTCTGAAGTTCGTTATCTTCTGCAGCCCCTGCCACATACCCCTCGCATCGTGTTTCTTGAATTTATCTTCCACTCTGTCCTTATACTCCCGCTTGGCAGTGACGATGGTTTTACGGAGGTCGTAACGGGCTCTCGTATATTCCTCCGTATTCCCGGAACCAAAGGCGGCGTTACGCGCATGTAGGGCAGCGCGAACATCGCCGTTAATCCACGGTTTCTGGTTGGGATATATCCGAACCGACTTGGTCGGAACAACGTCATCTATGCACTTCTTGATGAACCCGGTGACCGACGACGCGTACTCGTTGACGTTATTGTCCGAGGCAACGCGGAACATGTGCCAGTCAGCGTGATCAAAACAATCCTGCAGCGTAGAATCTGATTGGTCCGACCAGCATTGGACCTCCCTCACAGCGATCGGTTGCTGCTTCAGTCTCTGCCTATAGGCGGGGAGTAGCTGGATAGAGCGGTGATCTGATTTGCCGAACGGTGGGCGGAGGAGGGCCTTGTAGCCATCACGGAAGGGAGTGTAGCAGTGGTCGAGGATCCGCTCGCCCCGTGTGTTGCTCTTTATGTGTTGGTAGAACTTCGGGAGAACCTTCTTCAGGTTCGCCTTGTTGAAGTCCCCCGCCACGATGAGAGCAGCCTCGGGGTGGGCCGACTCCTGTTCGCTGATAGCCCCGTACAGTTCCTTCAGCGCTGTGTCCGTGTTGGCTTGTGGGGGAATGTAAACAGCGGTCACGGTTACCGCTGTAAACTCCCGAGGTAGCCAGTATGGACGGCACATAAGCATCAGGTACTCCAGGTCCGGGGAACAGAAAGACTTGAGGGGATGTACATGACTTTGGTTAACCAAAGATCACCAAGATCTGTTTATCATGAGACATACCCCCCTCCGCGATCTTTACCGGAGAGAGCCTTTGTTCTGTCCGCCCGGTGTACGGAAAATCCCGTCGGCTCGATAGCTGCGTCGGTAACCCCCTCCGACATCCATGTCTCCGTAAGGCAGATAATACAATTGTCCCTAGTTTCCCGGTGGAATTGAATACGAGCCTGTAGTTCGCTTAACTTATTGTCCAGAGACTGTACATTAGCCAGTAGAATGGTGGGTAGTGGGGGGCGATCGGATCGACATCTCAGCCTGACTAGCACGCCGGCTCGCTTCCCTCGCTTCCTCCGGCGACGCTTGCGCGTAATCGTGCCCAAAATGGACGGAGATAATCCAGCTGTGACTTCGGGCGGGACGTCCGAGTCGAAAGAATGAAAAAACTCCGGTAGGCGGCGAGCGACTGTCGATCTGATCTCCCAAAGTGTGCAGAAGTTATAAGTGAACTTGCTGCTAACATCCTGAACTAAAAAAGTTGCAATAAAAAGAATAAATAACAAAAAACTGCGTCGTCGTGCGGGAGCTCGCGACACGGCAGCCATCTCGTACGGCGCCATACTCCCATCACAATTTACTCATGCAATAGCATTAATGTAGAATTTAGTTAATTTAAGTCCATATCGTATACTTATATCCATATCACTACTATGTGACTCACAGCATCAATGTTCAACTCAAATAAGTCTAAGTTTAGTTTAGGGTTTGGTTTTCCTTCACGAGGAGGGAGGGGGTCGGGGACCTGAAGGGGGCAGTGGGTCAAACCATCTCCTTCCCGGTGGGGGGGGGGGGAGTTGTAAAGCAGTGGGCTGTGGGTGCTGACTGTGGGTGTGTTCTTCCAGTGGTCCCCCAGTGGTCTCTGGATCAGGACAGCCTCCTGCGCTACCAGCTGAGGGGGGGGGGCAGCCCCCGCCTCACACACACCCAGTTCCTGCTGCGCACACGCGCCTCCGCGGGGACACTGCTGTCCATGACGTCCCGGGACGGCAGCGAGTTCATCATCCTGGAGGTCAGCCCGAACCCTGCCACACACACACACACATTTACAGACGCACACAGACACACGCACACACACACACGCACACGCACATACACACACATGCACAGAGACACGAACACACACACACACACACACATTTACAGACGCACACAGACACACGCACATACACACACATGCACAGAGACACGAACACACACACACACATGCACGCACACATGTACACACACACGCACAGACACATACACACACACATGCACGCACACATGCACACACACACACGCACAGACACAGACACACACACACACACACACACACACACACACCCACACACATGCATACAGACACACCACACACGCACACAGACACACACATACACATGCACACACGCACACGCACGCAGGCACAAACACACACACACACACAGACGCACACACGCACAGACGCACACACACACACACACAATGCTCCTTCACACACACGGCACAAGCACACACACACACATCACACAATGCGCCTGCACACACACACTGCACACAGGCCCAAACACACACACACACACACACACACAGACGCACACAAAACACACACACACACACACACACACAGACACACACTGCACACAGGCCCAAACACACACACACAGACGCACACACACACACACACACACACACAGACGCACACACACACACACATCACACAATGCGCCTGCACACACACACACTGCACACTGCACACACACACACACACACACTCACATATTCATGTACACACCCTGCACAAACACACATGCACACAAACACACACAAAATATGAATATGCAGGATAACAGATGACACACCCATCACTGTCAAGTGTCTGTTTGTGTGACTTTTGGATTCATTATATTAAAAGTTTTGTTCCGACATCAAAACTGGCCGCCGTCATGAAGGTATGACGTTTAATAGCCATTTATTATCCACAGAATTTATAACTGAATTAATCACCATGGCACTTTCTGTTTGACATATTAATAACATCTCCTTCTGGCTTGCTCTCTCTCTCTCTCTCTCTCTCTCTCTCTCTCTCTCTCTCTCTCTCTCTCTCTCTCTCCTCCTCTCTCTCTCTCTCTCTCTCTATCCTCCAGATCACAGAGGGCCACCTCTTGGTGAGGGCCAACCTGGGGGACGGCCCCCATTCCCTGCGTCTGCCCGGCCAGCGCATCGACGGGGGCCAGTGGGTCCTGGTCGGCCTCTATCGCCACGACAACCAGTTCCGGCTGAGGCTGGAGCAGGGCGGGGGCTCGCGGGAGGTCCAGGCCCAGCTGGGGAACCGGAGGGAGATTGTGGTCCATCCCGCCAGCATCCAGCTGGGGAACGGACCCGGTCCTGAGGAGAGCACCGACTTCCAGGGTGAGGCTTGGCTTCATGAAGTAAACATTAAAACATCCAAACTACCGCATTAATGTGCCTAAACCCTCAGTCACAAACAGAAATAATGATTTGATTCAAAGATTAGATTAGATTACATTAGATTAGATTAGATTAGATTAGATTAGATTAGATTCTAATGTGTTTCACAGCACATGAAAAAGTACAGAGAAAGGGCTTGTAAGCAGAGTGCACATGGCAGTAAAGGCCTGGTGATGTACGATGGAGCAGGAGTTCACACTTTAACCACACTCTGTTGTACACAGAAATTAAAATATTATATACATGATATATTATAGCTAAAATGTGCAGCGGCTGACTCGAAACTACTTCCACTGCCGGCCAACTAAACTTAAATATTATGCTGACAATCTGACATCCAACCAGTTTAATATCTCAGGTCTCCTCAGACGGC
Source organism: Muraenolepis orangiensis (assembly GCA_027704905.1). Taxonomy (NCBI): domain Eukaryota; kingdom Metazoa; phylum Chordata; class Actinopteri; order Gadiformes; family Muraenolepididae; genus Muraenolepis; species Muraenolepis orangiensis. The sequence goes on along the minus strand of CM051008.1, from coordinate 836,213 downwards.
TTCAGTGCAGCGTCACAAAGACCAGTGATTGACGGCCTGTTGTTAAGCCAAGCGCCCCGTGACTGGCGGCCTGCCCGCGCTCATAGCATCACTATATTTGGTCTGAGATGATCCGGGCTGTAATACACCGTCTGGGGACGGCTGATTTAAGGCCTGGATGGACGCTTCAATGAGGACCTGGGTTTACTGTATGTTTCAATGAGGGACAAGCAATCAGGGTTATTTACGACTTACTGGTCTTCTAGTGTGTTTTTTTCTACTGGCTACTGGCTACTTGTGCTCTTCAGTTCTTCTCTTATCCTCTCTCTTGTTCTTCTTGGGGTTTTTGCCTTTTATCCTTCTTCTGTTTCTTTACATTCTGCTCCCGTTCTCGCTGCTCATCTTTTCCACTCATTTTATCTCTCTTCTCACTTTCCACTCTTTTATTTTAAGTGTATACCTCCTCGCCTCCTATTGTTCTGTATTTAGATACTATTTATAAACATACAGTTCAAACATGTTATTTTCTCGTAATGTTTTTATATTCGTATTTTTGCTGAACTCTGCCGCTTGCTTGAACTCCTGCTGTCCTGTTTCTCTTTTGCGCTACACGCCTGCCCCCTAGTGGTCGGTTTGGAGTACTTCACCCAGTCAAAATTCACCCCAAAAAAGATTTCACCAAATACTATTTACGTTTTTGTTTTTTTACAAAAACAAAAACAAAAACAAACCAAAAAAATATTTAAACAATAACTAATAACTAATATTTGAACAAAGCCATTTTATTGTAGCTTTAACTCAAACGGCCCTCATCTGGTCCAGGGTGTCTGCGCGACGTGCGTCTGAATGGACACAGCCTCCCGCTGGACGGCCGGAGCTCTGAGCTGGTGGTGCTGCTGGAGAGACGGGGGCTGAGCGCGGGATGCTCCTCCCAGGCCTGCCTCTCCTCACCCTGCAAGGGACCCCTCTACTGCCTGGACCTGTGGAGGAGATACGAGTGCAGGTAGAGAGACCACCGCCCGGATGCTACTCTCTCTCTCTCTCTCCCTCTCTCTCTCCCTCTCTCTCTCTCTCTCTTCGTCTCTCTCTCTCTCTCTCCCTCTCTCTCTCTCTCTCTTCGTCTCTCTCTCTCTCTCTCTCTCTCTCTCTCTCTCTCTCTCTCTCTCTCTCTCTCTCTCTCTCTCTCTCTCTCTCTCTCTCTCTCTCTCTCTCTCTCTCTCTCTTCGTCTCTCTCTCTCTCTCTCTCTCCCTCTCTCTCTCTCTCTCTCTCTCTCTTCGTCTCTCTCTCTCTCTCTCTCTCTCTCTCTCTCTCTCTCTCTCTCTCTCTCTCTCTCTCTCTCTCTCTCTCTCTCTCTCTCTCTCTTCGTCTCTCTCTTCGTCTCTCTCTCTCTCTCTCTCTCTCTCTCTCTCTCTCTCTCTCTCTCTCTCTCTCTCTCTCTCTCTCTCCCATCTCTCTCTCTCCCTCTCTCTCTCTCTCTCTCTCTCTCTCTCTCTCTCTCTCTCTCTCTCTCTCTCTCTCTCTCTCTCTCTCTCTCTCTCTCTCTCTCTCTCTCTCTCTCTCTCTCTCTCTCTCTCTCTCTCTCTCTTCGTCTCTCCCTCTCTCTCTCTCTCTTCGTCTCTCCCTGTCTCTCGTTCTCTTTCTCTCTCTGTCTCTCTCTCTTTCTTTCTCTCTATTTGTTGTTATAGCTCTCTCTCTGTGCATGTACATTGTGTGTGCGTGTCTATACGTGTGTGTTCTCTTTATGTGTGTGTGTGTTTGTCTCTATACGTGTGTGTGTGTCTCTATACGTGTTTGTGTGTGTGTCTATATGTGTGTGTGTCTCTCTATACGTGTGTGTGTGTGTGTCTCTATGTGTGTGTGTGTGTGTGTGTGTGTGTTCTCTATATGTGTGTGTGTGTCTCTATACGTGTGTGTGTGTGTGTGTGTGTGTGTGTGTGTGTGTGTGTGTGTGTGTGTGTGTGTGTGTGTGTGTGTGTGTGTGTGTGTGTGTGTTCTCTATATGTGTGTGTGTGTGTCTCTATGTGTGTGTGTGTGTGTGTGTGTCTCTATACGTGTGTGTGTGTGTTCTCTATATGTGTGTGTGTGTGTGTGTGTGTCTCTATGTGTGTGTGTGTGTGTGTGTCTCTATACGTGTGTGTGTGTTCCCTCTCTAACTCCGCCCCCTCCCCCAGGTGTCCAGGCAGTCAGGTGACTGTGAGGGAGGACCCTTCTGGTCAGGAGCGCTGCGTCCCCTCGCCGTGCGGGGCGTCGCCCTGCCACCACGGGGGTGTGTGCCAGCCCCTGTCCCCCCAGAGCTACAGCTGCCGCTGCCAGGACGGGTTCAGAGGTCAGCGCTGTGAGGTGGGCCAGGTCAGAGGGGCCCGGCTGGCGGCCCTCAGCCCCTCCTCCATCCTGGCCATCAGCATGTGTCTGCTGGTGTTCTTTGGTGAGGAACAAATATCAAGATACAAGATTTGTATTTTCCATTTGCATTAAGAATGGAATGCTTACTCTACTGCGTACGTTTAAACTGTGCAAAAGCATTTAAAGTGCCAGTAGTGCAGCAGCATCATGACTACAGAGCAGTAGCTGTGATGAGTCCAGAAAGTCCAGCAAAGTATGACAGAGTAATGTTAATGACATGTTATGACTAGAGTAATGTTAATGACATGTTATGATAGTGTAATGTTAATGACATGTTATGATAGAGTCATGTTAATGACATGTTATGATAGTGTAATGTTAATGACATGTTATGATAGTGTAATGTTAATGACATGTTATGATAGTGTAATGTTAATGACATGTTATGATAGTGTAATGTTAATGACATGTTATGATAGTGTAATGTTAATGACATCTTATGATAGTTGCAGCACTCACAAATATGACTGAGAGAATATGATTTGATTCACTTTGTAACGTGTAACGCAATGTTTGTTTGTTGCCTGACGTTAGATTCACAAAATGTACATATAGTTGAAAGAGCTAGTAGATCAGATAAGAGTTATCTTGTCTATTTTCACCATCAACAGATCATAGAAAATGACCTGACTGTCTAAACGGACCCTCGTACAAACAGTCTCCTGTTCCATGAAATGCACTGATGACTCAAATATAAATTACTCTTGTGTGTATTTGAATGTGTATTTTTTGCTTATGTGCGTGCGTGCGTGCGTGCGTGTGTGTGTGTAGCCGTGCTGGTGGCGGTGACGGTGTGGAACCAGAAGGGGAGCCGCAGTAAGTTCCAGAAGAGAGGAGTTTACCACATCCCCGCGGAGCACGCCAGCTGGGAGGACATCAGAGAGAACATCCTCAACTACAACGAGGAGGGGGGAGGGGAGCAGGACCAGGTACACACACACACACACGTAGACACACACACACACACACACGTAGACACACACACACACACACACACACGCACACACATAGACACACACACACACACACACACACACACACACACACACACACACACACACACACACACACACACACATAGACACACACACACACACATAGACACACAAACACACACACACACACACACACACACACACACACATAGACACACACACACACACACACACATAGACACACACACACACACACACACATAGACACACACACACACACACACACATAGACACACACACACACATAGACACACACACACACACACATAGACACACACACACACATACACACACATAGACACACACACACACACACACACACACACACACACACACACACACACACACACACATAGACACACACACACACATACACACACATAGACACACACACACACACATAGACACACACACACACATACACACACATAGACACACACACACATAGACACGCCACGCATATACACACACACACACGCACACGCATAGACACACGCCACGCACATACACACACACACACACGCATAGACACACACGCGCACACACATTCACACACACACACATGCACACACGCGCACGCATAGACAGACACACACACACACGTACACACATGCACACGCACAAACGTGTACCCACAAACATGCACACACACATGCATACACACAAACACACACACACACGTATTGAGACACACACACACACACACATACACACACACACACACACACACACACACACACACGGTGCTGTTTTGAAATGTGATGAAGCAGTATGTTTTGATGAGAGGGGAATGCAAAGTAAAACATCAGTTAGCTGATAGTGATAAATAGAGTCCAGGTTCCAGGCCTCTACTGCCTCATATGGGTCCCAATCGACAAGCAACTGAATGCTTTTTTCACTTCCAAGTCCTACTTCTTACATGTCTTAACATTAACAACAATTTAATATTTTGAACAAACAAAAATACAAATGAGTAATTGTTTCCCCCCATCCCGTCTATTCCTCTCCAGAATGCCTACGACATCACGGAGCTGAAGCGTCCGCTGTGCTCCAGTCTGTCCCAGTCCTCCTCCTGTACCACAGCCCCCCTCCTCAAGTCCTCCCCGGGCTCCCAGGAGGAGGTTCACCCCTCGGGCTCCTCCTGCAGCTCCGGGGCCCCTTACCTCAGCATCCCCAAACACCATCACCACCACCACCACCATCACCACACAGCAGGCAACACTAACTACGCCGCGGACGCGGATGCTAACTACACTAACGGCCCGCGATGCGCTAACCGCGGTACTCCGGTCAACGTGGGCGGCGAGGCCGGGGGATCGGCCGCCCTCGCTCGCTCGCACTCCCAGGTGGACTTCAAGAGGTACGTGGCCCGCATCGTCTGGGAGGCCGACCACGACAGGGACGCCCCCCCACCGGACGCCTACCACCTGTGGAGTGTGGAAGGTTCCGGGTCGTCGGCCGGCAGCCTGAGCTCACTGGGGTCGGACACCTCCCGAACCCGCCCGGGGGACCCGGGGGAGGAGCCGGGCTTCGGGCACGATAGGCTGTCCCGCTGGGGCCCCAAGTTCCAGGCTCTGAGCAACATGTACGACCGGCCCCAGCTGGACCTCTCGTACAGAGAGGCTGTGAGCTACAGGCACAGGAGCCACAGCCAGGACCTCACTGCTCATCCACAGTAGGATGGCTGGAATATTACGCCACACACACACACACACTAATACACACACACTAATACACACACACACACACACACACACACATCACACACACACACACACACACACACACACACACACACACATCACACACACACACACACACACACACACACACACACACACACACACACACACACACACACACACACACACACACACACACACACACACACACACACACACACACACACACACACCCACCCCCCCCCCCCCTCTGGCCCTTGACTGACTGCGATCACGCACATCAGTGCCCCCTAGGGGAGATTGTATGTAGCACAAGTCCTTCTGTTCTAACTGTCCAACTGCATCCAAGAAACCAAGTCCTAACGGTGAACCTGGGAACAACAAGAGTCCAGAAAATGTGAATGCAAGCCAATCGTATAAATGTTCTTGTACCGCCTGTTTCCTGTTGCCGGGCGAACTATACGCTGTACGTCTGGTGCACTGAACACCTGTTTATTTACACTTGGATGACAATACAGGACACCGATTTACAGCAAGGGATGGGGCCTGTTTAATCCAGATGGGATTGCAGAAAGCACACTGAAACAGGATTCCAGTCTGTTTAGAGACAGTGTACCCGCTTTACATTGTTAAAGCTTTACAAATTAAAGAGTTATTTATTGGGGTTAAGAGATGTACCATATTTATTTTTTTGAACATACACATTACACACACAAACACACACACACACACACACACACACACACACACTGCCTCTCCACAACGATACATCTATAAGGTACACATGTGTTGTGCTGTTTTGTGTTGTTATGAGATTTAGGTTAGAAGATGAATTGTGTGTGTGTGTGGGGGGGGGGGGGGTGGGGGGGGGGCTTGCAGATCCAACATCACTTTCTATTTTTCTATTGACAAGCTAGATCGATTCAGAAGATGAAACACATTTATTGCTTTTCCTTGTGAAAGCGTTTCATATTCCTGGGATGGTACAGTCGTGTAACGTGTGGTTCATCGCCTGTAGGTCGGTACTGTGGTATAATTGCTTGATTGCAGAACGTGAAGCGTAACTGTTGTTACTTACCTGTCCGGTTCTGGAGCTGCAGACGACTCTCACCTGCTGTCCTCATCCCCTCTGCTGGTACCGCCCTCACACCTGGGACAACTATCCTCATTCTACGCATATTTAGAGGATGGATTTATGTATTAGTCACTCAAACAACTATCTATTCTTCACAGGAGTCCGATTGTTAAGCCAATAGGTGGCGTCCTCTCTGTCTCCTGGCAGACCGGGATGAGATGATGGGTGATTGACAGCGCCACCTGTCAATCACCAGTGCAACCGTGTGCGGAATGACTATCGTTGCTGTGTGATTGTGAGCCGTGTAGAATAGTATTATCCCAGCTGGGACTGCGTTTAATGTGCTGCTGAGTGACAGGAACACTAAAAACCAAATGGTGAACGCTATCATTCTGCCTTCTTATAAGAGTCGCTTCAGTTGGTTGGACGAGTCAATTGAAGCCGAACCCACTTAAACGAAGCCCCGCCCACACGAAGCCCCGCCCACAGCTTGATGGGAATACCAGGAGGATGGAAATAGAATTTAAGGGGAATGACATGTTTCAATTCCAGTGGCTGGTATATTGAATCTCTCCCCAGCCAGTTTCAACTCAATGTACCCAAACTAAAGAGTGAACTCCCAGAAAGCACACATAGCCAAAGTCTCTGGACGAGGAACCCAACTTACTGAAAGAGATGTGCTCTCTGGGGTGGCTGTCCCTGTTGTGTGGTCATGACTTTTAATGGATGGATGGTTTATAAGGCGCTGGGGAAAAGGTGGATTTGCAAGTACAATCTGAAAGGAAATATGAAAACTTGTTATGTAATAAAGGTAATCATTCCAAGATTATAGATTTCTAACATAACAAGTACTGGTTCCCCAACAAGAACAACTCATTCAACTGTCATAAAATGGTGGTTTATTGTTAGAAGGCTGTTTTACAACAAAAAAACAATTGTTTAAATCCTTTAACAGTAAGTGCTTCACAGACATCTAAAGATCATGTTTACCCCTGAACCTTAAATCTTAAAGCGTCCCTGAGGACTTGTGCAGAAAGCTATGCATCCAAATGAACCGACACGGGTGTTTTATAAATCTCTTTTCGACTCCGAGCCGTGTGTTTGGACCTCTGATGAAGGCGGTTGGTAGCTGTTTGTGTTGCTGAGCGGTGATTTAGTTGTTGTATTAAGATGTGAATCTGTGTTTGTGTTGTTGGTGTGTGTAGAAGTCTCTCTCTCACACATTATACATTATGATGTATATATGTACCTTTTATAGCTACCTAACATGTCATATTCCTTTTCTATATGAATTTTAATAAAATAATGTTTCCCAAAATGATCCATTGTGTCGGCTCATGTTGTTGTGGCAATTGTGTAAGTGTGTGTGTGTGTGTGTGTGTGTGTGTGTGTTAATTTTTGTGTCTGTTAAACAAGTCTCCAAGAACTGAACCAGTGCTCAGGTAAAAGTACAATAAGTACAATTAGTTGGCAAACAATAGAACTATATCGAACTAACTAACTAACTATTTCATTGTTAGTTCGTTCCACCACTTTGGGGCCACAGGACAGAGAACAGTTGTGACCGCGTAGATCGGCCCTCAGGGGCCCCTCAGCGAGGGGAAAGCAGACGGCCCGAAGAAGCAGAGCTAAGTGGGCGGGGGGATGGAGGGTTGACCATCGCCTGGAGGCAGGACGGAGCTGTTCCTTCACTGCCCTGGAGGCACCAAGGTGTTAGAGGGGGTAAAAGACCCTTCTACCATTCTGTACAATGGGGTGAGCATTGGCATAGATAGTGGAGGGTAATATCAACAACACAGTATAACCAACAAACTAATCAACTAACAAAATGCCCCAGAAAGCAAAAACTGAACATTTAAAATGATTAAATAAATAATAAGAACAAAACATAATTAAAAGTATATATATGTATAAAACATTTTAAGGCAGTAATCATTCCAAATTTTTGAAAATTTCACATAACAGCCACGGAGAGACAATTAAATGTTCTCAAATTTTACAAAGAATAGGGCATCCTTTACCCGATGGGTATGAGAGGGAGGGGCTCTTCCAGCGCATCAGGGGCTCACTAGTAATGTGAGAAAAGCCACAATTTCGACAAAATAGGATGACAGTGAGTGGAGAGTGGGCAGGACACCAAACAAGCCAACTGAGGGTGAGGGGAGGATGTTAACAGATGTGATGGCTGAGAGTCAAAGACAGACTTCCAAAACAGAGACAAAGCGGGACAAAACCAAAACATGTGATGAGATTAGCTGGACCTTGGTGGCGTTTATCACAATTTGGATCAGTGCCAAGGAAGATGCGAGCTAGTCTGCTTTTAGACCAGTGGACTCCACTGTGAACTGCTTTACAGATCATATGGTGCAGATGAACGACTTGTTGACCCATTTCAGAGCAGACTGCCAGACCTCAGCCTCCATCTCTATATCGAGGTCCTCAGACCAAGCGGTGCGTAGACTATCCGAGGCCGAGGCTTGGTGTGTGAGTACAGTACATAGTACAGCTCTGACACGGTCCCATTGAGGTAGTTCATACTAAGAATGGTGTGGACCAAGGTAGAAGGGGACAGCAGGGAAGCCAGGGAAGCGATTGCCAACAAAGAATCTGAAAAAGCCAATTACACACATGCACACACATGACTGTAATGCCAAGTTTGCAGACGACACCACAGTCATCGGCCTGATAAGCGAGGACGACAAAATGTACAGAGATGAGGTGGTCCGGCTGACGGGATGGTGTGAGGACAACAGCCTCACACTGAATGCCAGCAAGACCAAGGAGCTCATCGTGGACTTCAGGAGCCACCGGGGCACCACTCCACCATCAGCCTGGACGGGGCCCTCACCCCACCATCAGCCTGGACGGGACACCGGTGGAAGTCGTCAACTGCTTCCGTTTCCTGGGACTACAGATTTGCGATGACCTGGCGTGGACCCGCAACACGGAGGTCATGCTGAAGAAGGCCCACAGGAGAAGCGGAACACAAGATACAAGATGTTTTATTTGCCATATGCAACAAGTACAATGGAATGCTGACTCCCCATTCCCCCCCGCAGTATGAATTATTAAAACAACACGAACGGAGAACAATATAGTGACGGATGATATTTACATGTTTTGAATTGTGCAAACATATTTAAAAATGTTTTAAAGTGCCAGTAGTGCAACAGCATCATGAATACAGTGCAGTACGGCGGAAAAGGTCATGGATTCCATGCATTGAGGAGATCTTTAGAACCAAATGTTGGAAGAAGGCCATCTCCATCACTAAGGTCCACTCCGGTCACCTGTTCCTCAGCATCCGTACCCGGACTAGCAGGTTCAAGGCCGTTTTTTATCCACAGGCAGTGACCTACTGAACTGCCACTTTCACTTCATAACATGTCATTAACATTACACTATCATAACATGTCATTAACATTACACTATCATAACATGTCTTTAACATTACACTATCATAACATGTCATTAACATTACACTATCATAACATGTCATTAACATTACACTATCATAACATGTCATTAACATTACACTATCATAACATGTCATTAACATTACACTATCATAACATTGTCATTAACATTACACTGTCAAAACATGTCATTAACATTACACTATCATAACATGTCATTAACATTACACTATCATAACATGTCATTAACATTACTCTATCATAACTTGTCATTAACATTACACTATCATAACATGTCATTAACTTTACACTATCATAACATGTCATTAACATTACACTATCATAACATGTCTTTAACATTACCTATCATAACATGTCATTAACATTACACTATCATAACATGTCATTAACATTACACTATCATAACATCTCATTAACATTACACTATCATAACATGTCATTAACATTACACTATCATAACATGTCATTAACATTACACTATCATAACATGTCATTAACATTACACTATCATAACATGTCATTAACATTACACTATCATAACATGTCATTAACATTACACTGTCAAAACATGTCATTAACATTACACTATCATAACATGTCATTAACATTACACTATCATAACATGTCATTAACATTACTCTATCATAACATGTCATTAACATTACACTATCATAACATGTCATTAACATTACACTATCATAACATGCCATTAACATTACACTATCATAACATGTCATTAACATTACTCTATCATAACATGTCATTAACATTACACTATCATAACTTGTCATTAACATTACACTATCATAACATTGTCATTAACATTACACTATCATAACATGTCATTAACATTACACTATCATAACATGTCATTAACATTACACTATCATAACATGTCATTAACATTACTCTATCATAACTTGTCATTAACATTACACTAGCATAACATGTCATTAACATTACACTGTCATAACATGTCATTAACATTACTCTATCATAACATGTCATTAACATTACTCTATCATAACATGTCATTAACATTACACTATCATAACATGTCATTAACATTACACTATCATTACATGTCATTAACATTACACTATCATAACATGTCATTAACATTACACTGTCATACATTTGCTGGATTTCCTGGACTCATTACAGTTATTGTACTGTTCTGCACTGTATTTAGCTACATATCATCATGTATCATGTACATATCATCCATCAGACACTTTATTGTTATTTTTATTGTGAGTACAGTATTGTTATAGTATATAACGTTACATGTTAAGTATATAGTGTTCAATTGTAGGAAATGCATACTGCGGGAGGAAATGGGGAGGAAGCATTCCATTGTACTTTCTTGAATATTGAATCTTGAATCTTGAATTAAATGCACGAGTTAACTGATCATTGGATGAACCATTAATGTAACACTGCTTTACACACGCAATCCCATGATCTCCCCAGGTTGCGAAGGCCCCATCATTAACAGAAGGGGTGAACAGAGGGTTGGAGTGTACCTGGAGTCCAAAGTGAACCCTTGATTGAGTCCAGATCTTGAGTCAGTTTTTAACTATAATGTATGGAGTAATGTCATGTATGGTGTATGGTATGGTGTATGGTGATGAAAGCACAGCAGGCACAAGAGGGAGAGGAAGCTTCAAACATCCTCTCTCTGCAGCGACGGTGGGGTGACGGCAACCAGACGGCAGGTTAGGTCGTGCTAGACCCACTAATGCTTTAGTTTTTTGTAGAATGTCTTTTCAAATTCTGGGGTGTGTGCACCTTGTTTGTGTGTGTGTGTGTGTGTGTGTGTGTGTGTGTGTGTGTGTGTGGTGTGTGTGTGTGTGTGTGTGTGTGTGTGTGTGTGTGTGGTGTGTGTGTGTGTGTGTGTGTGTGTGGTGTGTGTGTGTGTGTGTGTGTGTGTGTGTGTGTGTGTGTGTGTGTGTGTGTGTGTGCGTTACCCCAAGCTTGCTGCCTCCATACATCCACCACATTGCTTTGTCTCTGACCTATATCTGCTCATAGTGAACTGATGGTCTGCACAAAGCAACAAAGCTTAGAGCTCAAACACACCCTCTCTGTGTCTTCGTCTCTGGGGGATAATAGAGCTAAACCGTCTCATCAACCTACCATTCAAATCATCTCAAATTAACCATTATAATTTAATCATAAATTATGCTATTTCAGTGTCTTGTGTCTAGAGCTGAATGCAGTGTTGATTGCTACATATGATTCAAATAATATTAAATAAACATTGATTATGTATAAATATAATATAATTCAAGGCATTTGTTAAGATACCTTTAGTTTAGATCCCTATCCCATTCAGTTAAATAGTTCTACATTTGCTTTGACTTTCTATCATGAGGAATTCTCTATCTAAGAATGTGGAAGAGAGGCTTTCCCTGTGTAGTCCGTATTGGACCTGAGGTGTTTGGTCAGAATGTATCACTGTACCACCTGTGGGCCGTACCTCTGGAACACTGAAGGAAAACCACAGGAGAAATATATGGAATCACAAGTGTGCTGCTGGCTGGTGGGGGTCGACTATAGTATAGGGGTCAGACAGAGGGACAACGAGAGAGAGAGAGAGAGAGAGAGAGAGAGAGAGAGAGAGAGAGAGAGAGAGAGAGAGAGAGAGAGAGAGAGAGAGAGAGAGAGAGAGTGTGCGTGTGTGTGGTGTGCGTGTGCGTGCATAACCCAAGCTTGCTGCATCCATACATACACAACAGTGTGAGTGAATGACTAAGTGAGAGAGAGAGAGAGAGAGAGAGAGAGAGAGGTGTGTGTGTGTGTGTGTGTGTGTGTGTGTGTGTGTGTGTGTGTGGTGTGTGGTGTGTGTGTGTGTGTGTGTGTGTGTGTGTGTGTGTGTGTGTGTGTGGTGTGTGTGTGTGTGTGTGTGTGTGTGTGTGTGTGTGGGGGGGGGGGGCATTTGTGTGTGTGCACAATACCTTGTGTCTCTAGCAAGGGGGGGGGGAGTGGGGGTTGAGGGGGTGAGGGGGGGGTGGTCTCAAGATGAGGAGAGGTCTGGCTTTACCAACCCCCCCTGACACACACACACACACACACACACACACACACACACACCACTTCTATCTTCACCAACCCTCTATACACACACACCAAATAAACACAAACAAATCCAAAAGACTTTTCTCTCTCTCTCTCTCTCTCTCTCTCTCACACACACACACACACTACTTTTATACAAATAATAAACACACACTCACACTCCTTCTCTCACTTGCAAATATACATACACACACACACACACAGCAGGCAAACCAGCAAACACATGCAATGTGACACCATCTTTCCTTTGTGTGTGTGTGTGTGTGTGTGGGTGTGGTGTGTGTGTGTGAACTATAGCACCTACTAAACCATTGCTACCCACCAGTTGTGTGAGCGGTGGAAGGGGGTGTGACGGGGGTGATGAGGACCTTCTCACTCACTTGTCGAAGCCCATGCTAACAATGTAGGCCTACCTCATGCTCCTAGAGTACTGCAGTACAACCGTGTACTACTAGTTTAAAGTGCTGCAGTACTCCCCAACACAAACATGAACCATGTTAAAGTATTGTGTGTTGCATGAGTACTGCTGGGTTGAAAAACACACCATTAAGGCTCTCTGTGTTTTGGAAATACACTTTTGTATGCATATTTTTCGAATGCACTACTTGCACATAGGGCCACTGCAATAGGTCTCAAAGGTTACTGCCAATATAAATATTTGTACTCGTAGTTGCCAATTTAAATGTTTATTTTGTTTCATTTTGAAATAATATTTTCAATTGCTGTTTTAAATGCAATAGTGCACCATAGATACACCATTTAGTTGTACAAAATATCCTGAATCTCATTCTCATAAGGACACAGGGAAGGAGAGGAATGACAGAACAGTATCAAGTAAGCAAGTTTTAATCTTTAACTAGAGGGCTAACCAACATGTAGTCGGGTGTATCTTTTGAAACCTGCATCTTTAATACTTCATGTGGTATCAGCAGTTTGTTTTCTTGTAGGCCAATCGTGATCAACTGCAGCTCCCTGGATGCACGGAGGTGGCAGACGGCCTCATCCCAGGGCTGGAGATGTAGGAATAGACACAGCGTGGAGGACCAGGTCCTCAGGAGCCCACCGCTAGCCGTTAGACTTCTGGAGAGGTCCTGTATATCTGAGGCTGTAGGGGGTGCTCTCCATGGGTTTTAGGGGGGGGGGGGGGGGAGATCTGCATACAAACGTGAGTAGCACCACACCTATAGGCCTCATTAACATGAGACCCCCCCTCCTCACTGGCATGACAAAGGGGCCTCCTCTCTAGGACCTTGTCGGACCAACGCTGATGGGTTGAATAAACCCGATAAGACTCCTGGCTGAGCTTCAACAGAACAGTCCGTTCCGTATGTCGGTTGAGACATTCGATTGCAGGCAAACACAACGGGACAAGTTGAAGCAAAACATTGGATTTCAACCAAAGACAAGAAGCCAAAGTCCTCCCACGTAGACGCAAACCAACTTCTAAAATGCACATTTGAGCCAAACATTTTTTAATTTTTCAGAATTTATTTAAACCATTACAAAATTACAACAGTGGAGCAAAAACAAATACACACTTCTGGATTCCTCTATGTACAAATACACATGTGTAATCTACATACAGTTGACATGGTTCTTTGTTCACTGCCGAGTATACAGGGACTACAGACCGTAGTCTGGGGGGGGGGGGGGGGTCTGGCCAGCCTGAGGACTTTCAACCGTGTGGGTGTTCAGGTCGTTTAAGGCACCCCGACCTGGGGAACACCTGGGCAACTATCCAACAGCCAGCATGCCGCCTGGCGCCAACCCCAAGGGATTCATAAATAGTGTTTGCCTTTGGCAATGATTAGGGAAAACATGAATTAATGGGTCGTCGTACGATTTCTCTCTTTACATATGAACATAACATTGTACACTACAGGAGGCATACAAGAATAAATACAAGAGTTAATGAAAACCCCAAATAACTAAAATAATAATAATTCTGCACCGTCGTAGGGCAACTGCCCATGCAGGTCAAGTTTCACAGGAATTAAGGAATTAAGTCGGTCAATTCTCAGCTCCGTACGTTTGCCATTAGGACGGGCAGGTAGGACGGGCTCAACACACCGAGCCTAGACAAGGCCGTCCCCAAAATAAGTTAGACCTCCTCTACGGTTCAGGGCAATCAACCAATCACATTCACTGCAGTTGGTGACAAGAGACTTCCAAATCCAGGCAGGATTCAGCTTCTCAGAAACATTTGAATTCACACCATATTAGTCCTCAACAACCTCATTTTACCAAAGCAATAAGCAGGCAACATGGCACCAGTTAAGTCCTCATAACGTGCAGCCGTGAGATGAACCATCTCCATCTCCATCTCCTAGTCAACGTCTGAACTGAAACCATGTCATGCTGCATTGGCACTGAATACTTAGAGCAGTAAACATCTCCATTCACACTGAGGGGCTCCAGTGGCCGCACGTCCTTTCCTATGGTGCCGTTCGTTTTGGGGTAATAAGTATTCCTCCTTGGAGAAGAGTCACTGGTTAAAAACATGTTTTGGCAGTTTTTGTGTGGATCCACTCTGCTCCGCTGCCAACACACTAAAAGCAGCCAAATTAACCAGAAATCCCCGCAATTCATGGCTTAAATATGGTTCATCCATAGGGCCATCTGTAATAAAACCATATAAATAAGAGGGAATGTAAAATGACCAATTTAGAGGTATAAAATAGTACCCACACATTTTATCGCTCACATTTCACAAGAGCTTTTCCTATTGGTCACAGAGAGAGAGGGGGGGGGGCATCCGTCCAGGTGACAGGTGAGTTCTGTTCTAGAGACGCACTGTAGCACGGTGTCAGGGTTAGAGCTCAGGGATTGGTGGGTTTCTCTGTGCTGCTGGGCGGGGTCAAGAGGGGTTTTATGGAGACGGGCGACAGGGGGCATTCTGAGGGCTCGATCCGTCTCTCCTGGGCTTTTCTCTGCAGGAAGACAAAGTCATGGTCAGACCACACAAACCAAAACACATCTAACACACACCATTCATTACTAGACCCAAAAGCAGTTCTTTCCCATTAAAAAGAAGCCACCTGTGGATGGGCATGTGGGAGCCAGGGCCCAGTGCTGAATGTGGAGAGACTCAGCAGAAAGTCTTACCAGGAGATGGAGGTAGTCAATGTGAGTCTGGATATTGTGGCGGTCGTCTGACTTGACTTTGGTGAAGGTCTTCAGCTCGGCTTTGGGCAGGGCTCTCAGCGTGTCCACGAAGGGATCCATCCAGCGTACGCACGGCGCTACGCTCTCCCACGACAAACCTGCCAGACCAGACACAGCGGGTGTTAATGAAGAGTTCTCATGCTGTACAGTCGCAAGTGCCAAACTCTCGAGTGACACCAGAGGTACCATATGAAGGAACCCTCACCTGAAACTCTGTGGACCACATCGAAGGAGGAGAAGTGGCAGAAGGCGGCGGCTGCCAGGATACTGTAGGAGAAGTCCAGAGAGCTGATGTCCATGAGGCACAGGTCCAGCAGCTGCACAGGACGACACATCACGGTTACATCACGGTCACATCAGCACCAACAACATGTTACAGGGATACCGTTTATTAAAAGTTTAATTCCAGGGGAGGGAGGGATAGTCACTACTACCATTTAAATTGTGCCACAGATAAATGCTTCAACATAATTCAGGACCTCATAGGTTAGTGGCAGTATTATAGACAATACTGAAATAGTTCAGTTATTTTATTGAATACATCCAATGAAGCAACTGGCTGCTTAATAGATGCTCTGACTGGTTGTAATGTTACAATAATCAAAACCACCACGGCAGGTTGGCATCCAAGTGCTGTTCATGTGACAGGAAGTACAAGTTACTTTTGGACACTTCATGTCGGAAGTCGACAATAACCAAACCGCCATGCCGTGGCCATGTCTTGATTTAAAGGCATGAGAGCCGTGGAGTCTTCATGCGTGTTACCTGTGTGTGTGTCTGAGTGTGCGTGTTACCTGTGTGTGTGTGTCTGAGTGTGCGTGTTACCTGTGTGTGTGTCTGAGTGTGCGTGTTACCTGTGTGTGTGTCTGAGTGTGCGTGTTACCTGTGTGTGTGTGTCTGAGTGTGCGTGTTACCTGTGTGTGTGCGTCTGAGTGTGCGTGTTACCTGTGTGTGTGTCTGAGTGTGCGTGTTACCTGTGTGTGCGTGTTAGTGTCTGAGTGTGCGTGTGTTACCTGTGTGTGTGTGTCTGAGTGTGTGTGTTACCTGTGTGTGTCTGAGTGTTACCTGTGTGTGTGTCTGAGTGTGCGTGTTACCTGTGTGTGTCTGAGTGTGCGTGTTAGTGTCTGAGTGTGTGTGTGTCTGAGTGTGCTTGTTACCTGTGTGTGTGTGCTTGTTACCCGTGTGTGTGTGTGTGCGTGTTACCTGTATGTGTCTGAGTGTGCTTGTTACCTGTGTGTGTGTGTCTGAGTGTGCTTGTTACCTGTGTGTGTGCGTGTTACCTGTGTGTGTGCGTGTGTGTTACCTGTGTGTGTGCGTGTGTGTTACCTGTGTGATCTGGATGTAGCCGTCCTGAGAGAACTGGGGCACCAGGAAGTTCTCATGGTCTCGCTGGGCCTCCACCTGAGAGTAGAGCTTCAGCCAGGAGATGGGGGTCTCTGGACACAGGTTCCAGTCCAACGCCTAACAACAAAATGAGTCAAAATGAGCCAAATGATTCTTCTGGTTAACATTTCACATGTTATACATTCATAACATGTTATACATACATAACATTAGTGCTACCGTACCTTGAGCACGATGAGCTCTGTTCGCTGGATGTCCCACATGTCACACGCTCCGTCCGTGACGTAGGCAAACTCCTCCACCTTAGGAGGGTAGATCTCCTGCAAGAGGAACACATTGGAGCTATTATTTCAGATGTGAGGTTGCGCTGGATAGCCGTTTGGCCGATCAAGTCTATTGAGACTGAATACACTTTATTACATGCATATAAGGGGCAGATATCTGTCCAAAAGTAGTACAAGAACATTTACTGGGTAGTACAAGCACATTAATTACACAAAAAACTGTTAGTATTTAAGGGCCTAAAGAGGGGAAAGGGGAAGTAAAACAGTTTGTTCTGAAACCATTCTCAAAGCGGTACAATCTGGTTTCATGTTTTGAGTTTCGTGTTGCCAGAAGATGTCCTTCTCTGCTCTACCAAACTGACCCGTGCCTCAGCAGATGTCCCCGATGGGTTAACATCATCAAGTTCGAGGTTTCAGTTTCAATGGTTTAACCCTAAGTGTGTGTGTGATCAGCCAGAGCTCCGTGAATTACCTCAATCTTGGAGGCGATGAAGAGCGCGGTGATGCCTATTAGCTGGAGGTAGTCCTTGTTGACGTCCTCCTGAGTGAGCATGAAGCGGTCGAAGTAGTCCTGGGCCAGGTAGGCCGTCTGCCGGTGTAGACAGTACACTTCGCTCACCTACATAAGCAAAAATAATAATAATTAAGATTGTGTTTAGAGGGAAGTCGGCCTTTTGTAACCAGTCACACCATGTTGACGTGCCCTGGATTCCCTCTTTTTGTTAATCGTTTGCTGAAATACTGCAGATAATACTAACGTATACATTTAGACACTAGCTTTGAAAGTGTATGCTATGATAGACATTTCAGTCCATCGGAGAAAAAAACCCGGAATTCAAGCCAATATGCAAACATAGACGTACTTTGACCAATTGAAAGCATTGAAACGGGCCAACATACTGAACAACCTTAATTATACTAGATTTATTACTAATAAGGTACATTTGCCCAGAGCACATGATTCCAAGTTTGTGTGATGCCCGTAATACACCAGTAAGTGAACCTACACCTCAGGAGTAACTCCTGCTCAGACGCCCTCACCTCCAACAGCCAGTCCAGCAGGATGGCTCTCATCTTGGGCTGCACCTTGGGGTGCTGCTCCAGGTAGCTCTTATCATGGACGTACTTCAGCTCTTTGTTCAGCATCTTGATCCACACGTCGTCAGAGCTCGCCCAACTGGAGACAAACACGTGGTTATTACATTCACATGGATTGTCATTTCACAGCACAAGTACAGTACAGAGAAAATAATGTAGCTTCTAACCAGAGTGCAAATGTTACAATAAAGTGCCTGGTAATATAATATGTAATATATAATGTACAGAGGTTAAATAGGATGTAAAAAGACTACTAGGTATAAAACAACTTGTAGAGTATGTATGAGATATGTGCAGAATTATAGGTATATACACAGGTAAGTATACAAGTATCAGCAGGGGTATGCAGTTATATCAACAAGATCAATGTATATAAACACAGCAGGTAGTGAGCAGGGTAGTGAGTACAGAACAGATGTGCATGGTATCATTATATATACATATATAGTTCCAGTGTGCCCGCTTCTTGGGATATGTATATATGTATATGTATATGTATATGTATATGTATATATGTATATATGTATATATGTATATGTCTCTTTAACACGACTCATCAGAAGCAGAACGGAACGACTTGGAGGCACATGGGAAAACATTCTATTTACCACCAAGTAAGAATGATGTCACACATCACTATAGCTGTATCACTATAGCTGTATCACTATAGCTGTATCACACACCTGAGACAGGGTATGGGCGAAGGCTTGATGAACAGGTTCTGGAAGCGGTACTGTTTGAAGCCCGCCCGGTGGGCTGGTTCCTCCATCTCCTTGTGCGGGGTCTCGATGAGGAGGCAGGGGCTGCCGTCCTCCTCCGACCAACACTTCTGTTAATAAGACACCAATAAAAACATTAATACATATTATAGGGCTGCATCATTTTTTACACATGTTCATTCTAGCAGGTACACGTGTATTACATTGACTAGTATACGTTATCACAATTAGTATTACAAAAGTCAAATATGACACACAGGCAAACTTGACCATAAACTGTGCTCATGCTTACATATACGCAACATCACATTAATATTCTATATTACTTAGAAAAATGTCAAATCATATACTGTAGTAATGTTAGCATTAGTTTAGCATGCACATTAGACAGTCCAGCGCCTCAAGGAGCATAGCCGCGGGCTGGGTCGAGCGCGCCATTCAACCCAGATACAAAGATGACACACACAGGGGTCCTTATCACCCTCGCTGCACATTACAATAGCCCTGATGAAATGATAAGGACCCTGAATGTAGAGAAGATCAATAAAGACACCAACCTGGATTTCATAACTCTGTTTCTTGGCCGAATGAAGCTGCTTCTTGTTCTTCTTGTTGTTGTTTGAAGGCTAATGGGAGACACATGAACAGTCAATATCATAATTAAGGGTTCTTATTATTATATATGTGGATATTAATCCAAACGCTGAGTAGGAAGGAATTAGAGAATATATTGATATATAGGAGAAACCCCCACCTCAGATTTCCTCTTCCTGGAGCAGACCTCGGGGCTCTCCTGCTCCTGGGAGTTCGAGTCCCTTGCTTGCAATGTGATGCGACCACTAACAGTAAGACAACATAAAGTATTCAATGAAATGAGGAAATGTATGCATGCATAACAATATAATAATAGATATACATATATATATACACAAACAAACACAGATGGCCCTTTACCTTCGTCTCGACATGGTGAGGATTGTACTTTTTGGGTCCACTGAAAAAAGGAGGGAGACGACCGTTTAGAAAATAGGGCATCGATAAGAAAAACACACCCTCAATATATATATATATATATGATAGTAGATCAATCGATTCTTACAGTTGAATGGGTTGATAAGGCCTGTAATAACCCAGCAGTAAACCCTTAGTTGAGGTTGATTAACCAAGTCCTTAAGACCAACTAGTGGTGGTCGGTGGTTTACTTTCTCATTTTTTTTTGCGCCTAAAAACACAAGCAATAGTTCCTAATGGAGGTCCACCTGGAGCACAGCCCCGGGAGGAGGTCTGGTCCACCGAGGGTCGACCTCAGGTGGACCAGATGGTAAATATTAAAAAGTAAAGATGATGGTTTTCAGAAAACATAAAGACGCGCCAATTCGCCAGCAGCGAAGCGGGAGGATCCAGGAGCCCTGCTGCCTTGTTCTACTTCTATCAACTCAACCCTTAGTATTAGTCCCTTAAAGAGACTAAACACCACCATGTACACATCGCCATGCGGGTAGAGAATACACAGTTTAAAACACTTTGAGATACTTATACTATACTAGTACTAGTACTACTACCACCACCAGGAGTCCATAAAGAGAGCTAGCTTAGCCTGGAGCTGAGGGCACCGCTAACATAGCTCAACCAGGCTAAGAACATAACATACTAATCGATATTAACCAATACTCAAGGTCTGCACAAACAGAGTATATTAATTACATCATCTTAATCGATCCACCAAATAAAGAATTTGATCCACCGGTAAAGACCTGGTCCCCAGTATCGTGAAAGGTCTAATAGTAGATTAGAATGTTGGCCATTCAAATCTATCAATACGTGGTCGAGGGATCGATCACGTATAGATTAAGTAAGAGTTGGGCCTCGAAAAAAGAAGAGTTTAAACGATCTTTAAATCGATCCGGACGACGCGTCTCTTACCTCAACGAGAAGAATGAATGAATAGATCAGCTGGCGCGCGGCGCCAACCCTCTTATAGCGAGGCGCTCGCGGCCCAGTGCGCGTGCGTGTTCCCGGGTCTTTAAAAGGCGCTAAAAGGTTCAAATCTCCGTTCCGTAACTTCTCAATGTCCGCCGTGTAACGACTAGAACCTTCTCTTTTCACATCCACCCGTTCGGTCGTCGATAAGGTGTGTAACACCGATCGTTTTGCACGGTTTAGGTGGACGTTACGTGTGTTTTTGGAGTGTTGTGGTCATTCTGGAAGGATTTTAGGGCATTAAATGTGGTTTCTCTACTTTCCGGTTAACATTAAATGACTCTAAAGGCTTTCCGGAGACACTTCCCCCGACATCGGAATTAAAATAATAACTTTATCTCACTATTCTTCTTGTTTTTTGATGCACCTCGGAATGTAACACACTGCAGGTCCGCCTGTGGGAGGAGTTAAGAACGCGTTTAGCCAATGAACGGGGAGCCCGGGGGGCCACGTGCTGTCCACACAGAATGTAAACAAAGCCAACACGTGGAGCAGCTGTCAAACAGCACACGTACCAGTGATGGTTCTTAGGAAGACTGTACATCTACTGTACATCTGGTTTCCTATGTTCTAATTCAGTTGATCAATCAAACCAACGTGTTCGTGGGGGCAGTGGTAAAGAGAGCCGTTTACCATCTTTATTATCTTAGTGGCCAAACGGGTTTCTCCAGATAGGCCGGTCAAGCTATAATGAAAACATTAACATTGACTTGCAGTAGTATAATGTATTTCACCAATGCAAATAGGAAATAATTTGTCATTCATTATTATTATTATTATGATATTGTATCATTGTATGTTATTATTGCTCCCTGCAATTATTTAGATGTTTTTGTGGGGCTTGTTTGTGTTGTACAATGTTTAACAGTCAAGTAGACTCAAAACCTATCCTGCCTACATTTCAGTTTCATTAGTTTCAAATATGCGTGGGATATTATTATAAACTGGATCAAGGTAGCATTGAGCATCACATTCAACCCCATGTAACCATAGTTCATGCAGTGCACATATGGAGGGGGTGGGAAATACATGTTTAACAACACCTGTCGTATTATCTCTGAATGGAGTTCACTGTTCACTGCACCGCCCACTGCGCTGCGTCGCACTGCCAAATAAAGAAGAACATCAAAAACCATCATAGAATTCCCAGTATTGCATAGTGCATATCAATTATTAGAACGCATTTCTAGCCTCATTGTCATGCCATTTTTATTAATAACAACACCATATTTATTGAAACCATTTACATATTAAAACAATGTAATATATTTATCTAACAAATTACAGAATACAGGAAACAGCAATAAGTTCAATTAAAGTTAACTTCGAACAACAACCACAACCTCACACTCAATGGCCTTCACACTCAGCAGCAGTGGACCTCCCCTCACCCTCTCACTGGGTAGTCGTCAGCAGTGGACCTCCCCTCACCCTCTCACTTGGTAGAAATCAGCAGTGGACCTCCCCTCACCCTCTCACTTGGTAGTAGTCAGCAGTGGACCTCCCCTCACCCTCTCACTTGGTAGTAGTCAGCAGTGGACCTCCCCTCACCCTCTCACTGGGTAGTAGTCAGCAGTGGACCTCCCCTCACCCTCTCACTTTGTAGTAGTCAGCAGTGGACCTCCCCTCACCCTCTCACTGGGTAGTAGTCAGCAGTGGACCTCCCCTCACCCTCTCACTTGGTAGAAATCAGCAGTGGACCTCCCCTCACCCTCTCACTTGGTAGTAGTCAGCAGTGGACCTCCCCTCACCCTCTCACTTGGTAGTAATCAGCAGTGGACCTCCCCTCACCCTCTCACTTTGTAGTAGTCAGCAGTGGACCTCCCCTCACCCTCTCACTTGGTAGTAGTCAGCAGTGGACCTCCCCTCACCCTCTCACTGGGTAGTAATCAGCAGTGGACCTCCCCTCACCCTCTCACTTGGTAGTAGTCAGCAGTGGACCTCCCCTCACCCTCTCACTTGGTAGAAATCAGCAGTGGACCTCCCCTCACCCTCTCACTTGGTAGTAGTCAGCAGTGGACCTCCCCTCACCCTCTCACTTGGTAGTAATCAGCAGTGGACCTCCCCTCACCCTCTCACTGGGTAGTAATCAGCAGGACCTCCCCTCACCCTCACTGGTAGTAGTCAGCAGGGACCTCCCCTCACCCTCTCACTTGGTAGAAATCAGCAGTGGACCTCCCCTCACCCTCTCACTTGGTAGTAGTCAGCAGTGGACCTCCCCTCACCCTCTCACTTGGTAGTAATCAGCAGTGGACCTCCCCTCACCCTCTCACTGGGTAGTAATCAGCAGTGGACCTCCCCTCACCCTCTCACTTGCAGTAGTCAGCAGTAGTCAGACTAGGAACTGAGACGTGCAGCACGGCAGCTGGCGTCAGGCCTTCAATGCGTTGCAGCTGCAGCTGGTGACGTCAAGCTAATTAACTGGAGCCACTGCCTGGGTGGAAACAGCGGGCATGACAGCCCCCCCTTTAGCAACCTCCCACCCAAATGTTGTGAGGTCTCTGGCCTCTGCAGATGGCCCCCCTTTTAATTTGCAGCCTTCCACAACATGACCTGGAGATGAGCACACAGTATATGCAGCATCACGTTGATGGGAGGAATCTTTTTAAGTTCAGGTGTCTTTTTGCTCTGTCTGTAGATCTGGTAGAGAGCGTTATTCATCAACTTGTCTTTCTTCTGCCCATACAATGCAAGGAAGAACTCAGTCCTGGTATATTTTAGGTCACTGTGAGTGGCATCAGGTTCTCCAAGCACTGTATTGAGACAACGCATGGTACTTCCTTGGAGTACTTTCAGCGCAGATGCCTTGCCCTTTCCACAGGGGTAGGAGACAGTGTCACATCCTGACAGCGCATGCAACAGGGCTGAGCTCATGATAAAATACATCTTTCAATTCTATGCTGAGCTGCTGCCCCACAACTAAAATGTCGTAAATAGGCTTGCCTTTAGCCGTCATAGCTTTCTTCATCACCTCCATGGTTTTGACTCTCTTCTCAATGGTGCTATGGAAGCCTTCTGGAAGAGAGGCTGCAACATCTTTGCTATACTGTTCACCAATCTGGAAAGAGTCTGGACCACCTGCGCATTCACAATGTAGTCTAGGATTAGCTGATTGTCTTTCAAGGGATGAGAGTGTTTCTTTAACTCCTCCACTCCTCCCTCTCTCTCTGCACAAAGGAAACAAAGTGCAATTAGATTAGATTAGATTAGATTCTAATGTATTGTCATCTCACAGCACAAGTACAGTACAGCGAAAATAATTTAGCATCTAACCAGAGTGCAAATGTTGCAGTAAAGTGCATGGTGATATAATATAATTTACAGTTTAAATGTACAGGTTAAAAGACAGTCTAGGTATAAATGTGATATGAGCAGCATAATAATAACAGCAGAGGCGTGGCAGCAGGGGGGAGGGGCAGCAGGTGTCTTCGTGGTCCAGAGTTCAGGGAGATGACAGCTGAGGGGAAGAAGCTGTTCCTAAGCCTGCTTGACTTGGAACAGAGGTTTCTATAGCGCCTCCCGGAGGGGAGGAAGGCTAACAGTCCATGGTTGGGGTGAGAGGGGTCATCTACTATGTGTTGTGCCTTCCTCAGACACCGTTTGTGGTGTGTAGTGTTTATTGCAGGGAGGGGTAGTCCAACGATGCGTTGGGCGGTTTTCACCACCCTCTGCAGCGCTTTGCGGTCGGAAACAGTGCAGTTGCCGTACCTCACTGTGATGCAGTTGGTGAGGATGCTTTCAATAGCACACCGGTAAAAGTTCAACATAATCTGAGGTGACAGGTGGGCTTTCCTCAGTCTCCTCAGGAAGAACTGAGCTGGTGAGTCTTGTGAAGTTGTGAAGTTGGATGAATGAAGTTGGATGAATCAGGCAATCCACCCAGAGCCTGCCTGTAGGGTGGTCACATGCCTTGTCCAGATATTCTGCAATAGCAGCATCAGTCTGTAGTCCATCTTTCAGAAGATCAGAGGACAGCAACAAGCATCTGATATACCTGTAGTGCATTTGTCCAAGATTTTCCATTGAGAATGTTGGTGGCCCTGCTAGCAGAGCTTCCAGGAGCAGGACTACACATCGTTGCGCATAAAATATTTGTTACAACATGTTATGAAACATTCAGGGCTTTGTATTTCTGGACATAACAAAGATTTCTAAGTAAACTAGAAGCTAAATGATAGCCATTTCCTGTTTTTGGAGATTAATAAGCTTATTATGCTAATATCTCAAATTGCCTGACATGCAACTCTTAGCAACTAAACTTAATCTCATCTGCTAAACCAATAGATTACATTTTAATCATAAAAGTTCACTGGAAACAACCTTGCTGGGTTAACTATAGGCCCTATAGAGATTTCTTGTAGACTCATGCATTCTGCTGTTCAGCAACTTACACAGCGTAGCTTGTGTTTGGAGTGCTGTGCGTGTGTTAACTGGGGTCCACCAGCAGACACACTGGTCCAACAGCACTTTGCTTCACTTTGCATGATGTTCTGGTCCAAGGCTTTGGAGTCCAGTACCATAATGCAATCTAGTCCAACAGTGCATTGCTGACCCACACCATGGTTCAGCATCATGGTATTGTTCTTTCATCTTGTATTGTCAAAATGTTCTTTCAAGCCTCAATGATTATCGTCCAGTGGCTTTTACACCGATAGCCATGAAGTGCCTGGAGATTAATACAGAGTACAGAGATGAGGTAGTCATTCAGTGTGAGGACAACAGCCTTGCACTGAATGTCAGCAAGACTAAATAACTCATGGTGGACTTCAGGAGCCTCAGGGGCTCCCACTCCACATCAGCCTGAGGGACACCGGTGGCAACAGTTAAAATAGCAGTGTCAGTCTGCTGTGCCTGACCAGTAGCTTCACGGTGCGGTACGGAGACACCACGGCACGGGACAAGAAAGACATCCAGAGGGTCCTGAGGACGGCGGAAAATATAATCGGGTGTGCACTTCCATACATTGAGGAGATCTTTAGAACCAGATGTGGGAATATGGCCATCTCCATCAAAAACGCCCCCCAACCGTCCGGTCGCAGGTTCCACAGCATCCGTACAAGGACTACCAGGTTCAAGGATAGTTTTTATCCACAGGCAGTGACCTACTGAACTGCTAGGAGTGTTGCCACGATCAGAACATCAGATGATCAGTCATCCATATAACATTTCATTACACTGTCATACTTTTGCTGGACTTTCTAGACTCATTAGTTACTGAACTGTTCTGCACTGTGCTGCTACACTACTGGCACTTTACATAATTCAACATATGTATTTATAATCCATCAGTCACTTTATCTTTATTTTTTATTGTGTACAATACAAAATAAAATACAGACGATAGTTCCTGCCAAGCTCGACACCAAGCTTAGAGGTCTAGGCGTTCCCCCATCCATGTGCAGCTGGATACTGGACCTCCTGTCGGACCGCCGCCAGGTGGTGAGGATGGATGGCTGCATGGCTATGCACAGCTCCAACGTCATCATAAAGTTTGCTGACGACAGTGATGGGCCTGATCGCCGGCGACAACGAGACAGCCTACAGGGAGGAGGTTGGATCGCTGGAGTAGTGGTGCCAGGAGAACAGCCTCGCCCTCAACGTCAAGAAGACCAAGGAGCTGATCGTGGACTACAGGAAGCAGAGAGGAGAGCACAGCCCCGTCAGGCAGGCGATACCGCAGTATCAAGTGCCGTAAAAATAGACTCAGAGACAGCTTCCACAGTCAGGCCATCAGGCTGCTGAACAAGGTGGGGCAGCACAACCTCAGAGACACTGACCCTCAACACGGGAGCCCCCCAGGGATGAGTGCTGAGCCCTCTCCTCTACTCCCTCTACACCCACAACTGCATGGCTATGCACAGCTCCAACGTCATCATCAAGTTTGCTGACGACACGACAGTGATGGGCCTGATCGCCGGCGGCGACGAGACAGCCTACAGGGAGGAGGTTGGAGAGCACAGCCCTATCTCCATCGACGGTGTTGCAGTAGAGAGGAGAGCACAGCCCTATCTCCATCGATGGTGTTGCAGTAGAGAGGAGAGCACAGCCCTATCTCCATCGACGGTGTTGCAGTAGAGAGGGTCAGCAGCTTCAAGTTCCTCAGCGTGCACATGTCCGAGGACCTCACATGGTCCACGCACACCACACACGTGGTGAAAAGGGCCCAACAACGCCTGTATTTCCTCAGGAGTCTGAAAAAATTCAGCATGGGCGCAGAGCGCTTTAAAGGGTGGTGGGACGGCCCAGTATATCGTTGGAGGTGAGCTCCCCTCCCTTCTGGATATATACAACCAGCGGTGCGTGGCCAAGGCCAAACGCATCATAAAAGACAATGCCCACCCCAGCCACGAACTGTATTCACTGTTACCGTCAGGCAGACGATACCTCAGTATCAAGTGCCGCACAAATAGACTCAGAGACAGCTTCAACAGTCAGGCCATCAGGCTGCTGAACAAGGGCGTATAGCATATAACAATGTATATTTTATTACATTGATTTATATATACATATTGCTCTTTTTCTGTGCCGATATATAGCATTTTATAAATTGCATTTTTATTTTATATATTTATTAACTTATTTTATTCTATTCTGTTTTTATTCTATTTTATCTTATTTTTATAACTGCTGGCTGTCGTCGGGTTTTGCACATAAGATTTTCACTCACTGCTTTTTACTTCTGTAAACTGTGAAGTGACAATAAACTTGACTTGACTTGACTTGAATAATGTTATTGTGTTGTATAGGACATAGTATAGCATATAGTGTTACAGTTATAGGAAATATATACTGCAGGAGGGAATGGGGAGTAAGCATTCCATTGTAAATGGCAAATAAAAACATCTTGAATCATGCCAGAGAAACCCAAAGCTTTCAGTTCCAGCCCAATTTGGTCAGTATCATGTTTCTCTCCTGACACGTTGCTGTCTGGTCCAAAGCTACCACATTGATAAGTACCGTGCCATGAAGTGCTTCTGGTCCAACTCTTTGCTCTACCATACCATGAAGTGCTTCTGGTCCAACTCTTTGCTCTACCATACCATGAAGTGCTTCTGGTCCAACTCTTTGTTGTAACGTTTTGAGACCCAACATCACAAACGTGCTCTTAACAGAACAATTGGCGCTGAAGAGCAGATTAAGTAGCATGTTGACATGCTAGGATCTGAAGATTTGTGGATGAGGTGTTACTGACTGAGGCCGACACTTCTACACACACAGCTAACACTCATTCATTAGTCTTAAAACATGTTCAATCTTTCAATACATTTGAAGCTGCGGTTTGTCTGGCACTTGCCGTTTGGCTGCTGCTTGACGTATGCGATGTAGTTTGACACTGCTGTCTGCTTACTGACGCTGTTGAATGGTTTGTGGGATGGTTTTTGTGGAGCCGTTTGTTGCTTTGCATTCAGTTTGGTAGAAGTTGAACAGTGGCAGAATACACTTGCTTGTGTGTTTTTGGAATTGAGTTTGGCAACCGTAATCTTTACTGGCCATTTCAGCTGCTTTGGTATTACAAACATAATTTGCTATTGTGATATTTAGAATGATTGTATTATAGTCCATTAGAAGATTTGTACATATCACCAACGGCATGTAAAGTTTCCCAATTTCTAAGGGATTGCTGAAGTACGTCAGTTATAATAAAATGTATTCCCTTTATAACCATCTTACCAGACGTGGTTTGTACTGGCCTTCATAATGGGGAGCTTTTAAAAAGATAAACTTCATCAACTATTTAACAAATCTAAATGCTTAAAGTTCATGGAAGTGTAATTCGCTTTTTCCATGGGCAGTTTGAAGAGACTTGGAAGTTTAGGTGAGTCCATGAGTATAAAGATAGTTGAGTAGTTCAGAGTATGGGTCTGGACATCTGTACGGAGACCATGCTTTACTGATAGAGTCCTCTGGATCCACTGGTGGTCCTGATGCTGAGGACTCCATTGAGCATCTCCTCCTTGAAGGTAAAGGAAACTTCCAAGTAGAGCTGTTTGAGTGTTTTACAGAGGTGGTAAGTGGTCAGTCTGCGGAAGGGGAAGTTGAGGGGATGGGTGTCTCATGCTCTGCTCTCTCCTTGTTTGCATCCTAACGGACGGGTCGCTCCTACCCGGTGGCACTGAGAGGGTCTGTGTCAGAACCACACAGGCTGACTATTGGGGTTCCAGGATCGGTCCTGGGTCCTCTTCTCTTCTTCCTCTACACAACGTCCCTTGGTCCTGTTGTCCACTTATCCTACCACTGCTATGCTGATGACACCCAACTGGTCTTGTCGTTTCCCCGCTTGGACACCAAAGTGGAAACATGCATTGAAAACACGCACAGTGCTTAGCAGACATTTCAAAGTGGATGTCGACGCACCACCTAAAGCTCAACCTGGACAAGACTGAGCTAGTGTTCTTCCTGTGTTCTGCAAAGGGCTGTCCGCACCAAGACCTGGCTGTCACCATTGATAATGCTGTGGTGACACCGACTCGGACCGCAAGGAATCTGGGTGTGACCCTGGACGACCAACTGTCGTTCTCGGCAAACATTGCATTGGTGACACGCTCCTGCAGATTCCTCCTCTATAACATCAGGAGGATTCGGCCTTTTCTCACTGGTGCTCATCCAGGCTCAGGTCATCTCCCGGCTGGACTACTGCAACTCCCTCCTTGCCAGCGCCCCGGCACCTGCCATCAGGCCCCTTAAGCTCATTCAGAAAGCTGCAGCTCGTCTTGTGTTTAACCGCCCCAAGTTCTCCCACATGTCTACCCTCCTTCTGTCTCTACACTGGCTACCTGTAGCTGCTCCATCCAGTTCAAGACCTTGGTGCTAGCCTACAAGGCAGTGAAAGGAACAGCTCCTTCCTACCTCCAGGCAATGGTCAAGCACTACATCCCAACCCGTCCACTTCGCTCTGCTACTTCAGGCCGTCTGCTTGCCCCCTCGCTAAGGGGCCCTTGTGGCCAATCTACACGGTCATGGCTCTTCTCTGTCCTGTGGCCCCAAAGTGATGGAATGAACTCCCCACGGATGTCAGGACTGCAGAGTCTCTGCCCATCTTCCACCACAGGCTGAAACTCACCTCTTCAGGAAACACTACCTGGACCCTTCCTCCTAGCGCATCCTCTTATCACTTATACTAGGGTACTAGCAGCAGTAGATTGTCTAAGTTAGATATTGTTCTATTGTTTGCCAACTTATTGTACTTTTACCGTATTGTAATTTTACCTGAACTTATTGTACTTCTACCTGAGCACTGGCTCAGTTCTTGGAGACTTCTGGTGATGAGTTGTTCTCTTACCTTCCTTTGTTGAAACACACTACTGTAAGTCGCTTTGGATAAAAGCTTCTGCTAAAGAACTGTAATGTAATGTTATGTAATGTAATGTAATGTAATGTTATGTAAAAGTTACTGAAAGGCCCCAAGTCGTTCACTTTATTTCTTGACTTATTAAAAAGAATCCTTCTAAGAATCCCGTGTGGTTAGGATTCTTAACCCCCCTTTAGTGTGGTTAAGAATCCTAACCACACTAGCAGCAGCACAACTGAATGAGCAGTCGCATTTAATCAATCCAGAAAAAGAAACTCAAAGATTGGTTGAATCTTTTATTTCTGTATTCAATGTCTGTGAGCCCAGCTCCTTTCCTCCCTGCTGGGGACCTCAAAGCAGCATCAGGTGCCTTCAGGAGTAGGAGGACCTCTCTGTTCATCCACCGCTTCTGGTTGGGGAATGTTGTGATCTGTTTGAGGGTGGTGACAGTGTCAATGCTGGAGTTGATGTAATCCAAAACAGAGGAGGTGTAGGAGTCAATGTCGGTGTGGGAGTCTAGGGTAGACTGGGAGGCAAACAGACTCCAATCCGTGTTTAGAAACCTGGTCTGCTCCCTCAGGCCACACTTTGACTGTCCTAACGGTGGGCTTCACACACTTGATGAGTGGCGTGTACTTAGGCAGCTTGAACAAAGAGACATGATCACTCTGTCCAAGGTGGGGGAGGGGCTTGGAAAGCATCAGGCTTGTTGGTGTAAACATGAAATAGAGCCATGGGTTAAAGCTATTTTTGGCTGCAAGTTGGGACATTTAATCAAGATTCAAGATTCAAGATTCACATCCAGCTTGACAATATAAACCGTTTAAAATGAGTACTCAAAGAATATGTGAAGTTAATTGGACTTTCAGCTGGCCTATCCATGTATCTTGTGCTTTGTGGAGCCCGGTTGTGCAGGTCTATTCAAAATAAGACTCATTGAACGTGAGTTTATGTAGTAATGCAAGAAAGTCTGTCCTCTCATGGATGTATAACGACTAGAACAGCAGCTGGCAGCTTGCCACACCCAGCAAATGTGTGCGGAAAATATGAAGAAAATTAATGTTTCCTTTGTGGGGATTTTTCTGAAATAAAACTTAACAGGTGGTCATCGCTGCCACTTGTTATAAACCATGGACTGTATACAATTATGTAAATGAGAGGGGAAGGGGGCGGGGCCGACTATAGGATCTCTTTGTTATTGTAGCAGGTGCACATCCACCCCCCCAGTGATGGGGAACCCTCGAAATACTGTCAGTTCTGTAAAGAGCTAAAGTAGCATCGAGTCAATATAGTATTGCTGGGACGTACGTTAATATAAGGTAATATAAATTAATATTAACATTGAAGGTCAACAATATTTTTGTTAAATCCCAATGGTTCATGAATGTAGTAAAAAAACAAAGGCGGGATTCTGTGTATGAAAACATTTATTGTAAGTCATTTAAAGATCACATGACTATCATAGTTTGACAATAGTTTCAGACAACAACAGAACTGACCCGTCGTACGTCCAAAACAAGAAGACCAGATATGTTGATAAATAAAACATTAACCATATCATTCCTACCACTCTTTTTTTTTCCTTTTGGCAAAGTCCTGTATTATTCCAGTAAACTACATAAAAGCAACAAAATAATAATAATTATAATAATATATAACACTTGATGAGAAACAAAATAAATGCCACAAACATATTCTTCACACGCATTTGAAAAAAACAGGAACAGGAGAAAACAGACTTGCTACATTTAGTTAGTCTATAAAAGCTGAACACGGGCCTGCCTCCTGTGGTGCATAGTTTACATCTGGTCGTCTGTGTGTGTGTGTGTGTGTGTGTGTTCAAGTTGTTTGACGACACGACGTCGATAATAACGACGGTGAGTCCCCGGGGAAGGCACGTGATCCGTGACGGCAGAATTTGTAAGTCATTGAACAAAAAAAATAATAATAGAAAAACCAAATCAAATCCCTGTTAGTTTCATCATCATCATTATCTGACACACAGCTGTGGAGAGACGAGTAGAGATTGGCCGCCCTCCTCCTCCTCCCAGAATTCCCTTGGGGGAAAAAAAAGGAAAGAGAAGAAATGGTTGCCGACCATCACCTCCATCTTCCTCCTGTCCCTCCCACCTTGTTTGTAGTTTAATATTCATTCACCAACGCAAAGGATGAAAGGATGAGGGTCGCTCTGTGACGACCACAAGAGGTCGACCACACAGACGCTTGAAAACTAAAAGATTCAATAGGACAACAGTGACACTAGCGATACATGTATGAACACTCCACCACACTAACGCCTAACGAGTGTGCGTTAGTGCTACCATGCTAATGAATACACTTGGACTGGGCGTTGGGTGTGTTGTTTTGTGTGTTTATGCTACGGCCACAGAGGAGAACAACAAGCCCACGGCTTTGAATAGGAAACACCAGAATAGGATTCAGAACTGACTGGAGCTTTAGAACTTCCACTGCAAACGGCGTCCGTACTCAATGATTACATCTTGTAAATCAGCCCAGTAATCTAGAAACAAATACAAAAGTAACAAAATAGGTTGTTGTTGTTTTTTTAGATTCATTCACTTGTGTCGTGGTCACATAGCTGAGAAAAAAAAGTGAATTTGCCATGTGGACGTCATAGAGTGCTACTTGTAAGAAAAGGTACATTTTAAGACTGAATACCCGATTCAGTGGCTTGTTAAGATGATTACTGAGGATGTTTTTTGCAGTGTTGCTGGGATCCTGAAGGACTAGTGCTGTGTGTTTCACAGCGGGCTGATGGTGACAAAGTGCACCCTTTCAGAGCCGAGACCTGGTAAGCAATCGTAAGCAAAAAAAAACAATGAAAGTAACTACAGTACTATAAACTACTTTAAAGTTAAAGATAGTTGCAACTTTTTTGGTTTTTAAATATTTAAAAACAAGAATATGTAACTAAGTTAGTAACTTAGGAAGGAAGTAAAAGGTAGGTACAAGGCATACAATTACAACTCTTAACCCTATGAGGTACACCAAGCAAAACAGACAAACGTTGATAAAACACCAACAATTTCACTCCATCTTACATTGTTGATTAAGAGCTTAAGAAATCTAGGTTCACAGTCCTGGGACCAATCAAATCCTTTGAGACGCAAAGGGAAGAGACCATGGGTGACCACTAACATGTTCCTTAGGGATCTCAAACCGGGACCAGGGTTTGGAAGGCCTCCATGTGAGAGAATTATCAGCCATCAAGTAAAAGGTGACGGTCAGTGACCCTGAGAAGTGGACTGCAGATTATTTTGTATAGAACACAATAATATAGTTATAATAATAATAATAAAAAGAATAATAACAAGGAAAAAAATATTTTTTTCATTTTCTT
Source organism: Muraenolepis orangiensis (assembly GCA_027704905.1). Lineage (NCBI taxonomy): Eukaryota > Metazoa > Chordata > Actinopteri > Gadiformes > Muraenolepididae > Muraenolepis > Muraenolepis orangiensis. The sequence continues at coordinate 802,320 of CM051008.1, read as the reverse complement.
TACCCATCCGTATGCTAACAGTTCTACAACCATGCAACACGCTGCAGACTAACACGACCAGACATAACCAAACATAACCAAACATACCTATTCAAGATAACAGACGCATATATACCATCTTCATACTGATATGTAATATTTTTTTCTTTTCAAAAATATTTTGGAATTTTTTTTCATTTTTAAATACATTTTTTAAAATCTCAACGCTACCATTTAAAACAATGTGTTTAGTGATATTTAACCCAGTAATATTTACCTTCTTTCTTTCTTTATTTCCAAAAATATTGTCAAAAATTACTGAATTAAGAAGTCCACGGCGTTATTGACCTCAAAGCCAAAGGAGAGACCGCCTGAGAGATAGCCTCCATGTCAAGTATGTCCATAAATAAAACGTCGCAGGACGCAAGAAGGATGAAACCATCCACGGCGGCCCAGAGCGACCGAAGAGGAACGGAGAAAACCTCCACCCCCCGAGTCTAGTGAGATCTGATCCTAGACCTGCACCGGGCACAGTGGGCGGTCTTATGCTGAGCAGATTCAGACCATTTCACCACTTCCAACGGTCGGCCTGCGTCCCTCCGGTCTCACAACAGGATCCTCTGAGGTGTCCTCATCCTCCAGCCTCCAGGCTGCTGCAGACTCCACTCAGACTAACTATACTCAACGATGTGAAATAAACATCATGGTATTCATGGGAGCCTTCGAGGGTAAGCGGGCAACCAGGCAGAACGGGATCTCATCTCATCTTTCTTTGTGATTCTATGTATTTTTATTGCACTGAACAATTTGATTGTATAATGGGTTTTTTTCCCGCTCCCTGAGCAGTACGGGAGAAGGAGAGATCTATCTTGAGATTAACATACGATTAGAATCCAAAGGCCATATAGCTTCATCTATTGGGAGAGCCTGTCGTCCCCAAAAACTTGCCAAGCGTATTGCAGCCTCCTGATTGGACACAACCTTTGAATGGCACTGCATTGCATCGGATGAGCCCCAGAACTCTGATCACATGGTCGTGAATCTGCCAATAAGTAAAGTGACCTACAGCATTGATACTACAGATTATTGAGTCCATGAAGAAGAACAGGATGTTGCCTGTAGGAGGGAGGGGGGGGGGGGGGGGGGTTAGGACGGTTTAAACTGTGAGACAAAATGGCCGATGTATAAAATGGATGGATGAAACTGAAAAGACGTCTTCTTCACATCCCTTCCTTTAGGAATTCATCTGACGTAGGCTGGATGGATGGATGGATGGATGGGAATTAGCACAGTCAATTCCCTTATTTTATCCACTGGCCTGTGGGGGGGGGGGGGGGGCGCTATGGGTTTATTTCCTCATGTTTTAAACCCACTGGAACGCAGCAAGACATCTGATCCAACTGCTCCAAATTAATTGTCCCCTAGCCGGAGCTTCAAGTGCGGTAGACAAACCACTAGCATTGGTTCAGCGTGTCGTTGGTGGAGAACGCCGCGGCTCTTTCTCTGGCAGAAGGCTGGTGATTGCGGTGGGTTTATTTTTCCTATACTGGCAAGATGTTCATACTGGATTGTATTACTGGTTGAAAGCGTGGGCGGGGACTAGTGCTGGATGACAGCGATTGGACGATGATGTGGGCAGCGCCTGTGCCAGGTAACCGGCCCCCCCGCCCCTGGACCCCCTCAGTAGTTGAGGTGTCTGTGGCTGGGCTGATGGAGGAACACGCCGCGGGCCCGGCGCTGCTTGCTGGTGGGCGGGTGGCAGAGCAGGTTGAGGCGCCTCATGGCGTTGCGGGAGAGGGGCGTGGCGCGCTGGGCCAGCCGGCTCCCGGCCTGCTGCTGGAGCGCCGCGGTGTAGCACGCCACGTGGAGGCTGGGACCACGCTGGCCGTCCGCCGCCTCTGGCCTGCAGGGGGAGACGGAGAGCGGAAGAGGGCTCAGACCGGGGACTCTTGAGGCGCTTCAATACCCAATTACTTTAGTTGAATAATGTTTTTGTAGTTTACTATTAAAATTGAGATCTGGAGAATTTGAATGAATCTTGATTGGTCACATAAATGTGCACACAGTGAAATGTGTTTCTCTGCATTTAACCCATCCTAGTATTAGGAGCAGTGGGCAGCTATCATATGTGGGAGCAGTGTAGCGGTCTGGTGCCTTGCTGAAGGGCACCTCATCAGTGCCCGCAACTTTTTCCAGTTCTCACACCGTACATGGTCAACCAGAAGGTTGACCATGAACCAGAAGGGACCTTCTGGTTCATGGTCAACCAGAAGGTTGACCATGAACCAGAAGGTCCCTTCTGGTTCATGGTCAACCAGAAGTTGACCGTTGACCGAAGTTGACCGACAGTTGACGTTCATGGTCAACCAGAAGGTTGACCATGAACCAGAAGGGACCTTCTGGTTCCCAAGCCAAGTCCCAACAGACTGAGCTACTGCCGGCCCTATATTATGTGACTTTAATAATTTACTTCATGGAGAGGAAAACTTAAGTCAGTGCTCATATTATATCATTGAAGACTTAGTCATAACTCTTGGTGTCTATAATAATCTAAATGTCTTAAAGAAGCTGCTATATGATCAGTCCTACCGGTGGCGAGTCTTGTCCAGAGAGCGCCGGCCCTTCTCCTTCCCCGGCGAGGGGCAGGTGGGCCGGGCCAGGCCCAGGTTGCGGTCCAGCTCCAGGTTGAGGGAGCGGGGCAGGGGGTTCAGGTTGAGTCGCGGCGGGCTGTGGTGTGCGTAGACGGACATGCTGGGGTGCTCGATCAGCAGGTTCTCCAGGGGACTGGTCTCCAGCAGGACGTTCTTGCTGCCCCGGCCCGTGAAGCACGGGGGAGGGGTCACGAACCAGCTCTCCTCCAGGGCGGAGGCCCCCAGACGCAGGAAACCACCCTCCTCCTCCTCCTCCTCCTCCTCCTCTTCGCCATCATCATCATCATCATCCTCGGGCCCTCCTTCTGCGTCGGTGTCGGCCATAGAGTTGAGGGAGATGCAGGAGGCGTATCGGAGGGTGGGCGTGGCCATCGGTGAGGGGATCATCACCAGATCTTCCTCCTCGTCTTCCTCATCTTCGCCTGCAGGCCCAGTGGGAGCACCAGGCAGGCAGACGCCGCATGAGGTGGTCCTGGCAACCGCTGCACAGAGACAGACATGAGCCCTGGGTTAGAAAGACACTCAGCCTCATGGGAACAGGAAATAACAGTGGAAGTGATTTCATAGTAAAGGGTACTGGTTTGTCATTGTACCCTTTTCTTTCTTAATTTCCCTATAAATAAATAAAGTTATCTTGAATCTTGAATCTTAAACAAGTAGAATGGGTTCAAACCATTTTAACTGGTTTGTTTCCTTCTTGTTGTGGACAAACTTGGATCCACATTTGCCAGTACCCATGTGCTACATTAGAGCAGTGACCCCGGTAGGACTATGACCCCTACCTGGGGTCAAAGGGCAATGGTTCCCCCAGAAATACAGTGCTAGAAAACACAACCTAGACTTTGATCTCAGTCAATTCTATACATAACTCTACCAGTAGGGGGCACTGCAGACTGTAGAAAACTGATCTTTTCTCTGTAAGCAAGAGACCATAGACTGTATGAGCCGAGACAGGCAGACAGCCCATTATTAGTACTGCCTTCTTGTCTTGACAATTCAATGACATTTGATTAAATAACTTATTTGTGGCTCACAAGTTGGTTTCACAATAACTTATTCTGGGCAACCAAGCTAGGCTCCAACTCTTAAGAGACCTGCCGGGATGTACTCCATCAATAACACTTCCAGGAATACATGAAACATCTAAAATGCAGTGTGATGATCTGAGGCTGACAGCCAGGCTAGCGATCTGCTCCTGGGGCTGGATATCTGCAGGACTAATAATAACCCGCAGGCCCATAAACAGAACTGAAATCAAACAGGGTGTCTGGCTGTGGGCCAGCACATATCCTGCTGTCTGCTTCCACCTTTAAGTTCCAAGTTCCTCCATTTGGACTTCCACTTGCAGACAAAGACGCCCGTAGCGCTTGGTGTTTCTCTATTCCATCAGAGACCAGTCATGCTATTGTGCTATATGTTATGCTGGGGGTTAAGGTGTCGAGAGGTTGTGAGTTCAAACCCGAAGTGGAGCCAAGGTGCCTTGCTCCTTTATAATTGACATGTTAAATGCGATAGGTGTGGGACTGGGCTTCTGTTAAAGTGTGTTTGGAGCAGACCTTGGTGTGATCTGAGGCCCATGCACGCGGCCGGCCCTTTGTTTACCCACAAGCTGCTGAAGGACAAGGAGCCTGGTAGGTGATGCTGTTTTATCTCACTAAGCACCGCAGTGGGAACTCCAAACAGATTACCGCCTCCCTCATCCCTGCCACAAGCAATTAAGCACGTAATCCTGTCCATAGAAACCTGTGTGTGTGACAGCTGTTAAACACACACACACAGAAGGCAGCCCATGCTCGGAGAACAAAGACATGTATGATGAGAGGGCTTGGTGTGATCTGTGATTCTGCCAACAGGTGGTACTGGTGAACAGGGTTCGTGGTAGGAGGTATTGAACTGCTATTGGATGGCATTTAGGGACTTCCACACCCATTTTGTCTGTTTGATGTCAATGTAGACTAAGTAACTAAGTATTAATAAGCTTAGTAATAATATATCAGTTCATATATATCAGTTACAGGGTTAAGTGGCAGTAAGGCACGCAGGGCACCCGACACGCAGCCAGTGCTAAACGGATATGTAGCCTAGAGGGCCGGTTGGATCAATCACTAATTAACAAGGATTCTGGGGTGGCACTGGAGTCAGGGGTATCGGGTTCAAATCCCGCCCGCAGGGAGAGTCAGAGCTGTGTGTCCTTAGGTCATAATGCAAGCCTGAGAGAAAATACACACAGACCAACAGCCGCTAGGCTTGAACCCTCCACCATCTGCAGCGGCCACAGGAGTACAGCAAACAGACCCAGTGTCATCCTGTCTGTTGAACTGTAGTATTAAAAACCATCAGGCGTGACAGCCCACTCAGAGCACCCAGACCTCCAGGTGTCACGGGTCCCTTTCAGCTCCACAGCGGCCCTGCAGTAGACCTTGCTCCCTGGATGTGTGTGCCAGGAGAGGCCCTCCCTCGAGCCACACGGGAGGCTATATTTACCTTCCCAGGCTCCTCTGCGGCGTTGTGTGGGTCAGGGGTGATTTAAGGACGCTTACACAGAAGCCCCCCCCCCCCCCCCCAAAATCTGAAGCCCCTCCCCCCTCCGGACCTGAACAGGGCCATGAGCCAGCATCTTCCGTCCTCACACCTGAAAATATTCACAGAGCCTTGAAACGCGAGATGGGGGGGGGTTGTTGGGGGAAAAACTGGGTCAGACTGAATACCTTGCCAAGATGGCACTCTGGCCAACCCACCGTATGTCTGCTTCCATTTATAGACCATGTGAATCACTTATTAATGGCTGTTACTTTGTGTTATACAACCTTCTCTCTAAAGTGTATGTGTGTGCAGGTTTATGAGTGGATGTTAACGGTGGCGTCGCTGGTTAATTTCGGCTAGTTTAGCTACTGTGGGGGCCCCGCGGCATGATGGCAACTCTGGGGGGGAGACGACGCACCATCACATCCGAGGAGACACAAAGACGCCTGTCTGGGCTTTTATGCTGCGTCTGGTTTGCTGTACTTAGTGTTTGTGTTTTGGCTCCTCTGGGTCTGTGTTGTTTGGGCTCCTCTGGGTCTGTGTTGTTTGGGCTCCTCTGGGTCTGTGTTGTTCCGCAGGCGTCTGCGGGGATATGGGTTACCAGCTCCGCCCTCTCTGATATTGTGTTCCCTAACTGTCGACCATCTTACTCCTCCATGGTACTTGTTTCTGACTCATCAGGACACAGACACATAGGATTATAACGATATCTTGTTATAAGCTTACTCAGTAAAACTAGTTTTGAAAGATTGTATGACCTGTAAACCATTGGAGGAACGCCATTGGCTGTGTGTGGATGTGCATGTGACTCACCCAGATAGTCCACCAGGATCCAATCTTCATCCTCCTCCACCTCCTCCTCCTGGTCTTCCTCACACTGTCCTGGCCCAGGGAGGCGACTCACATCGTCCCCGAACAGAGCGCTGGCGAACCTCTGGAACATCCCGGGGCCTGCGGGGGAGCACGTGGCCTGGGCTTGGCGGGTGACCGGGCGTCTGGGTCATCGGCTGTGGGGCCCTGGGCTGGGAGGAGGCTCCTGGAAGGCGCTAAAGTGCATCAGCGTGTTTTGGTCTGGGATCACGCGAGGCTCAGGAGAGGGCCGGTCCGGACATGTCCTCTTCGGGTCTGGGTCTCTCCTGGCTCCGTCTAGTGTACAGTACAACAAGGCCCTGCATGGTGACATGGAGAGGGCTGGCATTAAAGACTAACTCTATATCAAAGACAAACTCTACATCAAAGAATAACTCTATATCAATGACAAACGCTATATCAATGACAAACCCTATATCAAAGAATAACTCTATATCAAAGACTAACCCTATATCAATGACAAACTCTATATCAATGACAAACTCTATATCAATGACAAACTCTATATCAATGACAAACTCTATATCAATGACAAACCCTATATCAATGACAAACTCTATATCAATGACAAACTCTATATCAATGACAAACTCTATATCAATGACTAACCCTATATCAATGACTAACTCTATATCAATGACTAACTCTATATCAAAGACAAACTCTATATCAAAGACAAACTCTATATCAATGACAAACTCTATATCAATGACAAACCCTATATCAATGACTAACTCTATATCAATGACTAACTCTATATCAAAGAATAACTCTATATCAAAGAATAACTCTATATCAATGACAAACCCTATATCAATGACAAACCCTATATCAATGACAAACCCTATATCAATGACAAACTCTACCACTATGCTCCGCTACTAAATAATAAACTAAATGCAATGCAAAGTAATTACACAGGATTACATATTTAAAACGAATGACTAGGGAACTAGGTCAAGCTCAAGTGAATGATTGTGCCTTGTCGGGACACCTCTATGGAGGCTATTGACAATACAGTGGTTCCTTATCAAAGTCACATCTGGGTTATGGGGCCCTCAGCCTCACCAGAGACCCACACACCGGCCTATGGCCAACGCTGAAAATAATACACGCCTGGCCCAGGTCCATAAATCGTTTCTGAATTTGCATGCACTTGCAGGCCTGTATTTGCATGTAGGTATGCTAGTGCCAAGTAGGTCTAGAAAGGACAGATAACCAGACTTCTACAGCACGCACGCACGCACGCACGCACGCACGCACGCACGCACGCACGCACGCACGCACGCACGCACGCACGCACGCACGCACGCACGCACGCACGCACGCACGCACGCACGCACGCACGCACGCACGCACGCACGCACGCACGCACGCACGCACGCACGCACGCTGCCTTTCGTTCCGAAACCTTTGTTGCCGTTCTGTTCTGGGCAGGAAGAAGCACGAGCCGTCTCTTCTGCTTCCCAACCAACAGATGAGCAGACCTATACTTATTATAGCGTAGTACGTAGTTATTACCCTATTATTATAAAATAAATAAGAATGAATCCTGTCTGTCATCTACCGTCTGTGGGGTTGTGTGTGTTATATCTGGACAGTTGGCAGAGCTGTCCCGACCGGCCTTCTGAAGAAAGGGCCGATAGAGACAGGCAGCAGCTGGGATGGGGTCGGCGGACAAGGACGGCTCTCAGTCGGCCTGACGTCCCGACCGCCAGACGCCAGGCTCCATCTTCTGCACCTGGTCCTCCGAGAAAGAGAAGCATTCACGCTGCTCGCCTCCATCCGAGGAGCTACCAGTAACGTATCACTGGATAGGCTGCGGTTAATGTGATTAACGCTTTAATTAAGGTCGTCTTCGGACTGACCGTCCATCAGGGACGGGCCGTGCGTCACAGATGCTCTAATTGGTTAAGTGACGTCACTGGGCCTTATGCTGCGCTCGCACGCCAAGGTCGGCGCAACAACACAGATGACGTAATGTTCTACGTTGTTGCGTGAGGAGGAGGAAGAAGAAGAGGAGGAAGAAGAAGAAGAGGAGGGAGGAAGGTCCGGCGGCACACAACGACGACTACACTATTTGGCTGTTGATGTTTTGAATAGAGAAATCACTTGTATCTAACGGCAGATGTCCAGTTCAATGTGAAAACAGCACCACCAATGGGGTTGGTATAGAGACGGGCCCGAGGAGGAAGAGGAGGAGGAGGAGGAGGAGGAGGAGCTGAAACCCGACACTCTGTCGTTGGGCGTACAGTTAGGCCCTGCTTGGTTAGCGTTCACTTGTATTTGGTTATATGTCGGTACTATTTAACCACCATACGGTCTTTATGGGCGGTAGACTCACACGGTGGGTTTCTTTGTGACCTTTCACTGCATAACGCAGTATGGCGGCCCCGCACCAAGCATCACTACAACCTAACATGGAGCATCTATTGTTCAACGGCCATTCACTTCCGAGCGTTCTGTTCGGTTCTGTCCTCTCCTCTCCTAATCGATACGAACCAATACGTGTAATACATCACACCCGATCACCGATCACACACACACCGTGGATGTCTAAAGAGACCACAAAGAACAAGAACACTCACCTGCAGCGAGGATCAAATGGAAACTGGGGGAAAAAAACGAATGTTTTTTTTTAAAGAAAAAAATCCTTTTGTTCGAGAGGTAGATTGGTAGTTCGGGACAATAGACCGTGGGTTTCTTCGCAGAAGAAGTAAAATAATAATTATCGGGGACAATACATTCGGAGCTGCTGTGTTGGCTGTTCGACGTCCCAACGGCTGCTGGCCGTGTTGTTATTGTTGTGGAGGACCAACAGCTGATCGCCGGGGCCCCGCCTCTATGGGGGGGGGGCGTGTCGGGAAACCAAACCACAGCCAATCACAGGGCGCCGCTCGCTATGATGGACTGTCACCAACGCACGTGACCAACTCCAGAAAAGGACATGACTGGGCAAAGCACCGCGAGTCCAAGGGAGCGCCTCGCGGAAAAAAGATGATCGTAATAATAAATAAATATATATATATATATATATATATATATATATATATATATATACAAAATATCCAAAGTGAGAGAAGAAATATGTAAATATACAAATGTTTAACCTGTTTAGTTTGTAGGGGTTTTTTTTAAACATAATTTATATTTTTCAATCGTTGTTCGTAAGAGTTGTCCTGAAGAATTGCTAGATAGCTCCATAATAAAGACCTGTTCTGATTCTGAAACCCCCCGCCACTCGACCCTTAGTAAGACCCTTAGTAAGACTAACCAGTAGCCTATATAAAACTAGGCTGCCCTGGACTGGAGGTGTGCAGTTACACGCTTATTATTTTTTATTTTGGAAGACAAATTGCGTGTAATAACAGACAATAACAACAACAGAGGGTAACCTTTGCTCTGTTCTCAAGTGTTTTACACCTTGTTTTAAAATGACTCACAGAGAGATGCCTCTTTCCAAAAACAATAACCCATCATCTGTTATTGATTGGTCAAGACTTGGTCCCTAAACACATTTAGCCTTCTTTATTAACACATCGGGAATTTAAGATAGCATCTGTGATGAAGAGGAGACATAAACACGGACTTTGTGTACTGTCACAGTGGTGTAGTGTGTGACATATTCATCTTACAAGCCTATCAAAATAATGTGTAGTATAGCCTATATATAATAGTTAGCCACAAATATAAAGATAGTGTATGTACTAGATGGTTGGTAGTTCTATGTTAGGTAGGTCTATGACCCACATTTATACGACACACTCGGCACAACAACAACAATAACTTTTTTTGTGATGTCAAATTGAACAAAGGAGGAGGACGGTTGATGGAGACATGGCTAACAGACCATCTAGGTCAGGGTGGGTTTCATAGACCCTCTCCTCTCCTGGAGAACGGGGGCTTATCTCTCTCCTCGGTCTGGAGGAAAGGGAACAGACTTGGGACAAAGATATCCTGAAGAAGCGGGTGGACCAACCAAACCATCCAGAGGCCTCTGGCTCTCTGACCCGACCCCGGGTCACCGAGCCACCGCTCTATCTGTTTCTGCTTCACCTTTGACCTCTCCACCCTATTGTTCTGTCAGATGTTAACCTTTTAGCATTTTATGGGGTGCTGAGTAAAGCAGATCTCACTTTGTCTGTTGGAACCACCATACAGACAATATAAGTACTTTAATAATACCTGAATAATAATAATAACACATTCATATTACACAGCACTAATCCACATCCCTGTGAGTGTAGGAGAGGGTTAGTGTTACATTAGGAAAGACTATCTAAAGTACAGTTTATAGAATGATTCTGCCATTCTGCCTTTTATGAGAAAGATGATGCAACATTACATGGCTATCCATACAACAAACCTGAACATGAAGATACTGGAAACGTTATACTAAAACTCATATACATACTCGTTCTCCCACTGCTAATACTACCCCTCTACTACTTATAATGCTAATAATAATACTATTAATAATAATAATGTGTGTGTAGGAGCCAGGCACTTTGGGCAGAAGTTAGTCATAATTAAGGGTGGAGAGAGAGCGAGAGAGCGAGAGCGAGAGAGAGAGAGAGAGAGAGAGGGGGGGGGGGGAGAGAGAGAGAGTGAGAAAGAGAGAGAGAGAGAGAGAGAGAGAGAGATGGAACAGGACGATCATAATAATGAGGTCAGAGCCAAACATGTCATCTTAACACAAGCTGATTTGGTACATATCCTTACATTACCGGTACATATCATTACATTACCGGTACATATTACATTACCGGTACATATCCTTACATTACCGGTACATATCCTTACATTCATTCAGCCTTTATCCAAAACCTCTCAGAACAGTGCATGGGGCTTTGGGGACATGGTTTGTCCGATGCTTCTACTGTTCAATCCCTGCTCTGCTCAAACTCTCCCTTTAAACACGTTCCCATTAACTACATAATAGTGTTAACTACATAAGGCCTGTTATTGGAATATAATGTGCGATGAAGGACCTTGGTTTCCAATACCGGAAAACACCCTGGAGTTGTTTATTCCGCTGACACCACAGGTACCAACTGTGATGAGATATCAGCTACTTCTACAATGTTATTGTTTTGGATCAACTTAATCAGCTGAGATTAGAATGTTGTTCTGCGGAGCTTTGAGGAAAGGAAACCTCTTGCCTATTGCTTGGCTGTTGTTAATGTTAATGTTGGATTGGGTGACGACAAGAGGGAGCCCTTGGAACGTTATTGACCCACCAGAATCAAGTATTCCACAACACTGCGGTGTAAATACATATTATATGATATAGATAACATATCTAATGAGTAAATGGGGCGATTGCCTTTGCCACAGTGCCCTGCTCTCCCTGTTGGGTCTCCCAGAAGCACTAACCTTGTGTGACACTAACCTTGCTGTGTTGCCTTGTGTACAGAACAGTGCCCCCCCCCCTAAACCTCTCACCCCATCACCCATCCCTAAACCTCTCACCCCATCACCCATCCCTAAACCTCTCACCCCATCACCCATCCCTAAACCTCTCACCCCATCACCCATCCCTAAACCTCTCACCCTATCACCCATCCCTAAACCTCTCACCCCATCACCCATCCCTAAACCTCTCACCCCATCACCCATCCCTAAACCTCTCACCCCATCACCCATCCCTAAACCTCTCACCCCATCACCCATCCCTAAACCTCTCACCCCATCACCCATCCCTAAACCTCTCACCCCATCACCCATGTTGTTCAGTGGTGGAACCACCAAGTCTATTCCCTCACACACATTGGGAAAAACACACAATTCCTACGGAGGAAAATAACAACGTCAAAATGTTCCATCCCCCCAGACCACAGCTGATGTCCTGACTGGGAGCCTGGAGGAGACTGGGAGCCTGGAGGAGACTGGGAGCCTGGAGGAGACTGGGAGCCTGGAGGAGACTGGGAGCCTGGAGGAGACTGTGACTGGTGGTCACGGCCACCTCACCTCATGACCTATACGACGCTTACCACGCCACGCCGTCCACAACAAGCATTGGGGGACCATTATAGAGACATAAACAGTTACTAACTTGACCAATAGTATGTATATATTATCTAAATATGTACATTTGTGTATTTTTTGTGGTTGTATTTTTGATATTCTTGTAAGTTTTGTAATTTTGAGCACATCTTTGGACCCATGGCCCACTGTACCTTATACATGTGAGAAATCAGCCAAGTCTGAATGTGAATCTGAATCAATACAAAGCATGGCGCTGACTCCTCTGTCAGTAAACATATTGTTTGACATGGTGTGCCTGTACAGGACAAGCTGTCTTATCTGCCTTGGTAATTGCATATACATTCCCGTTCCCCTTTCTGTGTGCGACATCGCTGCCTTACGTAATCTGGCTAATATTTGCTGAGGTTTGGAGCTTGCTCAGCGCTCCTCTACCAGATAAGCTCCTGGGAACTCTGGTGTTTACAGTCACTGAAGCCACTTTTAGAGGCAATAATCCAACTATATCTAAACCAATGTGTCTATTGAAGTCAATGTACAGCCAACACAGCTGTCCATCCGTATGTCTGCCTAGTTGTTGTCCAGAGTCCCTAAAGGAAAAGAAAACACATCGAGACACATATCCATCAAGGCAGATAAGCTTCCGTTCTAATAGGTGGTGTTATATGGTGTTATATATACATGGTGTTATATGGTGTTATGTATATTACCCTATAAATGCTAGTTTAACATTGATAGCTTGAAAGGTTTTTGTTCCTTTGTTTACCAACTGAAATCAGTGACACAGTGTTCCAGTGTTCCAGTGCTATGCGTTTGGATGTGTGCTGTGTGTATCTGCTATGGCCTTATCTTCTTATGGCATCTTGATTCAACACAATTTGAACAACTCGGAGCGGTGCTGAGAGCGGTCCGGTTCAGGGAGTGGGCGGAGCCAAACAAATAGAGAAAACACAACAACAAAGGAAGCTGGAGTCAAAGGCCCTGAGAATGTGTTACTCGCTGGAGCCCCAGGGGCCACGCTGTTCTGCCCCCCACAGCATGCCGGTTCCTCTCATAGAACCCATCTGATGCATTCCTTCTATCGGGCTCTCTCTCTCTCTCTCTCTCTCTCTCTCTCTCTCTCTCTCTCTCTCTCTCTCTCTCTCTCTCTCTCTCTCTCTCTCTCTCTCTCTCTCTCTCTCTCTCTCTCTCTCTCTCTCTCTCTGTCTCTCTCGTGTCTCTCTCTGTGTCTCTCTCTCTCTCTCTCTCTCTCTCTCTCTCTCTCTCTCTCTCTCTCTCTCTCTCTCAGCTCGGCTTGTGTCCCATTAAACAAACATCTGTAGCGCTGCAGAGACCCAATCCCCATCAAAGCCCTGAGGTCCTCGACGGCTCCACCTGGCAGCGGTTTAAACCCTCAGCCGATGGAGAGAGGAGATTACAGCCGTGTCATCTCTCTGACCTCCATGTTGGTTATTGCTCAGTGGATCTAATCCCACAGGACCAGGACGGGAGAGGCCATGTCCAGCTCCAAATCCTACAAACAATCACAGAGGAAGTAGTCACACACATACTGTAGAAGGTTTAAACATCAACATGCTTGTTATAGTGGGTGTTAAGACTGACTGGTGGTAGGGGAGGGTTTTGAAGCACTGTGTGTTATGCTAATACACAGCAAACATCGGTATTTTCTTTTTAACTAAAAATGCTTTCTTTACAAACTAGCTATTTTACCTCCGGTTGGGGACTAAGTAACCATTTCATTGTACATTCCATTGCAAAAATAAAGAATAATTAAATTATTATATTATATTATACTATATACAAACCATATATATGAATGAATATATACTAGTAACTAGTAACATACAGTTAGACAATTAAAAAGTGAAAGAGTTGATGGTGGCTAGTAACCACAACAACATGGCTACACATTCTTCAGGGGTCGGAGGTCAGAGATCAAGGCCAGCGACATCTTTAAAAAAAATGTTTGAACTGAAAGTAAACCCGTTGACACAGGGACTTGGAACTCTGATTATATTGGACATGGAATTTAAATGGCCTTATCCATTCCAACCAATCACAGCTCAGCCTGCTTGGCCAATCACGAGAGGGGAAAGTGTAAGTCAATAAAGACGGAAGTCAAAGAGAGTCGGATTGCACCAAGAAGGGTTATTTTAGGGCACAACTTCATCACTGAAGCAAAAATGTTGAACAATTACACGCTGTCTAAAACCCTGAATGCCTCACCATCCTCCTTTAAGATTAATTTGAGCAGAGGAGCTCCAGCCGGTGCAGATCTGTTCAATACCCAATTGAAACACTTTGGCTTCAGTGGGACAACAAACAGGAAGGAAGATAGAAAGATTCATCCTTAAAGGCAAGGAGCCGTTGTGTTGTGGTTATCATAACCTTCATGGTGTCTTGCTCTAATAACCTGTGCTAGGGTGTGTGTGTGTGTGTGTGTGTGTGTGTGTGTGTGTTTAACATGTGGGTCTGTAGAATGTGGGTCAGGTTGGTAGTTACTTACGGCTCTGGTGTGAGAATTCACAGCTAAACAGACTCACAGAGAGAATGGCATGTGGATGCCACACACACACACACACACACACACACACACACACACACACACACACACACACACACACACACACACACACACACACACACACACACACACACACACACACACACACACACACACACACACACACACACACACACTGTCCTAAGAAGTGGAATGTGATTATTTACATACAGAGTTGTTTACATCCAAATAATGGTACAGCGCTTAAAGGAATACTTTGCTGGTTTTCAACCAGGTTCGTACCATTACAATGTGTGCAGTATATGCAAATGCATGATGACGGATTCCCCTCCATTTTACCAGCATTCAGTTTTACAAATTGGTTCGGCCAGCAAAAGTCTTTTTGTTGCTTTCTGTAAAGCTGTACTTTCCAGCAGACCAATACTTCTTAGTTTAGAAACAGCTTAGTGTTTCTGCCTCCATCTTCCATCTATCTATCCTAAAAACAACTTCCCCTCGCTCCCCTTTGGCGACCATGTTATTATACTGACACTCAACTCAGAGCCACATGCTCCTCCCTGGTTGCATCAGCTGGGCAGACCAGAGCCGGGGGGCGGGGCATAGTCTGTAAGCCCCTCAGCCATTGGTCGGGACAAAGTGACACTCATCCTTGGTTCCAAGCTGACCTCCGGATAATAATTATAATGTTGACCTCAACTGACACAACCTTAATCGGATCTCCACTCCAAACTGCCAGTCAATGCCTCAAGAACTTGACAATTGGGTGTAATGACCCCAAAAATAAAACTACTGACTGCTAACTACACACAATATAGCATATTGTAACCACATTGTAGTACTAGTAACTGTGTATGTTTCAGTGTGGGGAAACATCTTACTGGATTCCTCCTGAATATAATGGATTGAATTAGAATGAGTGCATTTTTTATAATGGTGTGTAGAGAGTAGAGAGTGTGTGTTTTGGGTGAGGAGTGAATACCGGCCTTCTGGTGTGACTGGGACCGCCCCGGACCGCGGAACACACTTCCTCAAGGTGTGGATGAGTCATTTCTTAATAGACAATTATGCACAGGAAGACCTATTTAAAGACGCAGTGTCCTTGGGGGCAGGCATGGATACTGGTGAAAAATAAGTGGTGAATAACAAACTACCAGTCATCATTCTGGTGTGGTTTGTTCTTTCTATGTGCATAAAATCAATACAAACATGATTATTTACCGATTTCATCTGTAGAAAACCAAACACAGACATACGGAAAGAGAGAGAGACAGACAGACAGAGAGAGAGAGAGCGAGAGAGAGCGTGTGTACAGCCCCATCGAGTGCTTTCCTCAGTAGACCTTGTTGTTAATGTCACCAGATGGTTGAAGATCGGATTATTATTGTCAGCCCTAATAACATTAATCAGTAGGGCTAATTGTAGCAGTTGTAGATATCAACCATTGATTTAGTTAGAATTCCAAGCCAACATGTCCAGTGTCATTTTGACTAGTTGCAATTCTAACTAATTGTTGCGTGAGACATTTTACGGAACAGAAGTCTCCACTTATACAGTCAACAAGTGGTTAGCAACAATGCTAGCTACTTGTCACCAGACAGAACAAAGACATGACCTCTGGTTGACCTGGGAAGAGACGGGTTTAATGGTGCTCATTCATATCATCACCTCCATGTGCACGCAGCACGCTATGATGACACATAGAACACACACATGACTTTGTTATACTTTCATATTACACTCAATATGCTTAACACTAATCTATCTTGTATAATTGTACAGATATTTTCATATTTTCAAAATTAAATCGCTACTCGTCAGCCCGACTGATTAAATGTTAGAAGTGCTTTTCTGTAATTCTGGAACATTCTTTGAGGTTCTTTGTACAACAGCAGTTTGATGGCTACTTCATCAAATCGACCTTAGACACCACATGTATAACAAAGGAAGAAGATGCGGCCTTATAAAACAAACTATTATTGTTCAAAGATAAAACAACAATATATGGGCTGAGGTTACAACTGACACATAAAAACATGAGCGGTGTCTACCTGAACCCTTGCTCAGCACAAGCCAACCCCCACACACACACACACACACACACAATGTGGTCAAACCAATACAAACAGAAGATACAATCACAGAAACACAATCCTAAATGGGTTGCACCTTGTTTTAAGAACGTCCTGAGCGCAGCGGACACACACACACACACACACACACACACACACACCCCCCCCCCCCCTAACACGTTGAAGGCGGCAGGCCTCATCTCCTTCCAAGGCGTCTTAGAGGACTCCTCAAACAAAAGGTCTTTGCCCACCATCTCATCCACTGTGAGGAGACTTGTGTCATCAGGTGGAATGTACAGTAGGCCTACAATGCTGTTGCTCATGCCTCTCAACAGGTAGATAATATATGGAATATGATAAATGTATCTTCAAGCATCTCCATAATCTCTCCACTCCAGACAGAATGACAAGCGGAACCAAAACAGGAACTAAAGACGCATCATCACGATAGACCGGACTATCACGCATTACAGACAAGACGGGAATCTCTCAACAGTGAAAATAGTTTAATGGTAAAATGAACATAATCCTTGTGGTTCTGTGGGACTAGCGGTTGAAATATTCCGTTGGCAGAGCGCCAAGAGCAGAGCAGTCCTCCAGTGTACGGCTGTAGAGGTCATGGGTCAAGGGCAAGGGAAATATGCTGGTGGGTAGGAATGTACCATGGAGAATAACCCAGACAGAGGGGTGAAACACACACACACACTTCTCTAATGAGTTTAAAACTCCAGTCCACTGACCAATGGCAGGACAGCAGACAGTACTATACATTTGGCGTGTTGTTTTTTCGTAACAATAACTTTTTTTCCCTCCATTATTTCAATGGGTTTTTGAACTGGGACTTGTGTGTGTGTGTGTGTGTTGGGGGGGGGGGGGGTCATGACCCCTTCTAAACACACGCAGTCCAGCGAGGATCAACGGGTGCAGGCTCTAGAGTGAGGCAGAGACCACAGCCCAAAGCGGACCTCTATATGAAGCCATTACCGGGCCGTGATGTCATGCGTGGTTCCCATCCCCGACCTAACCACAGCCCTGCTGCTGGCTCAGCTCACACTGAAACGTATGACATGATAACAGACTTGGGTCTGGTTGGGAATCGGGTCGATGGGTATGGAGGGCGAGAGGACTGGGGTTATGGAGGGCGAGAGGACTGGGTTTATGGAGGGCGAGAGGACTGGGTTTATGGAGGGCGAGAGGACTGGGGTTATGGAGGGCGAGAGGACTGGGTTTATGGAGGGCGAGAGGACTGGGGTTATGGAGGGCGAGAGGACTGGGGTTATGGAGGGCGAGAGGACTGGGTTTATGGAGGGTGAGAGGACTGGGTTTATGGAGGGCGAGAGGACTGGGGTTATGGAGGGCGAGAGGACTGGGTTTATGGAGGGCGAGAGGACTGGGTTTATGGAGGGCGAGAGGACTGGGGTTATGGAGGGCGAGAGGACTGGGGTTATGGAGGGCGAGAGGACTGGGGTTATCCGGAGCTTTCCGGAGAGGGAGAGGATGTTCCTGGGCGCTCAGCAGTAGTTTCCGGTTTAGTCTAGGAGGTGAACGGTGAAAGTCAACGCTTTCGTCGTAAAGTCTTTGTTAGCTTAGCGCCAACGCTGGGTTACACTATTGAATGTGTTTATTTAAGTAATACGGGGAGTACTGCGAACGGAAACGTGTTCTGAATGGAAAGAGAACTGTAAGAATAGGAGTGAATGAATGAATAAAATGAATAAAACCCATAACCACGTTCAGACAGAAACCAGAACACTGTTTTTCCTACCAGGACTAGCGAGCACAAAGAGAACCCACACATAATGAAACCATGTAACCTGGTCCTTCAACCCCCCTTGGGTCAAATGGTTTGTCCCAACAGTTGGGGGGTAACACCTAGATTCAGGAAGCTGATATCAGAGCGGTGAGAACGGTGGTAATAAAAACAGGGCGGGGGGGGGGGGTTGATGATTCATCCGGGGTTCAGTGTTTATAAAGAGGTCCATAGAGATGGGGATGAGTAATGAAGCAGAGTCACAGGTATATTGAATGTTTTTCACAAGTCCAAGTCTTCACCGGCAGACAATATGGAGGGGCAGCATGAGGGGCAACATGAGAGCAGATCCCGGGCCAGCTTACTTGTCTCCCGGGGTGGGGGGAGCACTACTACTTATTCTGATATTCAGATGGTTATCTTATATACCAGCCCTCTCCCTTCATTCTCCTGAGTGAAAGACAACCTCATTACACATTCAACCATTCATTCACTTCCCACTGAATGGATGATGGACGTTTGAGACCGTGATACCTGTACCGCTTTGTCACCAGATAGAAAGATAGAAAAACATAAGGCTGGGCCATATCATGGAACCATATATTATAATGGACATAGCTCAAACGATATTGCAATATATATATATATATATAGATAAATATAAAAAATAAGCCTATTCATTCAAAGTACCATTCCTAACAGTCATGACATTGAAGTTCCACAGAAATGTACGATTGGCATAAGGCTGAAACTAGTTTCAAACCTCGTATTCGATCATTTAAAGGGAATATCTTCTCATGGATGATTCATTTACACTAGAAAACTGGTTCCATAACTAAAAAACTAAATGCCTGACCATTAATCGACATTAGTTACATTTCACAGCAATTTCATAAAACATCCCAAATCATGTTTTGGATGATCATTTTCTCCCCATAATCCTCTTGATAGTAACATTCAATCGCTGGTAAACTGCTTTGTGGTAATTATCGATGTTTTTGTGTACATAAAAATTGTGTACACTGTATTTGTGTACGTTAGAATGTATTTAGAACCGTACATTGTCATAGCCGAGCTAAATAACCTTCCTGACAAGTTAGACTTGAACTGTCAAACAAAAAGCTGCCAACGGTGTGTGGAATCTCAATCCAAACAGACATTTGATATCCAACCGCTCCTTCATCCCAGGAGCGGTCGTCAGGGCTTTTGTCTTCTTCTTTTTTGGCTGTAAAGTTAATGTGTTGTCTGTCGACATGGCAACGGCAACAACAACCAGCACCCTGCCCAGTGTTGTCCCTGGGACTGTAGACAAGGGACGCTGGACCTCTGGTCTCAGTCGGGGAACGGTTCTGCACAGAAGGAAAACAAGGATCTCGCTCTCGCTCTCCCTCTATGTTCAGTTAAACAGGTTCTACCCGTGTGGGGGGGTTCCATATGGAAGTCAGGTGTGATTGTGGGAGAGATTTAAATAGCATTAAGTCAGGACATGGCGTGTTCTCCTGTTTAAGTACAGTATGTTTTGGCTTCGTGTGTTGATGGAGGACACCACTGACCTGGCCTTCACACTGTGGTATGATCACACCCAGGTTTCATATTTCCTCCAGTAATATTTCTAGAAAGTCTTGAAAAAGTAGAGATGATTCCGTTTCAAACGGGCACATACTTTCCATCCTGAATAATACAAATGAATGTTTTTCATGTCCTTATGTCAAGCGGTGAAGTTCTGTGTCGTTCCAGTTCACCGTTTGCTGCTTTTAAACCGTAGAGCAGCCATGTGAGCCGGGTTTTCCCGCCTAAAAAGTTACGATCCGCTGAAACGAGGCGACCATAACTCATCCTGGGAGTCAGAATCGTCCGGTCCGCCCCCCGCTCCGCCGGGTCGTGACACCTTAGCGCCAGCCGTGCTGCCGTTAAGGTCAGTCAGCGGGACGAAGGCGTAGTCATGGCGATGCGAGAGGCGTCCTCTCTGCCCTGAGGACAGGGAGGCTGGACACCCGCGCATCACATGACACACCAGGCTGGCCAATAGCAGAGAGGAGAGGGCGATGGAGACCATCAGCCACGCTTGCCTGGAGGGAAAGGGGAGGGGCTTTAGTTGAGTTGATGCAAAGAACTACAATCATGGAATACTGATACATGGTAGAAACTACAATCATGGAATATTGGGAAATGGTCAAGAACTACAATCATGGAATATTGGGAAATAGTCAAGAACTTCAATCATGGAATATTGATACATGGTAAAAACTACAATAATAGAATACTGATACATGTTAACGACTACAATCAAAGAATATTGGCACGTGTTGAATAACTAAAATCATGGAATACTGATACATGGTAAAAAAACTACAATCATGGAATTTGGGGAAATGGTCAAGGACTACAATCATGAAATACTGATACATGGTAAAAACTACAACCATGGAATACTGATACATGGTAAAAACTACAATCATGAAATACTGATACATGGTAAAAACTACAATCATGAAATACTGATACATGGTAAAAACTACAATCATGAAATACTGATACATGGTAAAAACTACAACCATGAAATACTGATACATGGTAAAAACTACAATCATGAAATACTGATACATGGTAAAAACTACAACCATGGAATATTGGGAACATGGTCAAGAACTACAATCATGGAATATTGGCACATGGTAAACAACTACAATCATGGAATATTGGAACATGGTCAAGAACTACAATCTTGGAATACTGGCACATGTACAAAACTACAACCATGAAACGTCTCGATGTATACCACAATACCTCGTGAAAATACAAATACAGTAGATGAAGGTAGGAACGGCATGAGGAAAGACTCTGGCTCCACTGCCCCTTGGCACAGAGAGCTCAGCCCTGTATTCATTGTTCAGCCTTGCTTTTTATTACCCCTGGTGCTAAAATACTAAGTAATACTAAGTAAATACTAAGTATTATGGTCTGCCAAAGGTCGGCTCCAAGACGGCCGTACAACCGGCTGGAAATCCATTAACAGCTAAGGTGACCGCGCCTCAGAGCAAGGCATTGATTGTTGTTCCATATTTCATAGCTGGCTGTTGCCTGAGTTCATAAGACCCTGTGATGAACGCACGTAAACCCTCCACCCCCCCCCCATCTGTCATATCCTATAGTTCTAATGAACTGATTTACCAAAAGAACATTGGGACACACACACACACACACACACACACACACACACACACACACACACACACACACACACACACACACACACACACACACACACACACACACACACACACACACACACACACACACACACACACACACACACACACACACACACACACACACACACACACACACACACACACAGAGACATACAGAGAGAGAGACATACAGAGAGAGAGAGCGCAAGAGAGAGTGAGAGACAGAAAGAGAACAGAGCGAGAGAGAGAGAGAGAGAGAGCACGAGAGAGAGAGACAGAAAGAGAACAGAGCGAGAGAGAGAGAGAGAGCGAGAGAGCGGAGAGAGGAGAGCGGGAGAGAGAGAGAGAGAGAGAGCTGCGGGGGGGGGGGGTCTCCTCTCCATCTGTGAGCTCTCCACAAAGCGCCTGCAGGGAACCATGGCGACGGCCAACAATCTCTAACTTGCATGTGAAAGGTTTATGGATGCTAATGACGACGCGGGGGCCTGGCGGGACGTCGGCCTCGCCACCGAAAATACTAAAACACTATAAACCACCACTTCAACCACTCAGACTGAGATCCGCTTATTAGCACCGTGGATTTATACATGCTCGGCGTGGACGGAAACACGCAAGTAGCCTTTGGCTTTGGTCCCAAGAGCCGTTCATCACCAGGGGCCACGACAGAGTTTATGTCAACGGTTTCACTCGCGTTTGGATTTTACTAGTTCCTGATTCGCCAAGTAGCGTTCTTAAATGGGTGTCCTTTTTTACACAGGAATACAAAGACATTGCAAAGATAACCGGCCAAATGGATCAGCAATTTTCAGATGACACACTTACTCTGACAGGTAGGGCTGCTTCCCACGGCCCTCCTCCTCCTCCTGCTCCCGCCTCCAGGTGGTAAACATCTGTTTGGCTAAGCAGTTACCGGCTGTGGGGGGAGGAGATGTCATCATTATGGTCACCACTTCACTTCTCTTTTTACACCAGGAGATCAGACCAGTCTGATTTAACCTCCTTAAAAGGACTGACAATTTTGAAGCGGCTTCTAATGGCTGATCCCACTCACACCTGGTGGTGAAACAGGGGCCCTGTCAGACTAATTTGACTGTTTGTATTATCTTACTGCATACCGGCTATTATTTTAAGCATTGAGTACCGTTTTTAGTGCATATGTATGTTCATGTCTTATTTGTTCTGTACTTGATTCTGCAAAGGTGATAAACATATGATATACAAATTATTAACCAGTTTTAATTTATAGGTCAAGGGTTCTACACATAATTTTAAAAAGGTGACAATACAATTCAGATTCAGATGACAGACCGTAAGGTTCTGCTTCCATAGAAACACATGCGTTGGGAGAGGCTGCTTCATTGCTAACCATTGCACTGAGGAGGAGGAGGAGGGGGGGGGGGGTTCCTGCCAGGTCACCATGGTAACCATAATCAGAGCACCAACTGCCCTCATGCTGCTTTTGTGGTTGGAAACAGGCAACAAAATAAGGGCCTCTCAAGAAATAGAATAAAGAAAACCGCTATAGAAACCTCTGTTCCAAGTCAAGCAGGCTTAGGAACAGCTTGTTCCCCTCAGCTGTCATCTCCCTGAACTCTGGACCAAGAAGACAGCCCCCCCCCCCCCCCACCCTGCTGTCCCCCCCTCTGCTGACACCCCCCTCTGCTGTCCCCCCCCCCCCCCTGCTGCTGACACCCCCCTGTAAATTATATTATTATTATATTATTACCATGCACTTTACTGCAACATTTGCACTCTGGTTAGATGCTAAATTATTTTCTCTGTACTGAACTTGTGCTGTGAAATGACAACAAATTAGAATCTAATCTAATCTAAAAAGAGAGAACCTCACCAGGTCAGGGCTAGGAAGCCTTGGCGTGAACGATGGGGACATGGGGTCAAACAGATGGAGCTGTACGTGTGTACAGTGTGTACAGTGTGTGAGCAGGCGTGACCTCCATCCACACAGTATTAGAGCATTGATAGGTTGCTGAGGCATCTGTAAAATTACTTTAAATTGATCCCACATTGGGGAACCGGGGCTGGGCTGCCGTCAACACAGGCATGCACACGCACACATCTGGTTTAATGATGGCTACTCTACAGCAGTTGGGTTTGAAAAACAGTCCAGCAGGTCAATAGTCAATACAGCCAAGACAACTGGCAGTGAAGAGGAACAGCACTGCAGCACTGCAAGTGTGTGTGGGTGTCATACACACACCTCGGTGTAAGGTCAGGTTTGCTGCTCCCTGCAGTGGTTTGGCACAACTTCCGGTTTGTGGGTGACATGGGCACAGGTCTTCACAGTGACACTCCTCAGAGCAGGACACTCCATAGAAACCCAGTGGACATTCTGAGAGACACGAGAGAGAGAGAGAGAGACACGAGAGCGAGAGCGAGAGAGCGAGAGAGAGGAGAGAGGAGCGAGAGAGAGAGAGAGAGAGAGAGAGAGATGGGGCCAGAGACAGAGAGCTTATTGGCATAATGGAGTCACGTGAGAAACCTCAATGACAGCGATCACAGAAGAGGAACTTCCTTTGGTAAACAAGACAAAACAAGAGTAAACAAACCAAGAGAGAAGTGATGAGCTAAAGAATATAGAATAGATACAAATAGAAACCAAGAGAGAAGTGATGAGCTAAAGAATATAGAATAGATACAAATAGAAACCAAGAGAGAAGTGATGAGCTAAAGAATATAGAATAGATACAAATAGAAACCAAGAGAGAAGTGATGAGCTAAAGAATATAGAATAGATACAAATAGAAACCAAGAGAGAAGTGATGAGCTAAAGAATATAGAATAGATACAAATAGAAACCAAGAGAGAAGCGATGAGCTAAAGAATATAGAATAGATACAAATAGAAACCAAGAGAGAAGCGATGGAGCTAAAGAATATAGAATAGATACAAATAGAAACCAAGAGAGAAGCGATGAGCTAAAGAATATAGAATAGATACAAATAGAAACCAAGAGAGAAGCGATGAGCTAAAGAATATAGAATAGATACAAATAGAAACCAAGAGAGAAGCGATGGAGCTAAAGAATATAGAATAGATACAAATAGAAACCAAGAGAGAAGCGATGAGCTAAAGAATATAGAATAGATACAAATAGAAACCAAGAGAGAAGTGATGAGCTAAAGAATATAGAATAGATACAAATAGAAACCAAGAGAGAAGCGATGAGCTAAAGAATATAGAATAGATACAAATAGAAACCAAGAGAGAAGCGATGAGCTAAAGAATATAGAATAGATACAAATAGAAACCAAGAGAGAAGCGATGGAGCTAAAGAATATAGAATAGATACAAATAGAAGAAAGAAAGAGAAAAATATGGATCGATTGAATGAGTCCAGAGAGAAAGAGAGCAACAGTAAAGTCATACTGTAGCTCAAGATAAAGATATATTATTCACAAGATATACAGCAAACAAACACATGCGTGTACATGAACAGCATACAGGACGGCGCACCTTGTTGACACAGGTCGCCGTGGAAACCCGGCCCACACGCGCAGCGTCCGTGGACGGGGTCACAGGTCGCGCCGTTGGTGCAGGCGCACGTGTGATTGCAGCCGTCGCCGTACGAACCCTCCATACATTCTGTCAATATATATATAAATATAAGAGAGAGAGAAAGAGAGAGCAAGAGGACTTTTGGGAGCACATCCGTATTTAGCCAGAATATATCATTATATTTGAATTCCCTGTTGCTTGAAAGACAGTCGCCGTCTCTCTCTCTCTCCGTAAGTCTCTAGTACCAGACAAACAATCCTCCTGTGTGTGTGTGTGTGTGTGTGTGTGTGTGTGTGTGTGTGTGTGTGTGTGTGTGTGTGTGTGGTGTGTGTGTGTGTGTGTGTGTGTGTGTGTGTGTGTGTGTGTGTGTGTGTGTGTGTGTGTGTGTGTGTGTGTGTGTGTGTGTGTGTGTGCCATATATCCAACTGTTGATCAGGCCTGTAAATGCCCACAAAAGTTGCAACTGTTGAACCAGCCTAACAAGTAAGACTGCTCCAAAAGCAAAACAAACAGCTTCAAAAGCTGTTTTTCTAGATGCCAGCCAGCGCATGGCTGTGAGTGGATGTTTTACAGCTAACTGATGTTTCCAGGGGGTCACAGAGGACATATATGTATGTCAGCAGTCAGTTTATTCTCTGATCAAACGGTGAGCATAGCACCTCTGAACTGGAGCCTGAGAGACTGGAGAACTACGTAGGTTCTCCTACGTAGACCTAGTGATCTCTATGTGTGTCAGTGAGGGCTGGGCAACATCACACACACGACCATAGTGTGTCATAACCACTGGGAGTTATGCAAGTATGTTGTGCCACGTGTGTCGTTGGTGTCTGGTTGAAGCAGAGGCTGCACACCTGTGGGTCCTTGGTAATCAAGGCCCACAGGTTAAAACCAGCCATCACCACACAGACTCAAGGAGAGAGCTAGCATGTACCTTCTGCTCTGTTCACCTACTACAAGACTCAAGACGCAAAACATGGTGTGTGTGTGTGTGTGCTGATTGATTGACAGACTTGTAAATCAATGTATTTTACCTTCACTGCAGTTGTGTCCTCTCCAACCTGCATCACACACGCATCCTCCTGGAAGGCACCATCCCAGACATTAACACATACACATTTTTAACATCACAGACCCACTTACACAAAACATTACCCATGGGTTGTTTTGGCTGGCAAATACTCACAAAAGACCAGGTGTCTTGTGGATATCTCACTTGTGTTAACAGAACACCACTGTCCTACACGCTACGACCCAATCTATAAACTAACCACACACATACAAAGCAAGAAGCTTTTGTTGTGTGTTTGACCTACTTCAACACCCCCCCCCCCCCCCCCCAGGCAGCACTTACCACTGGTGCAGACCCCGTGGGCCCCGCAGGCCGGGGGCTGACACACCAGACTCCCACAGCCGGGCCCCCTCCAGCCTCCCTGGCACTGGCAGACCCCCCGCAGGCACGCCCCGTGCCCGCCGCAGTCTGCGGGCTGGCAGCGGGGAGGATGGACGCACAGGACGGTGGACACGGCCCGGGGACAGCGCCACTTACCCTCTGAGATACTGGAACGCAGGAGAGGAGAGAGGTAAGGCGGAGAACAGAGGGGGTGAGAGGAGAGAGGAGAGAAGAGAGGAAAGAGGAGAGGAGGAGAGAGAAAGGAGACGCCAGAGGAGAGAGGAGAGGCGGAGAACAGAGGGGGTGAGAGGAGAAGGGAGAGAGAGAGGATAGGAAAGGAGAGGTAAAGGACAAGAGGAAGGAACAGCAAGTGTGAGTGATAACATATTAACTTCAAATGAAAATCCCTCGTACCAATATGGTTGCTAAAGTGCACATACTAACAAATTGTACAGAATACTTAGTAGGTCCGCTCATCATAACGGTGATGTCCTTTGTTAACATGATAATGGAATAGCTGTAGGGCTATAGGATACAGACCCCTTGTAATGCTTGTTGTACTCACCAGTGATCTGAAGGGTAGCTGGCCAGTGAGCCGTTGACCACGAAGGTAGAGGACCCTCCTCCGTCCAGATTAATGGCATTGACCACTCCATTTCTCTTGAGGAAATCCGCCACCTCCCACAAACTCATGCTGTAGACCACGAGGACACAGAATAGCTTCACATGTACATAATGACATCTAAATCTGGAGGATTTTGAAATCTAAATCCTCTTTATTGGTCATGTACCCACACAGTGAAATTAGTTTCTCTGCATTTAACCCATCCTAGTATTAGGAGCAGTGGGCAGCTATTGTACACACAGGAGAGCAGTGTAGGGGTCTGGTGCCTTGCTCAAGGGCACCTCGGCAGTGCCCAGGTGTTTCGGGGACTTGAACCGGCGACCTTCCGGTTCCCGAGCCCCAACAGACTGGGCTATCCTGCCGCCCACAAAGCAGAACTTGGCCCAATGTGGGGCGAATACTAAATACCAAGAATTAAAGTGAAATGACTGCTGATCAAGTCCCTAAATCATCACAGAGAAGCTCAAGGGAAAACATCTGAGGCCGAGGACACTGCGGGAGAAATAAAATGTCCCATCTCTTTTCCTGTTATATGGTACATCGTGGCCCTAAAGAGTCAGTGGATTTGATTCCATCTTCATCACTTCATGTAAAACAACAGCTAACACAGACGTATGCAGCTGCCTTTTGGGCCACGCGTTAACAACACAAACCAGCATCACCCCCAAGCAGCAGGGTCACACTGCCAGAAGGTCATGGGCCCTCTGGCTTGGACACTGAAGGTCTCTCTGAGGGAGGGTTTATTGATCTGCCTCGGACACGGTATTGATCCCAGATCAGCCGGCAGCGTGGCTGCAGACGTGTCAGGACGCAGGACCACGTCGCCCTAACCAAAGCTGGCTCTTTAAAACAAACCCATCCATCCATCCCTCCCGGGGTGACGGATGGTCCCCCGCAACGGGGGGCGGAAGTCCGGGTCAATGGAGATCGATTGCTGGGAGGGTATTTTTAGGGGGGGGGGGCTGGCCCTTTGCATTCATCTGGACGCCATCCATCAACTTGATTGAGCTGCTGTCCGTCCCTGATTACGTCTATCCAAGACCACTACTACAAATACCACTACAAATACTACTACTACAAATACTACTACTACAAATACTACTACTAATACTACTACTACAAATACTACTGCTACAAATACTACTACTACCACCACAAATACCACTATTACTACAAATACTACTACTACAAATACTACTACTACAAATACTACTACAACCACCACTACTACAAATACTACTACAAATACTACTACTACCAAGACCACTACTACAAATACTACTACTACTACAAATACTACTACTACAAATACTACTACTACTACTACCAACACTACTACAAATACTACTACTACCAATACTACTACTACAAATACTACAAATACCACTACTACAAATACTACTACTACAAATACTACTACTACAAATACTACTACTACTACTACCAACACTACTACAAATACTACTACTACAAATACTACTACTACAAATACTACTACTACCAACACTACTACAAATACTACTACTACAAATACTACTACTACAAATACTACCACCAAGACCACTACTACAAATACTACCACCAAGACCACTACTACAAATACTACTACTACAAATACTACTACTACCAACACAAATACTACTACTACCACAAATACTACTACTACAAATACCACTACTACCACCACAAATACTACTACTACTGCTACCACCACCACCACCACCACTACTACAAATACTACTACTACAAATACTACTACAAATACCACTACTACAAATACTACTACTACCACCACTACTACAAATACTACTACTACCAACACTACTACAAATACTACTACTACCAACACTACTACAAATACTACTACTACCAACACAAATACCACCACTACTACAAATACTACTACTACCAACACAAATACCACCACTACTACAAATACTACTACTACCACCAAGACCACTACTACAAATACTACTACTACAAATACTACTACTACCAACACAAATACTACTACTACCAACACAAATACCACCACTACTACAAATACTACTACTACCAACACCACTACTACAAATACCACCACCACCACCACCACCACTACTACTACAAATACCACTACTACAAATACTACTACTACAAATACCACTACTACAAATACTACTACTACCAACACAAATACTACTACTACCACCACTACTACAAATACTACTACTACAAATACTACTACTACAAATACCACTACTACAAATACTACTACTACCAACACTACTACAAATACCACTACTACAAATACTACTACTACCAACACAAATACCACCACTACTACTACAAATACTACTACTACCAACACAAATACCACCACTACTACTACAAATACTACTACTACCAACACAAATACCACCACTACTACAAATACTACCAACACAAATACCACCACTACAAATACTACTACTACCAACACAAATACCACCACTACAAATACTACTACTACCAACACAAACACCACCACTACAAATACTACTACTACCAACACAAATACCACCACTACAAATACTACTACTACCAACACAAATACCACCACTACAAATACTACTACTACCAACACAAATACCACCACTACAAATACTACTACTACTGCTACCACCACCACCACCACCACTACTACAAATACTACTACTACCACCACTACTACAAATACTACTACGACCACCACCACCACTACTACAAATACTACTACTACAAATACTACTACAAATACTACTAATACAAATACTACTACTACAAATACTACTACTACCAACACTACTACAAATACTACTACTACCAACACTACTACAAATACTACTACTACCAACACTACTACAAATACTACTACTACCAACACAAATACCACCACTACTACAAATACTACTACTACCAACACAAATACTACTACTACCAACACTACTACAAATACTACTACTACCACCAAGACCACTACTACAAATACTACTACTACCAACACAAATACTACTACTACCAACACAAATACCACCACTACTACAAATACTACTACTACCAACACCACTACTACAAATACCACCACCACCACTACTACTACAAATACCACTACTACAAATACTACTACTACAAATACCACTACTACAAATACTACTACTACCAACACAAATACTACTACTACCAACACAAATACTACTACTACCACCACTACTACAAATACTACTACTACAAATACCACTACTACAAATACTACTACTACCAACACTACTACAAATACCACTACTACAAATACTACTACTACCAACACAAATACCACCACTACTACTACAAATACTACTACTACCACCACCACACACTACTACTACTACCAACACTACTACAAATACCACCACTACTACAAATACTACTACTACCAACACAAATACTACTACTACTACTACAAATACTACTACTACCACCACCACCACTACTACAAATACTACTACTACCAACACAAATACCACCACTACTACAAATACTACTACTACCAACACAAATACCACCACTACTACAAATACTACTACTACCAACACAAATACTACTACTACTACCAACACAAATACCACCAAACACAAATACTACTACTACCAACACAAATACTACTACTACCAACACAAATACCACCACTACTACAAATACTACTACTACCAACACAAATACTACTACTACCAACACAAATACTACTACTACCAACACAAATACTACTACCACCAACACAAATACCACCACTACTACAAATACTACTACTACCAACACAAATACTACTACTACCAACACAAATACTACTACCACCAACACAAATACCACCACTACTACAAATACTACTACTACCAAAACAAATACCACCACTACTACAAATACTACTACTACCAACACAAATACCACCACTACTACAAATACTACTACTACCAACACAAATACCACCACTACTACTACAAATACTACTACTACCAACACAAATACCACCACTACTACAAATACTACTACTACCAACACAAATACCACCACTACAAATACTACTACTACCAACACAAATACCACCACTACAAATACTACTACTACCAACACAAATACCACCACTACAAATACTACTACTACCAACACAAATACCACCACTACAAATACTACTACTACCAACACAAATACCACCACTACAAATACTACTACTACCAACACAAATACCACCACTACTACAAATACTACTACACACAAATACCACCACTACTACTACAATACTACTACTACCAACACAAATACCACCACTACTACAAATACTACTACTACCAACACAAATACCACCACTACAAATACTACTACTACCAACACAAATACCACCACTACAAATACTACTACTACCAACACAAATACCACCACTACAAATACTACTACTACCAACACAATACCACCACTACTACTACCACCACCACCACCACTACCACCATGACTGCTACTACTACCACCACAAATACTACTACTATATAATCCATTTCCTAGCAACAGCTGCAGTTGTGTTGTTTCAATTTGTCTAACACATGAAGGAGAGAACTACATTGTTCTTACAATTCCGAGGGACAACTTAAATCCTTGTTGTATTTACCAGGATTGAAGTTCCTATGTAAATATGTGTGTGTATATTATTTATATATATATATCTATATATATAGATATATATATCCAGGTATATATATATATCCAGGTATATATATATATAATATCCATGAGCCAATATGTCCCTTGAGGACAATAGTGCGGGTCACTGTGATGACCCCTGACCCCAGCTGATGGAGAGCCCAGGTAAGGCCCAGGTAGCTCACCCTCTAACTCCCGTCTGTCCATCCAGGTGGAAGAGGACCACTCTCCCGTGGGCGTCGTGTCCGACGGCCGTCCGCCCCGTCACCACGTCCGCAAAGTAGCGTAACTCACCTGTCCAACAAGAACAACAACAACAACTCAAAGGTTTGAGATAGCCTTTAATCTAAGTGCTTTATTTTGTGCTTAAACACCCATCTGCTACCGATAAGCTGGGTCCATCCTACAGTACACCTAGGTCAGGGGACTAGGTATGTATATCTGACCTAGGTCAGGGGACTAGGTCCGTCTCTCTGGCCTAGGTAAGGGGACTGGGTTTGTATACCTGACCTGGGTAAGGGGACTAGGACTGTATATCTGACCTAGGTCAGGGGACTAGGTCCGTCTCTCTGGCCTAGGTAAGGGGACTAGGTCCGTCTCTCTGGCCTAGGTAAGGGGACTGGGTTTGTATACCTGACCTGGGTAAGGGGACTAGGACTGTATATCTGACCTAGGTCAGGGGACTAGGTCCGTCTCTCTGGCCTAGGTAAGGGGACTGGGTTTGTATACCTGACCTGGGTAAGGGGACTAGGACTGTATATCTGACCTGGGTAAGGGGACTAGGACTGTATATCTGACCTAGGTAAGGGGACTAGGTCCGTCTCTCTGGCCTAGGTAAGGGGACTGGGTTTGTATACCTGACCTGGGTAAGGGGACTAGGACTGTATATCTGACCTAGGTAAGGGGACTAGGACTGTATATCTGACCTAGGTCAGGGGACTAGGACTGTATATCTGACCTAGGTAAGGGGACTAGGTCCGTCTCTCTGGCCTAGGTAAGGGGACTGGGTTTGTATACCTGACCTGGGTAAGGGGACTAGGTCGGTATATCTGACCTGGGTAAGGGGACTAGGACTGTATATCTGACCTAGGTCAGGGGACTAGGTCGGTATAGTGTGTGTTATCTATCAGTCGGTGTGGTTTGCCGTGCTTCCCGTACCCGTCTCCTGCATTTTGCTGCACTCGGCCTGCAGGCTCTGGTTGATGTACACCTGGCCTTTCCTCAGCAGCCACACCACCCCGCTGACCAGCTGGACGAATGGGTTCACCTGGTCCAGGACGTCCTCCTCCGACAGGTACCTGAGGAACATTGCGGTTAGTGCAAACCCTTCAAAGAGGATGAGGGATCTGATGTGTCCTGTAACTAATTCCACTACTCCGTGGAGGTGGAACGTGATTCAAACCAACAGAGTACTGTCATTCACAGTGGATTAAATGATCACAAGTGGTAACCATTAGCATTAGCATTGAGAGTAGCATTATAGGAATAGATTTAAGCAGTATAAGTTAATGTGATGTTTAACCATGCCTTGTTCCATGTTCTTTGGACTGTGACTGTATGTATTATGTATGCGTTGATGTTCAACCGACTATGATCTTAAACTTCAACCCTTGAGTTCTGTACTTTTCCATACCTTCTCTGGTGCGTCATTGGGACCCTACTAACCTTTGCCTCAGAAGGAAGTCATTAATCAACACAGACAATTATGAAAAACACCAAACTACTAACTACAGGGCAGCAGGATAGTTCAGTCTGTTAGGACTTGGCTTTCGAACCGGTCGAGGTTCCTCTTGAGCAAGGCACCAGACCCCTCCACTGCTCCCCTGTATATACACAATAGCTGCCCACTGCTCCTCATACTAGGATGGGTTAATGAGAGGAACTCATCTGACTGTGTACATACCAATAAAGAGGAATTAATACTCAGATTTAGACTTACAACAGACCAATGTTGTAATATTCATGGGACTGGCTTGCGTGAACGAAAGAGGAAGGAACAAACTGCAATTGTGCACCAAGGATATATATAAACTATATTAACTATTAGAAGGTAGGATATATATCAACTATATTAACTATTAGAAGGTAGGATATATATCAACTATATTAACTATTAGAAGGTAGGATATATATCAACTATATTAACTATTAGAAGGTAGGATATATATCAACTATATTAACTATTAGAAGGTAGGATATATATCAACTATATTAACTATTAGAAGGTAGGATATATATCAACTATATTAACTATTAGAAGGTAGGATATATATCAACTATATTAACTATTAGAAGGTAGGATATATATCAACTATATTAACTATTAGAAGGTAGGATATATATCAACTATATTAACTATTAGAAGGTAGGATATATATCAACTATATTAACTATTAGAAGGTAGGATATATATCAACTATATTAACTATTAGAAGGTAGGATATATATCAACTATATTAACTATTAGAAGGTAGGATATATATAAACTATATTAACTATTAGAAGGTAGGATATATATCAACTATATTAACTATTAGAAGGTGATGAGCTGGCAGACAGGAAATAAACCAGATTATTTACCAATGTTCAAATGTAAGTTTGGCTAAATTTAAAGACAGATCTACACAAAAGATCCACAAAGACAGCCTCCATGTTTGAACCCTTTTAAAAAGTGTTTGTTTCAACGGAGCCAGACAATAATACTGCACTGAACATAGTAGCTGAACTCTTACTCTAAGACTCACACCTGCTCGTCACCTCGACTGTTGCTGACAACAACATCCATTATCCAGCACAGGCGTCAAGCCAGACAGGCTGTTACCGAACCCCAGACAGGTTCAACACTCTGCATAGCTTGGCTGGGAAGACTAACCAAAACCCATCTGCACCTTTACCCTGAACTCCTGCAGAACTCCCTGGCCTGACGGGACATATGGGGCGTACGGGACACCGTGGTGGCTTGTGTTCACCTCTCCTCCACAGGGAACGGGTTGTTTTGCCCCAAAGGAGCCGTTGGACTATGGTAGCTATCACCTAACCGTGTGTTTTGCTGGTTTTGGGTTACTCCTGCTGTCGACAGCCCCGATTCAAAATGAAAATGGTAAAAGGAGAAGACAGCAACAGCCTTCTCCTTCTCCCCCGCAGCTCCAACGGCTGACCGCACAGAACGCTGCGTTTGCTGTGCACTTTTGACCATGTAGTCATTAAGCCAGCGATTGTATCTGCAGTGACTTAGTGATTTTTTTGTTAGATACAGCTGCTCTCAGGTTCACTGCGGACATAGGTAGAGATTGTTCCAAATCAACAGGGATCTTGCTCAAGGACTGTGGACATCGGAGCTTCGAACACGCAACCTTTCAAACCACCATAATATCCTGGCCCCCAAAAAAACCTTTTTAGAGCCCTTGTTAGTTAATTATAAAAGTCATTACTGTGTAATAATAATGACATGTAATTCAGATTTTATTACGTTATGTAACATTATATCAGTAAATAGTATATTAACAAATTGTCACAAGTGTGTTATAAGCAGATGCACAGTAACAGTAACTGACATTAACTAATAATTAATTAACTAATCACTTAATCACTTTCACTAATTCATTAATTAACATTTGGGCGGCAGGATAGCCCAGTCTGTTGGGACTCGGCTTGGGTAACGGAGGGTCGCCGGTTTAAGTCCCCGAAACCCCTGGGCACTGCCTCAGTGCCCTTGAGCAAGGCACCAGCCCCTCCCGTTCATCCCCTGACCTCTCACTGTGTGGACATGAGACCAATCAAGAGGATTCAAGCCTCCAGATGTAGGTTTAGATTTAGGACACCAATGTAAAGTGTTACCCACTACCACTGTGTGTTTGGTCCCCCCCCCCCCACACACATCCCCCCCCCTCTTACCCGAACACCAAGGTCCCGTCTCTGCGGATGCCGAACTGTGCGTTCTGGACCCCTCCGCTGTCCTGCACCAGCCTGCCATCGCTCACGATGTTCCCCAGACACCGGCCTGAACTGGTGTTGAAGAAGCCTGCGTTCTGGGAGAACAGGCACCCCGCGGCCCCCACCGTCTCCTCCACGGGGGCCCGGTGGTTGAACCCACAACCCCCCGGGCCCCCGGGCTCCATGACCGACAGAGTCCTCAGGGGGTCGGGGACAGTGGTCATGTGACCTGAGGAACGCAATGGGTGTAATGAATGCATTGTATGCATATACATAGATATATTTAGATTATATATATATAGATATTTATCCACATAAATACAGATATACAGTATAAACACACATTAATTACAGATATAAATATATACACACATAAATACCAACAGATATATACACACACAAGTGTATGTATATACAGATATCTCCATCTCACTGACCATATGTCCATCGCTTGGGCCCCACGTCTGTGATGAACACGGAGGACTCCGGCTCACCGAGGCGCCGGCTGGACTGCCAGGTCTC
Organism: Muraenolepis orangiensis; assembly: GCA_027704905.1. Lineage (NCBI taxonomy): Eukaryota > Metazoa > Chordata > Actinopteri > Gadiformes > Muraenolepididae > Muraenolepis > Muraenolepis orangiensis. Next base: position 766,124 of record CM051008.1, on the reverse strand, counting down.
GTAGGTCACGTTGCCGTGGACGACGGCCTGGCAGTCCCGGATGTGGCGGTGGGAGTGGGCGGAGCCATGGCCCTCGGGGTACGGCAGGAGGAGGTCATCGTTCATGGAGGCCCTGGAAGGGACCACATGGGAGGACTGGTCAAGGGGGCTCCCATTCACACAACTTAAACTGATAATACACTCCAACAACGGACCAACTTAACCACCTGACTAAATGGATGTTACAGACAGGGAACACTGACACTGCCTACACCGTCTTATTGCACACACACACAATGATGAATAATCATTGTGTACTTTGTATGTGTCTTGTGTTTGTAGTGTATGTGTCGGCCTATAACCGCTACTGATGATCGATATCTCAACGCAGAGCCCCCTCTGTAGGCTGGTTGGAGGAAGAGCTTTGAGAGGCCGTGAAGATCGGGCAACAGCGACACCTGGTGGCCAACTTTGCATGTTGCAGAGAGTTCTTCAAACATTGCAACTGGAAAATCGTGTTTGCGTATTGTGTGTGTGTGTGTGTGTTCAGTAGATAAGCAGCACTACAGTATACTATTAAGAACATCCAAGTACGCGGGAAATCCGAGTAAGTGCAAATCAATCTAATAATAAACACCAACTATTTAGTTGTCTGTGATGAGGGTCAATGGAGCAGTTAGTTAACGCGGAAGGAGGAAACGTGACGTCATCACTACACCGTACACACCAACGCTACACCGCTCACAAAGCGCTCACAATCAAACTAAAACTCTAGAATTCCAGAACTATCCGCCGTTACTCCCGTTGGACGTCACCTGTCGTTACCTGTTGTGTCGTAGGGCCTCCGAAGGCCAGACCCCGAGCCACAGAAGGAGCCAGAAGCCAAGACGTTGGGCTTCAACTGTTGCCATATGTTGATAAAGTGGAGGAGCGGAGAATACCCGACGGGGCTCACGTGGTCAGCGTCCCTCAATCACGTGGTCAGTGTCCCTCGATCACGTGGTCAGTGTCCCTCGATCACGTGACTCACAAGCAGGACAGACGGGGCTGTTTGCGTTTGGGATGTCAGACACGATGACCAGAACTCATCCGATAGCTCTCTGAACCTCCTCCTCTCTGGACCTCCTCCTCTCTGGACCTCCTCCTCTCTGGTTCTCTAAAGAGACGCTTGGCTGTTTGTCTTTTCCCGTCTCTTTTAACGACTCTTGCGAACGACACCAAAGCGGAACCATAAGGCTTAAGGGTGTGTGTGTGTGGAGGGACGGACGGTTATGGATGTGGCACCATGTGAAGGTTGAAGGAGATGTTGTGAACATGGCATGTTGTGCCAGACATGGCGTTTTATTGAGTAAAAGTTGTAATTTTCGAGCTCGCCAGAGACTATTGTTCCCCCATATCGGGTCCAGTCAGAGATGGTCTGAGGCTCAGGGCCTGAGAACCTCCTCGGACTCAAACTCACAACCTAACCAGAAATACTGCATCGATCTTGTGAGGTAATTTAACTGTATACTCTATGCTTTCTTATAATATCAGACTTTGTTCCCCCCCCCCCCCCCCCTATGTTTCTATACTTTTCAGCATGACTGGGGTGATATGTTATGTTATGTTATGTTATGTTATGTTCAAGATACAAGACTTGTATTGGCCATTTGCAACCAGTACAATGGAACGCTTACCCCCCACTCCCTCCTGCAGTATGAATAAAACATTATGTTACTGTGTGTGTGTGTGTGTGTGTGTGAACAATATCTATACTATTCAGTATGGACACATCGGAACTCATATTATTCATATTTGACTACTAGGAAAAACCCAATATATATGCCACACGTCTCACTGTACCCCACCAGACCACAGCTGTTGACCCATAGTCCTGGTTTTGTGGTCCAGGAAGCGTGACTACGACGGGTTTGTGTGCTCCCTGCTGGCCCCCGAGGTGTCCCGGCGCTCCTCTCTGGCCCTGAGGGCCTTCAACGTGGAGCTGGCCCAGGCAGGTGTTCTAGCTGCTCCCTGGGAACCCGGTTGGCCTGGAGTTCATAGAACCACTACAAGTACCACCAGCACTCGTCCTGCTGTTATGAGTGGTGACGATTAGTCTCCTTTTACATAGCTCCTATCTCTAATGTTATACACATGTAATTATAGCGTAGGTTTGAAAAGTAATACTAATCAAGTATATATTATGAAATCGTCAATTTAATGTGCTGTATGAACATAGACATGTTCATACAGCAATACAACTATACAGATGCAAGACGTGGAAGTAAGAAGTGTTTAACCTCGTGGGTGATGTGTCCTAAACAGGTGAAAGACTCCGTTTCCCAGAAGACCATTGGTCTGATGCGCATGCAGTTTTGGAAGGCGGCGATAGAGGAGATCTACCGAGATGAGGCCCCCTTGCAGCCCATCTCCACAGAGTTGTGGAAGGTATCAATATTTTGGTTTATCGTATTTGAGTGGAATCTTATTGATATCGCTTTGCACAATTCTGTTTTCTACCTTGGTGATAACAATCCAATTTATTTTAAAAACTCACAGATTTTTTTTAAAGATTATTAGTTTTTATAACATTCAAATGTAGTTAAACTGTGTTACATTATTCTAATACATATTGATTATATAAGGTGTGATTTTGCCATATGGTGATAGCTATGGACATTGATCAGACTGTACACTGTGGTTCTGCAGGCAGTGAGGAAACACGCTCTGACCAAGAGATGGTTGCTGAGGATTATTACAGAGAGGGTAAGAAACTATTGACTGGTTGTTGTTTTGCCACATCACTAGATTTGTATTATTGTTATGATGGTACCATCATAACACCTCCAACCCTGGATGGGTACAGTCAGTGGGCTGATTGTAAAACTCGGGCACGGAAGGTGGTGTTGCTTTGGGAGGTGTTCAGGAAGGTGGTGTTGCTTTGGGAGGTGTTCAGGAAGGTGGTGTTGCTTTGGGAGGTGTTCAGGAAGGTGGTGTTGCTTTGGGAGGTGTTCAGGAAGGTGGTGTTGCTTTGGGAGGTGTTCAGGAAGGTGGTGTTGCTTTGGGAGGTGTTCAGGAAGGTGGTGTGGCTTTGGGAGGTGTTCAGGAAGGTGGTGTGGCTTTGGGAGGTGTTCAGGAAGGTGGTGTGGCTTTGGGAGGTGTTCAGGAAGGTGGTGTTGCTTTCCGTTCCCCCAGGAGAAGGACATGGATGACCGAGCCTACAGGAACCTACAGGAGCTGGAAGCGTACTCGGAGAACACCCAGTCCTCCATGCTCTACCTCCTGCTGGAGTGTCTGGGTGCGTACGGCTGTATGACATGCAGGTGCTCCTCGCTGGGCACTAACCACACTGCCACTTGGGTTGTTCTCTGGCTCTAAGTAATGAAAAGAGGCTCAAATGTATTGATTGTGAGGAGGCCACATATTCACCATAACGCCGTGTGTGTGTGTGTGTGTGTGTGTGTGTGTGTGTGTGTGTGTGTGTGTGTGTGTGTGTGTGTGTGTGTGTGTGTGTGTGTGTGTGTGTGTGTGTGTGTGTGTGTGTGTGTGTGTGTGTGTGTGTGTGTGTGTGTGTGTGTGTGTGTGTGTGTGTGTGTGTGTGTGTGTGTGTGTGTGTGTGTGTGTGTGTGTGCGCGCGCGCGCGTGCCTTTCCAGGTGTGAAGAACGTCCACGCCGACCATGCTGCCAGCCACATCGGCAAAGCCCAGGGCATCGTGACCTGCCTGCGCGCCGTGCCGTACCACAGCAGCAGACGTAAGGTCTACCTGCCCATGGACGTCTGCATGCTGGTGAGTCCCGTCTCCTCCTGAGGGGGGAGGCGTCACACGCGTCACACATGAAGAAGGAACCCGCTCGGTGAAAGACTCACACTGTGGAACGGCCCCTTGAATGCTGAACGTTCCAGAACTCTTACCATATCCTCGTGTGGTAAAATGCTGACGGCACGCAGGATTTTTAGCATAAAAACGTGCTTCACCAGGACTTGCAAAAAACCTCAAGACCGGATTGAACTGCGGACTGTTAGGATCGGTGAAAGGATATCGATTTGCGACATTCCGAAAATAAGTACATTGTTCAAAGCATATTCTAGTTGGAAGTACAGTAGTTGGAGATGTAGGATGTGAGCTATTAAACTCCTTCCATCCTCTCCTACTGCCCTCCATAACACAGGCAATGCAGCTACATCCGTAACTGTCATAGCAACAAGCATTTAGAGAGGCTCAAGTTATCGCTTTGGTCTGGTCCTAAAGGCGCGAGGTAAGAAGTATACATGCTCGCTATTGTTTAGCGTTGTTTAACTGTTCATGCTCCTGAGAACTATACTACTGAGCAGGACTTTGGGGTTAGTAAGGTAAGTTCAGGTTCATCTGGTGGGTCACTTCTTTCCAGGGTACATCGCCATGGTAACTCATGCTGCACACCCAACCTTCTGCGGGCTATGTTCCAGAAGGCGGATCAGCAGGTATAAAACACTGACCAATCAATTCTCTCGGAAATAATGCCACCGTTCCTAGAAGACCCTGTGGACCTCGGTGAAGAAAATTGTGAGAGGGTTACTGAGGATGGAAAGAGTTTTTAGAGACCAGCTAAACCCGACCAGTATATACAGTGTGTGTATATATATATATATATATATATATATATATATATATATATATATATATATATATATATATATATACTGGTCGGCCATTTGTTTCGCCAGCTGTCTCTCCTGCCTTTGGCAGCAGCTTTGCTTTAAGCTTCAAAGGTTTTTTAATTATTCATGTTTATTTAACATAATAGTTAGTAAGCCCATCTTGGGTAAAATATGCGGCTTTGGTAGACTTGTCCATGTTTGCTATTGGTCATATGGTGCAAACCCCGCCCCTTTTTAGGTGAACACTCTCATGGCTAGATTGGGAAACTGTGTTGACTTAACGAGTTGATAACCACCGCTGCTTATTTGTGTTTGCTTTGGGTTGTTGGGCTTCGTGAAGCCAGCTTCATAGTATCAGGCCAACCTCACCTAGCAGTTCTACTTTTTGGCCTCTAGATGGCTCTGTTGTTCAACGACAAAGGTCAGTGTGATAATTCTGTTGTTTTGTTCCGTTGTTGGCATGCCAATAACAACAATCAGCAATCTTAGATCCTGGATACCAAACCTAACCAAGTTCATTCCAAACGCCACACACACCTGCAGGCAGTGCTGTAGGTTTCTATGGCCTTAAATCAAAGAGGTTGTTCTATTTGGTCTTCAACTTTGATGGGTTTGTTTGTTCTGTGTAACGGCCAATCACAGAAGGTGTGTGTGTGTGTGTGTGTGTGTGTGTGTGTGTGTGTGTGTGTGTGTGTGTGTGTGTGTGTGTGTGTGTGTGTGTGTGTGTGTGTGTGTGTGTGTGTGTGTGTGTGTGTGTGTGTGTGTGTGTGTGTGTGTGTGTGTGTGTGTGTGTGTGTGTGTGTGTGTGTGTGTGTGTGTGTGTGTGTGGTGTGTGTGTGTGTGTGTGTGTGTGTGTGTGTGTGTGTGTGTGTGTCCAGCATGGCGCCTCACAGGAAGATTTCATCCGCGGCAGCCAGGAGCAGAAGGTCCGTGATGTCATCTATGACATCGCCAGCCAGGCTCACATTCACCTGGAACACGTAAGCATCGGAGCCCCGCCTCCCCTAGACTGAAGGCTCCTCCCTTCACTGAGCTCCCCTAGACTGAGGGCTCCTCCCCTTCACTGAAGGCTCCTCCCCTTCACTGAAGGCTCCTCCCCTTCACTGAAGGCTCCTCTCCCCTTCACTGAAGGCTCCTCTCCCCTTCACTGAAGGCTCCTCCCCTTCACTGAAGGCTCCTCCCCACTTCACTCAAGGCTCCTCTCCCCTAGACTGAAGGCTCCTCCCCTTCACTGAAGGCTCCTCCCCTTCACTGAAGGCTCCTCCCCACTTCACTGAAGGCTCCTCCCCCTCCACTCACTGTTGAAAGCGTTTCACTTCTCTGGGAAGTGGTTTCAGATCTTGAATACACAGAAGTGCTCATAAAAAATCTTAATAATCTAAAAATGCACAAAACAATGTTTCCATGAAATTTGTATTGCCTTTATATTTTAAAATATCGTATTAGGAAAAAATGCTAAATATCCGCCATATATCTATATATATATAGATATATATAGATATATATATATATAGATATATAGATATATAGATATATATATAGTATATATATAGATATATATATAGTATACATATATAGATATATATATATATATCTATATATCTATAGATATATAGATAGATATATAGATAGATAGATAGATAGATAGATATAGATATAGATATATAGATATACTGTATATATAGATATCTATATCTAGATATAGATATAGATATAGATATATATCTAGATCTAGATCTAGATCTATATATAGATATCTAGATCTAGATCTATAGATATATATATATATATATATATAGATATATGGTGGATGTTTTGCATATATATAATTCTAATATTGTGTAATATAATGAGAGAGAGAGAGAGAGAGAGAGAGAGAGAGAGAGAGAGAGAGAGAGAGAGAGAGAGAGAGAGAGAGAGAGAGAGAGAGAGAGAGAGAGAGAGAGAGAGAGAGAGAGAGAGAGAGAGAGAGAGAGAGAGAGAGAGAGAGAGAGAGAGAGAGAGAGAGAGAGAGAGAGAGAGAGAGAGAGAGAGAGAGAGAGAGAGAGAGAGAGAGGCGCTCTGTTGGCGGTCCACCCAGTAGAGGGACTGGTTTGATCCTGTCTGTCTTCACAGGCTCGCTCCTTCAGCAAAAACGTTCCCGCCGCTGCTGCCCCTGCATTCCTCCAAACGGTACACACATAAACACTCACACTCCCACACACACACACACATAAACACTCACACTCCCACACACACACACACATAAACACTCCCACACACATGCCCGCTGGCTCTCACACACACACACAGTGAATACGTTTCATTGGTGACCTTCCTCACATCACACTACTACAACTGTTTCAAGGGACCTCCTCCTCCTCCTCCTCTTCCCCCTGGTTACCCCTGACATTTAGCATGCAGCGATATTGATCACACACACTAAACTGTATGCATGTATTCTATATAAATACAGGATATATCCAGTATATATTACTTCACTCCGTTTAGTTTTGAACAGTAATATTTGTACACGTTTGTATCACATTGATACCCTCCACTTCACTGTCTCTGCTCATCATTGTGTGTAGATCATGTCATACATTAACAGGCTAGTGGAGGAATGGATCCCCACCAGGTCTGTTCGCTCATTTCCGAACTGCAAACCATGGATGAATGCTGACATACGGAACAAACTTAAGGAACGGAGAACCGCTTTCACAACAGGCGACTCCGATCACTACAAGAAGGCCAAGTATAAACTCAGAAAAGCCATCAAGAAGGGTCAATAGGATTACAAAAACAAATTGGAATTACAGTTTGGGGGCTCTTGACACCAGACGTATGTGTCAAGGTCTGAGGGTCCTCTCCAACTCCAAGGGTCAACGACCCTAACCTACCAAACGAGCTGAACACGTTCGCTTTGAAAGGGACCATGAGCCGACCAACAACTTGAACATCAGCCCAGAGGACTACGTTCTACAACTGTCCGAGGTCCGCAGAATCTTCAGGTTGACTCTGCAGTCGTGACCTCCGTGGGGAGTTTGTTCCACCAAATTGGGGCCAGGACGGAGAAGAGCCGTGACCGCGTAGATCGGCCACACGGGCCCCTAAGTGAGGGGGCAAGCAGACGGCCCGAAGAAGCCGAGCGAAGTGGACGGGTTGGGATGTAGGCCTTGACCATTGCTTGGAGATAGGATGGAGCAGTACCTTTTACTGCCTTGTAGGCTAGCACCAAGGTCTTGAACTGGATCCGAGCAGCTACAGGTAGCCAGTGTAGAGTCCAAAGGAGGGTAGATGTGTGGGAGTACTTGGGGCGGTTGAACACCAGGCGAGCTGCAGCTTTCTGAATGAGCTCCAGGGGCCTAATGGCAAATGCCAGGGCGCCAGCAAGGAGGGAGTTGCAGTAGTCCAGCCGGGAGATGACCTGAGCCTGGATGAGCACCTGCACAGCCTTTTCAGTGAGAAAAGGCCGAATCCTCCTGATGTTGTAGAGGAGGAATCTGCAGCGTGTCACCGATGCAATGTTTGCCGAGAACGACAGTTGGTCGTCCAGGGTCACACCCAGATTCCTTGCGGTCTGAGTAGGAGTCACCACAGCATCATCAATGGTGACAGCCAGGTCTCGGTGCGGACAGCCCTTTGCCGGGAAAAACACTAGCTCAGTCTTGTCCAGGTTGCGCTTTAGGTGATGCATCGACATCCACTTTGAAATGTCTGCTAAGACATTTAAAAAACACGCAAGTGTTTCCACTTGCGTTTCCGAGGGGGGAAACGACAAGACCAGTTGGGTGTCATCAGCATAGCAGTGGTAGGATAAATCATGGGAGTGGATAACTGCACCAAGGGACGTTGTGTAGAGGGAGAAGAGAAGAGGACCCAGGACCGATCCTTGTGGAACCCCAGTAGTCAGTCGGCGTGGTTCCGACACAGACCCTCCCAGTGCCACCTGGTAGGAGCGACCCGTCAGGTAGGATGCAAACAAGGCGAGAGCAGAGCCCGAGACACCCATCCCCTCAAGGGTGGAGAGGAGAATCTGGTGGTTCACAGTGTTGAATGCTGCAGACAGGTCCAGGAGTATCAGGACCGAGGAGAGTGAATTTTCTCTAGCAACATGGAGCGACTCAGTTACTGGGCAGTTTCTGTCGAGTGACCAGCCTTAAAACCAGATTGGTGGGGATCCAAGAGGTAGTTCTGATGGAGATACAAGGACAATTGGTTAAAGACCGCACGTTCAAGAGTTTTGGATAAGAAGGGCAAAAGGGATACCGGTCTGTAGTTCTTGAGTTCAGAGGCTTCGAGTGTTGGTTTCTTCAGGAGGGGGGTGACTCTAGCAGTCTTGGAAAAAGTATCAGTTTTTTAGGGTTAGATGCTGCGCTTTGAATTTTGGAACAGTAAAATGAAGCTTTGGCGGATGAAAGCGACAAGGAGAAGTTTGACAGGAGCCCTTGAAGATGGAGAAGGTCCTCTGGGGTTTTTCCTTTCTTCCACCTGCGCTCCGCCTCTCTGACGCTCCGCCTCTCTGAGGCTCCGCCTCTCTCGCACTGAGTCAACCAGGGGGCACGTGGAGTTGGACGTGCAGACCTGGAGGTGAGGGGACAGAGAGCGTCCAGAGAGGAGGACAGGGTAGAGAGAAGAAGGTCAGTGTCAATATCAGGGGGTAGAACAGAGAACAAATCAGGAGGAGGGAGGGCAGAGAGAACTGAAGAGGAGAGATCGGTAGGGGTGAGTGTGCGGAGATTGCGACGGGACGTCACCATCTGGGTAGGGGGAGAGTGGGAGGGGGGGAAGGGAGGAAGAGGGAGAAGGACATGAAGAAGTGATTGGATAGATGGAGAAGAGTAACTGAAAGGTTTACTGTATCGCAGTCTGGTGAAGATGAGGTCCAGCTGGTTGCTGACCTTGTGGGTCAGAGGAGAGGGGCGGCGGGAAAGGTCGAAGGAGGCGAGGAAGAGGGTCCAACTTCTCATTCAAGATGTTGAAGTCGCCAAGAAGGATGAGGCCGGAACCATCATCAGGGAAGTGGGAGATCAGCATGTCAAGCTCCTCCAAGAAGTCACCAGCTGGGCCGGGTGGACAATAAACAACTGCAATAATGAGCTTAAATGGAAAACAAACTGTTACAGCATGAAATTCAACTGAAGAGGGGGAGATCTGTGGAATGGAAATCGGGGAGTATTTCCATTCCTCACGCAAAATCAGCAGACCAGTACCACCGCCTCGTCTTGCGACTCTGGGAGTGTGAGAAAAAGAGTACACATCTGACAAAGCAGCAGGCGAGGCAGTGTTCTCAGGGCTGATCCAAGTCTCAGTAAGAGCAAGGAAGTTCAGGGCAAGCAAGGATGCAGAGCCTGAGATGAACTCAGTTTTCTGCACTGCCGACTGGCAATTCCAAAGCCCCCCAGTTACCACTAGCTCGACATGGGTAGACGGAGTAGGGTAAATTAGGTTTGTGGGATCACGGCGGCGCCTGGATGTGACCCAGCGTCTGTGCAAAGAAGTGTGTACCGTAATGCCACACATGGTAGATTACAGTACCATAAGATGCCCACCTGAGAAGAAGTCGAACTTGAAAAAGTCGACTGTAGCCTTATTCTGCCTTGCCCGCTTTCAGGAAGTGGCTAAATAACACTGGTTGCTAATTGTCTGAGGGTCGGCTAGGAGTGCAGGCCCCTCCCACACGATTAACAAGGCAGTTGACCTAGATTGGGTGAAACCACCTTCAATGGGCCACTACACTTAAGCACTACCTGACCACTTGACTAACAATAGACCAATGAGTGAAGCACAACTTACTTGCAACACTCTAGTTACACTGAGTATCAACCTGACAAACTCGAGTTACAGATTGTATTAACCTGGTAAGCAACTAAATATACTCAGACTACACTTCAACACTTGGCTAACAATGGACTAATGATTAAAGTACAACGTACTTGCAAAACTCTAGTTACAGTTAGTATCAACCTGATTAGCAACACAAATATACTCGGACTATTCCAGATGTGTCGAGAAGTTCAGTCCCTCCAGTAGTTGAAACAAACACCTACGTCAGACTGCTGTTCATTGACTACAGCTCGGCGTTCAACACCATCGCTCCCTCCAAGCTGGTCCTGAAACTGAGGGAACTAGGTCTGGGCACCCCCATTTGTAACTGGATTATGGACTTCCTGACGGGCAGGCCTCAAGTGGTGAAGATTGAGAACAACATCTCATCCACTCTGGTCCCCGGCTGTACTCGCTGTACACACATGACTGTACTGCCACGCACAGCAACAATCAGATTATCAAGTTTGCAGACGACACCACAGTCATCGGCTGATAAGCGAAGGCGACGAAACCGAGTACAGAGATGAGGTTGTCCAGCTGACGCGATGTCACTGTGTGGTACGGCAACACCACTGCACGGGACAAGAAAGCCATCCAGAGGGTCATGAGGACGGCTGAGAAGATCATTGGGTGTGCACTTCCGTGCATTGAGGAGATCTGTAGGACCAGATGTCGGAAGAAGGCCATGTCCATCATAAAGGACCGCAACCACCCTGGGCTCCATCTCTTCTCCCCCCTACCGTCTGGTCGCCGGTTCCTCAGCATCCGTACAAGTACTACCAGGTTTAAGGACAGTTTTTATCCACAGGCAGTGACCTACTGAACTGCTAGGAGTGCTGCCACTTTCACTTTCATAACATGTCATTAACATTACACTGTTATACTTTGCTGGACTTTCTGGACTCATCACAGTTACTGCACTGTATTCATGATGCTGCTGCACTACTGGCACTTTAAATGCTTTTAAAGATTTTTCCAAAAAAATGTACATTCAACATATAATTTTTCCGTCACTTTGCTGCTCGTTTTTTAATTTATCTTTATTGTAGTTATTATTATTATTTGTATGGTATTGTTTTGGAGATGTAAACTGCGGGAGGGAATGGGGAGTAATGTACCTGTTGCAATTGGCCAACCAAAATATCTTGTATCTTGTATTGTCCTTGGAGAAAAACAACTATATATTTCTTCTAACTGCTGTGTGAAAGAGCGCACCGAGGGGATTGCTAATTGCTAATTGCGTTGTACTTGTGCAATGAGTAAAAAAGTCACTCTTACTGTGCTTCTTCTACAACGGTGCATTTTGAACAGAGAAATCTCCACCTTATCTTTGTAATAAGACCAGGCTTGTGTGATTGTATCGTATCATGTGCTTGTTTCATACACTATGAAGACACTTTGGGGGGATGAAGAGAGAGAGACACGCACACACTGAGTTTAAAGGGAAAACGGGATAATGTCCCTTGATTGCAAACTCTGCGTGACTCGTTATGTGACTCCAAGCAGGCGGTGTAATTCAAGGCGATTGAAGAGTGAGAAACGTATCACCCTCTCTCTCCTGGGGAAAGGCCCACGCTCTGCAGCCTCTCGCCCACTCAAACGCTCCTGCTTCACGTCTGAAGTGTTCTCTGTGCTCTGCTTCTTCCCTGGCTGTTGGTTTCTTTTTTTTCTGGTTGCTTTTAATATGGACCGGCGTGTGTCTGTCTGTCTGTTATGCGTGCTCTTATCTGTCCTCCTATATAATGCATGCACTGTGGTCTTTTGTCTGTGTCGTATGTATCTCTCTGCTAGCCCACCTGCCCTCCGCAGTCTCTCTCTCTCTCTCTCTCTCTCTCT
>CM051008.1:601383-748883 GCA_027704905.1 Muraenolepis orangiensis | reverse complement strand
GTCACATGACTACAATTGAAACAGCCTGTTATGGCTAATCATACTATGATAGTGATACAATAGGGACCCTTTAAAGGGTGACTTCCTTATAAAAGAGGCATGGACTGGGGTGGCAATCTCCGATGCATTACAACCATAAGAACAATTAATATTTCCCCAAAAGAGTCAAGTTGAAACTTACTTAAATATTTGACCCCAGAGGTCAGGAAAAACCATCCAAAATGTACCAAACCATAGAACAAGTGCATAGTTCAGCATTACAACTGGATAATAAATTGAACTACATAACACAAGACCCATAAAACAAGAAAGGAAAACTATTTGGATGGATACCAGTTCACTGGCCAGGGGAGGGTCTTCAGTGTCCTTCAACGAGCCGTTGTCAGTGCTGGTCATTAGTCTGTAAAACAAAAACAAAAAGTCTGAATGCCTGGTGTAAATCCAAAGGACCATATCATGGTTTTAAATGGAGTGGTGAAGTCAGCCGTCCTGTAGATGGGTCCAAGAGAGAGGTCCACAACACAAAAGGAACCACACAAATCGTCCGCTTCTGAAAGTGCCAAACCAGGGAGAAAGAAAAACAAACAAACAGTCATCATCTTCCCAAGTTACACCACATCCCCACTAAGCACTAAGCAGTATCAGATATATGCACAAAGATCCTGCTTCATAGTTTTAGATTAGATTACATTCACATTTGTTGTCATTTCACAGCACAAGTACAGTACAGAGAAAATAATTAAGCATCTAACCAGAGTGCAATTGTTAAAGTAAAGTGCATGGTGGAGATATATCATTTACAGTTTACAGTTCTAAAAGACAGTCTACATAGGTATAAAAACAGTTATAAGATTACTTATAGAGTATGTATGAGATTACACTACATTGCCTTTTTTACATAAAAATAAAAAAAACCCTGTAAAAACAAACTGTATCTCAACTACCTTCCTCTCTATAGTTTACATATTTATTACTAAGATACCTGGTTACTGTACCTGACATATGTATTTAAATCTGTTGATAGAACTGCTCCTACTCCTCTATATACATATACATTTATATATTTGTATCCTGCTTTCAATAACTGCATACCCCTGATCACTACCTGTTAAATACTCACTTACCTGTATATACATATACCTGTTATTATGCTCATATCACATTTATACCTAGACTGTCTTATAACCTGTACATTTAAACTGTATATTATATTATATTACCAGGCTGTTTACTGTAACATGTTGGGGCAGCAGGGGGTGTGGGGTCTGTCTTCGTGGTGCAGAGTTCAGGGAGATGACAGCTGAGGGGAAGAAGCTGTTCCTAAGCTGCTTGACAGGGAACAGAGGTTTCTATAGCGCCCCCCAGAGGGGAGGAGGGCTAACAGTCCATGGTTGGGGTGAGAGGGGCCTTCCTCAGACACCGTTTGTGGTGGGTAGTGTTTATTGCAGGGAGGGGTAGTCCAACGATGCGTTGGGCGGTTTTCACCACCCTCTGCAGCGCTTTGTGGTCGGAAACAGTGCAGTTTCCGTACCTCACTGTGATGCAGTTGGTGAGGATGCTTTCAATAGCACACCGGTAAAAGTTCCTCAGTCTCCTCTGGTGAGCCTTCTTGACCAGTGAGGCAGTATTGAGGGACCAGGAGAGGTCCTCGGAGATGTGGACCCCCAGGAATTTGAAGCTGGAGACACGCTCGACCTCCGCTCCGTTGATGAGGATGGGGGCGTGTGCGCCAGCTCTGGTCTTCCTGAAGTCCACGATGAGCTCCTTGGTCTTCTTGGTGTTGAGGGCCAGGTTGTTGTCTGAAGTCGATGAACAGCATTCTCACGTGGGTGTTGCTCTCATCCAGGTGGGAGAGAGCAGAGAAGAGAAGAGCTGAGGAAATGGCGTCCTCCGTGCTCCTGTTCTCACGGAAGGCAAATTGGTGTTCATCCAGTGAGGGTGAGAGGCCAGAGCCAGGACCAGCCTCTCCAAGCGCTTCATGATGATGGGGGTGAGGGCAACAGGGTGGAAAAAAGGAAAAAAGCGCTATATAAATGCAGGCCATTTGCAACTCTTACATAAAGCAGTCAGACAGTAATTATAGGTTGCACCCTTGTGCTCCTTGATACGGGTTTGTATGGATCTGGTGATTCTTATCAAACGTATCCTCTTTTTCTAAACAGGCCATTGTAAGTAAAGTCTTAGCATTTCAAAGCTGAGCGAATTTCCCATCGACAGTAATGTCGAAATTAACATTGATAAAGCTATGTGAGAATTTGAATTGGTTTTGAATTTATTAACTTACTTAAATTTTCTTAAAACAAACGTTTTACCTAACAAATGCCTACATAAAACTTAACAAATTACTGTTCAAAATAGTTCAATATTTAAACCCATCTATTCTTTCGGAGAGCGTGGAATGTCAATACGTGGTCGACATTTTTGGACAATCAAACCCCTGATCGCACTGCAGTCTCCACTCTGTGTCTCCGTGTCTAGGAAGAAAACAGAAGAAAAATAAATAAAATAAGTCGCTAGAAAACTACTCTTGACCATAGAATGGTCTGGCCTTGTGGGGCTACTCGATAGACTGTTTTACGCACACCTGACAACAATGGCAGATCAGTGTCTTTAGAAACGCCCGCCCACCGCGGCCGGAAATGAACCATCCTGTGTACTTCCCTTTAATGAACCATCCTGTGTACTTCCCTTTAATGAACCCCGTCTCCAAAACTCACCTGCTCCAAACGTGCTCAACGTTACAGAATTGACAAGAATTACAAAAATACCAACAACAATAATACTCAAAGGTAGGTGTATATATTTACAGAATTGTGTACATATGGATCTGACAGTATAAACAGTTCAGTATAAATTTAACCTCTATATAAATATAAGCTCTGTAGATCACCTGTACTGTCGGTTCTAGGAAGACAAGTTTTCATGCGGTCTTTGCGGGCCGAATCCAGCAGACCGGATTATCATTAACTTCTCCAAGCATTCCTTTCTTAGTCTTCTTTCACGTTGATCACCTGTCATTACCCAGTAATGACTGACCCTAACCCTAACCCGCTCTGGTGAGGGTTTGAGGGACATGCTTTAATAAAATACAGTCCAGGGAAAGGACAGCGAAATTCAACTTCAGGATGAGATTTCCTGCTTTTCGTTTATTTATTTCAAACCTTACATACATTTGAATTGGACATGGAGATGGAACGTGGTCTAGGAGAACCAAATGAAAACGGCTTACACAAATGGAGACTGGTGTTAAAAATGTATTTATATTCCGAGGAACCGCCAGATGAAAAGCTAAACCAATTAGATAAGAGCATGGGGAACATTCCCTTCAGGAGTCGCTTCCTGTTCAGATCAAATAGACCTAGACCTTCCTAGTGAACTTGGAGGACTTCAGAATTCAAGTTAAAACGTGCGCTGAATGAATAACATAACAGCACTACGGGGCCATCTTTCCCTCCTCCAAACATCCTCATTCAAACTATAGAGCGCCTTGGAGAGCAAGGTCGCTTCAAGGTCGCTTCATTACCGCCGCGCCTCAAAAGGAGCCTAAAGGTGAGACTTTGAGAACATGGTGGGCTGGAGGACGAGGGCCGTGTTCATCACACTTCACATCAATTCACAGGGAAAATAGCAGAAGCTCCTGCTTGAGCGTTTGATTTTGTTTTCAACAACAGATTAGTGATTAAAAGAGCAAACTGTCCTTCTGAGACACGACGGACGTAAGGAAATACAAATAAAGAAGATAAGAATATATAATTGTTTTACTTCACTGACACTTGATACCATTCAGATGCTTCCAATTACGGCTCTCAACCTTAAATTAAAATATCAAAAATTAAAATGCAGCCCTGCATCTGCAATGAGCCGATAAGCAGGTGGCAGAACACTGATTACTCATTCTACCTCCTGCTGCGTGGTTGATAATTATCAAACACGACAGTCTGGAAGATTGTTTATTTAACCACCCTGACATCGTCATGGAAACAGAGGCATTGTCCCCCCCCCAAACCTTGTATATTGCCACTTCCAGTCCGAGTTTCAAGAAGTTTACCCATGTTTATATTTCACGGCCCAATAGGAATCTCAGACAGGCAGAAAAGAATAAAAAAAATTAATTGGATTCTCCAACATGGTTTTCTTCTTCCTTTTTTGGTTTGGATGTTGGCTGAGCTGACACTCTAACTTTGCAAATGATGAATAATTATAACCGTAACAATAAAATCAGACTTGTCTTATTGTCCCTAAACCGTAGAGAATAGGCTTTTTCTACTCACGTTGTTCATTTGTTGTCCAACACACACATATATATTATATATATATATATATATATATACATATATATATATTATATATATATATATACATATATATATATATACACATATATATATATATACACATATATATATATACACATATATACATATACACATATATACATATATATATATATACACATATATATATATACATATATACATATATATATTTTAATGTTGTTGATGGCCAGAGCCACGACACGACAACATGCTATGGTAAACACATGATGAATAAACACTTTAAGTCATTATGAACATGATTGTCACAGCGGTGTGTGGTGAGGTTGGACCCAGAACGCAGGCGGAGACCAGAAAAGGGAGAACAGGGGTTTTATTTCGGCACATACACAATCGATAGTTATCTCCAGGACAGACGAGGGATCTGGGACCGGGAGGTCGAGGTGCGTCAAGCCGACAGGTAGCAGACGTAGGGATGGTTGGGACAGGCGATGGGTCGGGTTACCGGGAAGTCAAGGTGCGTCGAGGTGCGTCGATCGTCTGGACCGACGAGGGGCTGGAACAGCAGACGAGCGGGCTATCTCTCGGATAGTCCGTAGCAGGGTGATCAGAACCAGGGATGAATGTCACCTGGGGACTGGTAGCGCGAACGAGCGACGTCTCTCACTGACGCCGCGGTATAAATAGCCCCCAGGTGAGATCAATGGCAATTAGCCACGGTAATGGTTGGCAGGTGTGTGTGTGTGCGCCTCTAGCGCACGCGGCCTGGCAACGCCCCCTGTCAACCACCGTAACCGTGACAATTATGCTAATGTGCTCTGGAGCTCTGATGTCTGCGCTTGTCCCAATGGACCAGAACATGACGAGGTCACTGTGGGCAGACCCTAAACCCTTACCTGCCTCTTAATGACATACATCTCTCTCTACCCTATCTAAAAAGGAAATGTAAGTTCATGGATGAAGCATTGGCTAATGGACTCCAACAGTATGTACTGTAGCATTCACTCAGAAAAATCAGATCAACCAACTAATCCAATACAACCTCGACGTCAGTGTGTGGTAGTTCCGTCTGATATCCGGTGTGTCGGTAGCTCTGCTCTGTGGTGCTGCTGTGAGCAGAGTCATCTCTCAAAGCTCCTCCAAGCCAATCCAATCACAGCACCACAGTTCTGTGGGATTCTGTCCTGTCCGCTATAATATATTATGTAATCTGTCAGAAGGCCAGGTTGAGATGCAGCCGTTGGACACGGACGTAACAGCGTGAAATGAAGAACGGGGACATGGTGTTCGACTTCCAGCCTAAAAGGTACTGGCTTCGATTTCCTCCCAGTGTGCAAAACCTGTGGTCTTTGAGCAACCCATCACTGCTTCTTAATGACCTGTATCTGAATTAGCTGTTTACTTACTTTGGAGTGTCTGCAAGTGAATTGGTGTGAAGAAAGTAGTTCATTAGCGACACCCGTACACACTCCCAGAACAGTTTGGAGACAATTTTGTCTCTGACATCTTCTGGTTCAGCCTGTTCTTCCACGTCTCTGTTCCGATGGGGATTGACACCTGTCTACCACACCTTACCACCTCTAACACCTTTCTCTCACTAAACTCTACTCAGCATGAATCCTGACTACATACCACACAGAAGTTTATTTGCTGTTAGTTTTATTTTTTATTTGTACAAGGCGTCACAGTTCATGGGAAAACAACATTTGGAATGCATCCATCCGGCGTGGTTGTCATGACAGTGACTTGAAGGACGTTCGACGACAACATTCAAGAAGACCAAATACCTCACAATACTGACACACGTGACCTGGCTGTGGTTGAAGCAGCCTCACCTGGCCCCAGTCAGACTGATTAGAGTCTGGTTGAAGCAGCCTCACCTGGCCCCAGTCAGACTGATTAGAGTCTGGTTGAAGCAGCCTCACCTGGCCCCAGTCAGACTGATTAGAGTCTGGTTGAAGCAGCCTCACCTGGCCTCAGTCAGACTGATTAGAGTCTGGTTGAATTAGCCTCACCTGGCCCCAGTCAGACTGATTAGAGTCTGGTTGAAGCAGCCTCACCTGGCCCCAGTCAGACTGATTAGAGTCTGGTTACACCAGCCAGTACCACACAGCTGGCACCTGAGCACGTACCACCTGTTTAACACTGTCAACGTCAACCAGAACCAGTTTACTCTCATCCTGAGGGAGGGGAGAGAGAGAGAGAGAGAGAGAGAGAGAGAGAGAGAGAGAGAGAGAGAGAGAGAGAGAGAGAGAGAGAGAGAGAGAGAGAGAGAGAGAGAGAGAGAGAGAGAGAGAGAGAGAGAGAGAGAGAGAGAGAGAGAGAGAGAGAGAGAGAGAGAGAGAGAGAGAGAGAGAGAGAGGAAATGGGTGTGTGTATGTGTGTGTCTTTCTCTGTCTCTGACTGCCTACAAATTTCACTTTGCCCCCATTTGCTCTGTGCACACACACACACACACACACACACTGCTTTTAGACAGCTCCCTGTCACATGAAAGACAAATTGGACCTCGAGGGCGAATCGCATGCCTGCTTCACCTCCGCCTCCCGGGTGCTGAGAGGAGGAGCATCAGCCCCCACTACACACCGCTCCAAACGCATACAAACCAAATGTACAGAATAGTGTTGTAGTTTTTTAATAACTCTTTAATAATTTGCGTGGGTTTTTAGAGTCCGTGTTTCTTGTTTAACTGTTGAACGGACAGACGACAACAGTATTATGGACCAACATGATGGGTGCGTTCAAAGATAAGATTCAATTTGAATAGATTCAAAAGGGATACAGGCCTACAGTAGTGTCAGTCAGGGCCACCGTGTGAGGGCTCTGATGAAAAAGACATTCTTGAAAATAAAAATGAGAGACTTATTAAAAGTCTCTTTCTCCTCTCTGTCGCATCTTGCTGCTTCTCTCCTCCCGCCTGCACGCATCGCTCATGGGCGTTGCTGCATCCCCCCCCCTCCCCAGGCCCCCCCACCACCCCCAAGGCCCACCCCCCCCTCCCAAGGCCCCCCCCCCCCCCCAACAAGGTCTGCCCCCCCACCCCCCAAGATGAAGTCACCATGAATGAAAGACATTAGTGAACACACACAAAACGCTTTATTCGTTTTATTTTATTATATTCTTTTTATTAATATTTTACGCCTTCTTTCTATTTCTTTTTTTTGGGGCAGACACAAAATAATGCATGAAAAAAGATGTAAGCTTTTATTAAAAATAACACCATGAGGGCCATGATGCCAACGTGAAGACGAGGCGCCTCTCCTATAGGCAGCACATCATTCATTCCATACAACACGCTTATAATGGCGTCAGTGTGTCACACGCGTGAAGCACTCCGTATACGACATGCAGACATGAGGTCTCACTAACAACACCAATGTGGGCTGGCGGAGCCACGAACAACAAACCATGCGTTAAATCCATCCTCATGTCTTATTGTTTCTAGAGTCCTTCTTCTCCCCAGGATGACTGTAGAAACAATAAACCCCATGAAACATCCATCCTCATGTGTCTTGTTTCTAGAGTCCTCCCTCTCCCCCTTCAGGTGGTGGTGGAGGCCGGGGTCCTCCTGGAGGAACACGGCCAGAGTAACAGGCTTTGCGCACGGATTCTGAATTTCTGGTCGCGCACGCTGTAGATGACCACGTTCCAGCCGCTGTTGGACGCCAATATCCAGAAGGAGAAGAAGGAGAAGTTGCACCACTCGTTCCCGAGAACGTTCCCCACCACGAACACCGCGATGGGCGTAAACGAGGCGGTGAAGACGAGCGTTAACGTCCCGATAATTTTGGCCGCCTTGACGTCCGACAACGTGGGTTTGGATGCGCTCTTCTGCAACTCGCTCTCGGCCAGATGTTTCCTGCGCTTTGAGTATTGTCTGATGGAGGACAGGGAGATGATGTTGATGACCACCGTGCCGCCGAGGAGAGTGAAATCAAAAGTTGGAAAAAGGAGGAGGATGTTCCAAGCGCGGCTCGGGAACTCCCCGATGGTGCCGAGCGCGTAATTACACATCCGGCTACACGAGTTGTACTCCAGCGCGATCTCGTTGCTGAAGACCATGGGAGACACGGCGAGGAAGAAGCTCCCCACCCAGGAGAACACGATGAGGGTGGTGGTCCTCCTGCGCGTGATGACCGACTCCTTGTGCAGCGGCCTCAACACGGCGATGCTCCGCTCGATGGTCAGCAGGAAGATGGTGGAGATGGACACCAATGTGCAGCCGGCGAACACCGGGCCGATGATGTTGCACGGGTGGAAACCAGCCGTCGCCTGTGAGTTGTGGGAGATCCAGCGCGGCGGCGGCGCGGAGTCCCGCAGCATGAGGGACACCTCCGCGTACACGGTGAGCGGCACCACCAACGCGCCCACGGCGAGGTCCGCCACCGCCAGGGACGCCTTGAGGTAGCCCTGCGGCGTGTGGAAGTGTTTGGTCCCCAGCACCACGGCCAGCGTGACCAAGTTCCCCGCCAGGATGGCGACGATCAACAGCACCATGAAGACCACCATGAGGATCTTGTTGGTCAGCGTGCAGCAGCACACGGTGCAGTGCGCCGTGGAGTCCGGGCTGTGCGCGTCTTCCTCCTCCTCCGACGCCGACGACATGCTCAGCGGGGGGCTTCGCCGTGCAGGACAGCGCGGGGAAGTGGCGTCGGTTCACTGCGTCGGGGGCGGAGGACGTTCACTGCGTCGGGGGCGGAGGACGTTCACTGCGTCGGGGGCGGAGGACGCATGCCGGGCAGCAGCAGCAGCAGCAGCTGGAGGGAACACATGTGTATCAGTGTTCAGCATCGGGCGAACGCGTCACAGCATCAGTGCGTGCCACAGGCACACAGTGCGTGCCAGTGCGTAAGTGTGCCAGAGGTGTGCCAGAGACACACCGCCGCCGCTCGGATCTACGGGATGGAACAGATGAAATCAGAGTTGAACCTGACAGACAGCTGCTAGTCAACACGTCATCAAACACAGCGGGACCCACAAGCCTCATTCCTCCCAGTCCCAACAGAACACACACCGACGCTCTCCAATTCCAAGACGCGCTTTGAAATACATTCTACATTCTAACACCATCATCATCATGAACAACACCAATTAGCTCACTGAAACATGACAGCGCTAGACTGTTCATTATTGTCATTAGAATTGAATAATAATAATAATAATAATAATAATAATAATAATAATAATTTACCTTGAATTGCGATCCAGTGGTTAATGCCCTCACACCTGTCCAGGCTGTCCAAATCGACCAACGATTAGTCGTTTAGTCGATGGCGAACACTCGAAAGACGAAGATGTCACATGTGATATCAGTCCGTACACACAAGAGGTCCACTGCTCATACACTACAACACATGACTAGAAGGACAGCGGCGACCCACGTGGTCTCTGTGGCCACGCCCACAGGGTCTCTGTAGCGACCAGTCGCCCCGCCTCTTCCTCATAACATAAGTGACAGTTCCTGTATCTTTCCCCTCAATTATTATTATTATTTCCCATATAGGACGCCTATCGTTTTATCACACACACACACACACACACACACACACACACACACACACACACACACACACACACACACACACACACACACACACACACACACACACACACACACACACACACACACACACACACACACAGTTGTTGGTCAGTTTGGCAGTGGACCCTGCAAAACAAAAGCCTACTCCCATTGGGTTGAGTTTAATCTCTAATCTGTGTTGAAGTTATGTTCTGTGCAAATGTCCTGAGTAAATGTATTGTGTATGCAATTATCATGTCTTCATCTAAAGCTGGAGGATTGAATCATCTTCATTGATGTACACACAGTGAAATGAGTTCCTCTGCATTTAACCCATCCTAGCATTAGGAGCAGTGGGCAGAAACCACTAAAACCATAACAATGGCCGATAGTTGACAGTTGATACAGTATTATATTATACTCGTAATACTTTTGGGTGAAAGGAGCTGTACAACCATTAGTAAAAGGACACCAGTTTTATCTTTGTTTCTCTTTCTTGTGTGGAGTGCGTCGGCCAGAAGCGACGGCTCACCTTGTTAAGGTTCTCTGGGGGTTTTGTGCTTTGTGGAAATCAAAGTCTATTTAAAAAAAGAGAATATATTACATCCTCATTAAACTACACAAGAGGCAGCACTAGTCATGGGTCCTCTGTCCACATAACGAGGCTGACATGACTTCACATTATAACACAAGTAATTAGACATGGGAAATAAGTCAGAGACATAGAGGAAACTATTATATATATATGTTATATATATAATATATATATAAGAAAGGGAGAGAGAGAGAGAGAGAGAGAGAGAGAGAGAGAGAGAGAGAGAGAGAGAGAGAGTGAGAGACACAGAGAGAGAGAGAGAGAGAGAGAGAGAGAGAGAGAGAGAGAGAGAGAGAGAGAGAGAGAGAGAGAGAGAGAGAGAGAGAGAGTGAGAGACACAGAGAGAGAGAGAGAGAGAGAGAGAGAGAGAGAGAGAGAGAGAGAGAGAGAGAGAGAGAGAGAGAGACACAGAGAGAGAGAGAGAGAGAGACACAGAGAGAGAGAGAGAGAGAGAGAGAGAGAGAGAGAGAGAGAGAGAGAGAGAGAGAGAGAGAGGACACCCCGGTCCTCTAACGTATCTGTTTACTTACCACTGGACCGAATGGTAACTTAACACCAGGAGGATCCTACCAAACTATTAAAAGTCCACCATTTTTCACTAACATACCCGGATCCCCCTGATTCAACACAGCTACTCCGCCCAGGCCCACACACCACCACCACCACCACCCCCACCCCCACCCCCACCCCCACACCCACACACCACCACCACCCCCACCCCCACCCCCACACCCACACACCACCACCACCCCCACCCCCACACCCACACACCACCACCACCCCCACCCCCACCCCCACCCCCACACACCACCACCACCCCCACCCCCACCCCCACACCCACACACCACCCCCACCCCCACCCCCACACACCACCACCACCCCCACCCCCACCCCCACCCCCACACCCACACACCACCACCACCCCCACCCCCACACCCACACACCACCACCACCCACACACCCCCACCCCCACACCACCACCACCACCCCCACCCCCACCCCCACCCCCACACACCACCACCACCCACACACCCCCACCCCCACACATCAATAAATGTGTAAACTCTAGGTAGAGGTAGGGAGCTGTGATACAGTGCACGGCAGTCAAAGACATTGATGGTGATTTATTATTATAAGTGTTGAGCAGAGGAGTGGGGCAGGGAGGGGGGGGGGGCAGCAGGGGGCAGCAGGGGTTGGGCGGCAGGGGGGGGGGGGCTGTCTTCGTGGTCCAGAGTTCAGGGAGATGACAGCTGAGGGGAAGAAGCTGTTCCTAAGCCTGCTTGACTTGGAGCAAAGTTTTCTATAGCGGAGGAGGGGAAACAGCGCTTTCCAGTCGGAAACAGTGCAGTTGCCGTACCACACTTTCGATGGCACACCGGTAAAAGTTCACCAGAATCTGAGGTGACAGGTGGGCTTTCCTCAGTCTCCTCAGGAAGAACAGATGCTAGTGAGCCTTCTTTACCAGTGAGGCAGTATTGAGGGACCAGGAGAGGTCCTCGGAGATGTGGACCCCCAGGAATTTGAAGCTGGCGACACACTCGACCTCCGCTCCGTTGATGAGGATGGGGGCTTGTGCGCCAGCTCTGGTCTTCCTGAAGTCCACGATGAGCTCCTTGGTCTTCTTGGTGTTGAGGGCCAGGTTGTTGTCAGCGCTCCACGCCACCAGGTGCTGGACCTCCTCCCTGGAGGCGGCCTCATCGTGGTTTTTGATGAGGCCCACCACCGTTGTGTCGTCTGCAAACTGATGATGGTGTTTGTACCATGAACAGGAGTGCAGTCGTGGGTGAAGAGGGAGTAGAGGAGAGGGCTCAGCACACAGCATGGTGGAACGCCGGTGTTTAGGGTGAGGGTGAAGGAGGTGAGATGGTCTAACCTGACAGACTGGGGTCTGTTGGTTAGGAAGTCTAATAACCAGTTACAAACTGAGGGGTTGATGTCAAGGTTCTTGGTTTTCATGAGGTCACCAAGTTTGAAGATGAGTTTGGAGGGGTTGGTGGTCAGCGGGGAGAGGAGCCCTGGTTCGGGGTCAAAGCGAGCAACAAAAATTATTGAGTTTGTCAGGGAGGGATAAGTCAGTGGTTGGGGGAGTTTGTTTGCTTAGTGGGAGGGTTTGTAATCCGTGATGGCCTGGATTCCTTGCCACATGCGTCGGGGATCAGAGTTGTTGAAGTGGTCTTCAACCCTTTGCTTGTGTTTGAGCTTGGCCAGCTTGATTTTACATTTACATTTACATTTAGGACATTTGGCAGACGCTTTTATCCAAAGCGACTTACAAAACATTTGTTGAAGCAGACCATAGCATAACACTGAGGTACGCGAACATAAAAATAGAGCAGTTCACAAGTATTCATATTAACAAGATGAATAACACAATGTGGTACTGCCAGGTCACCTGCTTAAGTAGCTGTGATAAGAGCGTGTTATCAACATTAAGGATATACACTTGCTAGAATATACAACATGCTAAGAGCTATTAATGTCAGGACTTAAGCAAGTTAGGAGTTCACAAAGGAGAAGGAGGGTTCATGGAGAGTCCAGGTGGACTCTGAAGAGGTGGCTCTTGAGTCTCTTGCGGAAGCTGGCGAGGGACAGATGCCCTTGTTTAGCCCTGGCTAAACAGTAGGCCAGTGCATCGCCCGACCTAAAAGCAGTGTCACGTGCCTTTAGGAGTAGGCGGACCTCTCTGTTCATCCACGGCTTCTATTAGAAGATGCAAAGGACACAGCCTCATCACACAGAACCAGCAGATATATACATGTGTAACGGACGCCAGCAGGGGGTGCTGTGCAGTGGTAAACCTCCCTCCCACTCCTAAAAGACGTTTGATGAAGCTAGAGCCTGTGGGTTTCAGCCTCTCACGCTAGAGCGCCGCCTCTCACGCCGGAGTCACGAGTTATCGATACTATCGGTCTACTCTGGGAGGTTAAAGCACACTGTGATAAACACTCTGCTTTAAAGGTTACTCAACAGTCCACATTAAAGCTTCTGGACCGGGGCAGCTCAGTGTGTGTGGATAAGGTCGTAATGTTGGATGTCTAAACCGACAAAATATGAGATAAATAATCAAAAAACTAAATAAAAACCAAAAAGGGGAACACTGGAGTAGAATGTCTCCGTCGGCTGCTGTAGCACAGGCACAGGCGTCGCTGGTTTGATGCTCGGCTCCCGCTTGGTGTCCTTGGGCAAGACATTCAACTCGTCAGCGCTCCTGACCAACCAGATGTCGCCTTGCTCAGTTGACACCGTCTTTGTCATCTTTAGCAACTAAACCAAACACTTACTGATCATATCTCAAATAAACACTTAAACTACTTAAACAACCACGCTTTCTATAACGTTGTATTCCTGCCATTGTTCGCCAGCCATAATTAATAACAAAGTAGTAGAGCCCTTAAGAGAGAAATAAACAAGGAGAAATCAATTAAAATACACGCACACAAGGAAAAGCTTTAATAGTCTTCAGATTAAAGACACCAGACAAACAAATGAAAGTACTTACATGTGTGTAAGTGTGTGTGTGTGTGTATGTGTGTGTGTGCGTGCATGCATGCATTAATGTGTGTGTGTGGTGTGTGTGTGTGTGTGTGTTGGTGTTTGTGTGTGTCGACTAGAGAGGAGAGCTTTCAGTTTGAAAATCAATTCTCCTCCTTCTGCATTTGCTGTTGAATCATGCTGAAGGGACATATTGACACAATGTGAACGCGTTATGGACAAACATAACAGATGTGTTGACGGACAGTCCGGCTGCTCACAATGGCTCACCTTGTGACCTTGTAACCTTGTGATCTTGTGGATTCCTTTGCATTCCTATTCCTTCTGCTGTTTTACGTTACAAAAGATGCTACCACACAGTGACGCCACTCGTCAGGACGCTCTTACCGTGGCCCCGTAGAGAGCGCCCTGACGGGTGGCGTCACCGTGTGGTACGGCAACACCACTGAACAGGACAAGAAAGACATCCAGAGGGTCGTAAGGACGGTGGAAAAGAAAATCGGGTGTGCACTTCCATGCATTGTGGAGATCTTTGGGACCAGATGTCTGAAGAAGGCCATGTCCATCATAAAGGACCGCAACCACCCTGGACTCCATCTCTTCTCCCCCCTAACGTCTAATCGCCGGTTGCACAGCATTCGTACAACAAGGACTACCAGGTTTAAGGATAGTTTTTATCCACAGGCACTGCGGACAGGCACTGTACTGAACTGCTAGGAGTGCTGCCACTATCATAACATAGTCATTAACTTTACACTGTCATGCTTTTGCTGGACTTTCTGGACTCACAGTTACAGTTACTGCACTGTTCTGCACTGTATTCATTATGCTGCTGCACTACTGGCCCTTTAAAATGCTTTTTAAATGTTTTTTTTGCACAATTCAACACATGTTCATATCATCCATCAGTGACATTATTGTTATTTTTATTGTTATTTTTTATTGTGTATAGTATTTGTATTTAATTTTTCACACTGCGGGAGGGAATGGGGAGTAAGCATTCCTTTGTACTTGTTGCATATGGCAAATACAAATCTTAAATCTTGAATCTACTGAGAAATTATGTTGGAATGGGCTAAATGTTGTTTCATAAGAAGGGAATGGGAAATACAGAAGTACAACATACAGGGCAACTTGCTGGGATCTTCACTGTGAGCAATGCGATTGAAGCTGCCAGGTGCCATAAAAAAAAAACCTCACACTTTTGGACTGAATCAAAGTCTCTGCAGGGAAGTGGTTGTTTCCTGCGGTGCAGGGCATCACTCCTATCAGTCACTGACTGGACTGGCCTGGGGGAGGGGAGGCGGGGGTATCCTGATGGAATCATCAGTGTGAAAAAGGCAATTTTTTTAATAGCCTTTAAAAGCTATTTTTGATTAACTTATTTTTTGTCTCCTTGCCAATAATGCATAACTATTATAGTGCTCTGGCCCTCACATCTAGTAGGCATGTCTTCATCCACACATTGGACGGTGCTACAAATAACTGAATAGCTGATTCGTTATCCAAAGAGGATGTTGCATGACATGTCAGTTATCAGGTAGGCCAAATATAATGGAGTCAACAGGTGAGGAGTCTGGATACCAGGAGGTCGATCAGCGGGGTACCGGCAGGTAGTAGACAGGCGAGGAGTGAGGGACAGGTGAGGAGTCTGGATACCAGGAGGTCGATCAGCGGGGTACCGGCAGGTAGTAGACAGGCGAGGAGTGAGGGACAGGTGAGGAGTCTGGATACCAGGAGGTCGATCAGCGGGGTACCGGCAGGTAGTAGACAGGCGAGGAGTGAGGGACAGGTGAGGAGTCTGGATACCAGGAGGTCGATCAGCGGGGTACCGGCAGGTAGTAGACAGGCGAGGAGTGAGGGACAGGTGAGGAGTCTGGATACCAGGAGGTCGATCAGCGGGGTACCGGCAGGTAGTAGACAGGCGAGGAGTGAGGGACAGGCAAGGAGTCTGGATACCAGGTAGAGGGTTTGGAACTGGAATCTGGAAGTAGCTTGGAACGGTTGCATCGAGAGAGAACAAAGTAAGAACTAGCAATGGTGTTAGGGGAAGCCAGGGTATATATACACCCAGGTGAGGTGATTGTCATTAGCGGTCCAATTAGATGGTCATAGCGTGTACATCTTGAGCTTCCAACCTCACTGGAAAGCAGGCTTTGGCTTCCTCCCTTTGGTCTAAAGATTGAACAGGAGGTAGAGCGGTCGCCTCACAACCGAAGGTGGCTGGTTCGATCCCCCGGCTCCTTTTCCTTAGCAAAAAACTGTCTAGGTGTCCTTGAGCAAGACCCCCTAACCCTAACTGCTCCTGACGTGCTGGCTGTCTCCTTGCATGGCTGACTCCGCAGTTGGTGGTTGAATGTGTGTTTGAATGGGTGAATGTGAAAGGAAGTCCATTTACCATTTACCATGAATATATATGAAATATTCATGGCATGGCGCGTACCACTTCAGTTTGAATGGGCACCTCGCGGCTGTAACAATAAATGTATTCATCTCACACACTGTGACAAATGTGATTGGTTGTGACCTTGTCCACTTGGTCATATTAAAAAGGAGAAAGGAAAGGAAATCTGCCAATCAATGTTCATGATGATCCAAACGCATTCAGCCTTTACATATTGGCTAAGATATATCCTAAATTACTTTGGCTTCAATAATCAGTTCATACTAAATATGAAGAATTATTTATCATGCACTCCAAGATGGAAACATTCCTTTAATTTATTTGATATCAATGTGCATAATAATGTATGAATACTAATAATACTAATAATACTAATAATAACAACCATACGTTTTATTAGTATTAGTATTAGTATTAGTATTATTATTATTAGTAGTAGTAGTAGTAGTAGTAGTATAAGCCTATTATTGTTGTTGATGTTTTGTTATTAGTAATTATAAACAATTTATAATAACTGTATAATAATTTGTCATTTTCACCCACATAACCCTATTTGGTAGATGAATGTAATGTCATTATATTGTACATCCGTAATTAGTGTAATCTGCATTGCGTGACAAGACAGTTATGTAAAGCATAATCTTCAGGATTTAAATCTTACTTTACTCAGGCGATGATGCTAAAGTGGACTTGCTATTCAAGCAAGTTGCCTGTCAAATGGCATAATTGTAAACGAAATATGCAAATGTTCCCTGAATGGTAAAACTGGTTTAGCAGCTTACATTATTAGGCCTATTACTCTGGACTCCTTAACATTGTCTAATAATACTTTCACTCAAGACACTTCAATAAATATACACTATAATGTTTTAGTCGTAGGACGACTCTCAAGTGGTTTTCTTGCTTGCTTGTGAACTAAAAATATCCACAACGTTACCGAAACTCCCACCGTGTCCCGTCCTGTTCACATGTGTGTCAGCTGCTTACTACCCGGGTTAGAGCTGCTTACTACCCGGGTTAGAGCTGCTCCCTCCCCGGCTCAGAGCTGCTCCCTCCCCGGCTCAGAGCTGCTTACTACCCGGGTTAGAGCTGCTCCCTCCCCGGCTCAGAGCTGCTCCCTCCCCGGCTCAGAGCTGCTTACTACCCGGGTTAGAGCTGCTTACTACCCGGGTTAGAGCTGCTTACTACCCGGGTCAGAGCTACTCCCTCCCCGGGTTAGAGCTGCTCCCTCCCCGCGTTAGAGCTCCCTCCCCGGGTTAGCGCTCTCCCCGGGTTAGAGCTCCCTCCCCGCGTTAGAGCTCCTTCCCCGGGTTAGCGCTCTCCCCGGGTTAGATCTCCCTCCCCGGGTTAGCGCTCTCCCCGGGTTAGAGCTCCCTCCCCGGGTTAGCGCTCCCGGTAGAGCCCTCCCGGGTCAGAGCTGCTCCCATCCCGCCCACCGCAGCCTGCCTGTCATCGTAGCCATATTGTCAGGCGAGGGCAGACGAGTTACGAGATCCGCACTTGGGTTGGGAAGAGTACACATTTCACCTGGTCTGGAGGACAACGGAGCTCAAACTCACTTGGAAGTTTCCCGAGCCGCAAGCTGATCGTCGGGTAGGTGTTTTCCCCTCGTCGGAACCGCCTGTTTGGTTGTGTTTAGGGCAGTGTTTGGCCATGTTTAGCCTTGTACTTTTCCCATTCAGGCTAGCAACATGCTATCAGGCGGAGTTAGGGACGTCGCACCACACGAAGCCAGCAGTCGGTTAGCAGCAGTTAGCCTTCATCCACCTTTCATAATAAAGTTGGATATCGATCGGTAGTCGACCGTTAGGCGACCGTTAGTGTTCAACGGAAACATCTAGACCGATTCAGTGTCATTACGAATGGACAAGATGGTCTCGAATGCACTTCTCCTAACTTTCAAAAGCTGCTCCTCGGTGCTAGAAGTGAAACACGATATTATATATTATATATATATTATACAATGACTAAAACAAGACGACATCGTGGAAAGTATTACTTTATAAAGCCTCCAACGCGTATACATGGGAATGCATATAGATGCTTAATTCGGGTGAGAGTGACTGGTGTCAGCGTTGGTAAACAAGCCATTCGAGGGGTTGTTTACGAGGCAGCACTGGATACGTTCGATCACTTCATGTTTAGTCAATAACAAGTCGATCACTTCATGTTCAGTCAATGACAAGTCGATCATTTCATGTTTAGTCAATGACAAGTCGATCACTTCATGTTCAGTCAATGACAAGTCGATCACTTCATGTTCAGTCAATGACAAGTCGATCACTTCATGTTTAGTCAATAACAAGTCGATCACTTCATGTTTAGTCAATGACAAGTCGATCACTTCATGTTCAGTCAATGACAAGTCGATCACTTCATGTTTAGTCAATAACAAGTCGATCACTTCATGTTCAGTCAATGACAAGTCGATCACTTCATGTTTAGTCAATAACAAGTCGATCACTTCATGTTCAGTCAATGACAAGTCGATCACTTCATGTTTAGTCAATGACAAGTCGATCACTTCATGTTTAGTCAATGACAAGTCGATCACTTCATGTTTAGTCAATAACAAGTCGATCACTTCATGTTCAGTCAATGACAAGTCGATCACTTCATGTTCAGTCAATGACAAGTCGATCACTTCATGTTCAGTCAATGACAAGTCGATCACTTCATGTTCAGTCAATGACAAGTCGATCACTTCATGTTCAGTCAATGACAAGTCGATCACTTCATGTTCAGTCAATGACAAGTCGATCACTTCATGTTCAGTCAATGACAAGTCGATCACTTCATGTTCAGTCAATGACAAGTCGATCAGGGTAATCCAGGTCACCTGAGCTTCATGCTGGTTCTATACCTTTTTATCTTGACTTTATACAGCCTGCAAACCACAATGGTTTTACATGTTTTCATTTGTTCTTCACTTTCTAACACTCACTCAACATATATTTTACTGAGGTTTTATTTAACCATTCTATATACCGTTTATCATGCACTTGTGTACTTTTATGTGTATCCAAGCCTAGTGAGTGTTAAAGTGAATGTTTATTCATTAACATTGCAATACCCCCTACATGTCATAAGCACTCATTGGACCAGGGATGCATGGAAAATACCTTCTACTATTAAAACCCACATACAGCCAAGCTATGACAGACAGTGTTTGGCCTAGGTCCGACCCAGGTCTGGAGGAAGGTTGGATAGTGGAGCTTTCAGGATAAACAGCTGATGGCAAATGCAAGCCTTTCCTTGTGCGTGTTGTTTCTCTGTGCCTGATCTATTAACTGATTTCTATGGAGAGGAAATTGTCATCGTTAAGTTTAAACCTTGCCTGCCTTTTTTTTCCTTTTAAAACGTCTCAACCCTCAGCCCACCTTGTGTGGCCTTCAGAATATACCTGAACAGTAAGCAAGATGAAAGGGATAAGCTTATCTACCTTGTTGAACACACTATTGTAAGTCGCTTTGGACAAAAGCATCTGCTAAATGACTGTAATCTTATCTAATATTATCTGGTGAACCCACACCAACAGGACCTGTGAAACACACAATGCACAGGAGTTGATGTACTGCTCCTGTGGAGATTGTTTGGGATGCACTATAATGATTTATTTTCAACTAATGTGACAAGCAATAATCACAGAGTTCTCATGGCATAACCCTTACATTATTAACCTGCAGTTTATAAAGCAGAGGTGCCTATGGTGGATGGTAGTACACCGACTCAGACAGTTGAGAGCTGGAGACCATGCGTCTTGGCTATGTTCTACCTAATCAGCTGGTTTCTCATGACTCACAGGTTGACCTGATTTAATTAGAATAGAATAGATCTTTAAACCAATCTGGGCAACTGACTTGTTTGGTTGCCATTGCATATTCTTGTTGTTGATTTAAAATAGGTTTGTTTGCCAACTTTTCGTGGCAGCCGGGTTGAGTTTCCACGCTAGACCCGTTTTGCAGCATTGGACTGACATCCCGTCATCAGAACTGAGAGTGAAATGTAGCTTATAGCAGCATAGCTACTGTGGTGGACGGTGTATTCAAATAATCACATCTCCATAACAGCTTATGCATTTTGGAAGTGGAACAACC
Source organism: Muraenolepis orangiensis (assembly GCA_027704905.1). NCBI lineage: Eukaryota > Metazoa > Chordata > Actinopteri > Gadiformes > Muraenolepididae > Muraenolepis > Muraenolepis orangiensis. Next base: position 728,500 of record CM051008.1, on the reverse strand, counting down.
ATTGGGCTTGTTAATCCCTATGGTTGTTCCAATTGAAGCAATATTGGCTTCAAATGATCGACTATTTTTCATAATTTAGTTATCTGAATAATTATTATCATTATCAGACCCGATATTGACATGCATTATACTGTTGGACCAACACTATGAGGGTTTAGTAGATGCTTATGGTGGATAGGGTTGACCTAAACACATGTCTTAAAGGGCATAGATACAAGATACAAGATATTTTATTGGCCAATTGCAACAGGTACATTGGACTGCTTACTCCCCATTCCCTCCTGCAGTATGCATCTCCAAAAAGGAGATAGTTAGAATATTGAGAGAATCATCTAATTAGTTGGTTTCACAGGACTGACAGACATCACCTTTGTTCAAAAGTAGGGTTAGGATTATATTGTGTTTTATTTTTTATTCTCTAAATAGACATTTCGAGCACAATAATAGAAAAAAACTATTGTCATTTGTCGATCATTTCCAACAAAAGCTATTTTTGCAGTTAAAAAGTTCAGATTTAAGAGAGAAAAGGCATCATTGGGACATATTATTTAACGTGAGCAAACATGCATTTTCTTTTACTATTTATTAAGGACTTTTCAGCCGTTCCCATCAAGTCCTCCCTTGCACAGCTGGTCCTTTGCTCAACTCTGTCTCCTATGGAGCTGTATCCAGCAGAACCTTAAGGGCCCAGCCCGGGCACATGCACATTACAATAGATGGACGGATTTATTTTTGCATTAACATAACTGGCAATAGTGAGGAATCAGCGAGCCGTTTTCCCTGCCATTTCTCAGATTTAATATTTGAAGTGTGCCCCACTGTGTGTAGTTGCATTGAGTCATCCAGTCCAAACAGAGCGGTGACACTGAAGCGTGGTACAACCAGTTCTCCCAGAGCCAGGCTCGGTGAGCCACTGTTCTCCGCCTCTGGGCACCACTCCATCAGATCCTCACAGCTCCTCCCTGTAATCCAGCATGCAGGCCCTCTAATCCAATAGGGTGCTGTGTATTAGTGGCTGCAGATTACATGTGTACGTATGGGCTACTTCCTGTCTTGACAGGATGTGTTCACCTCTGCTGGTTACAACCTAAGCTTAGACACCTGGGTTAATAAGCCTTTGTGTCTCTTCTATATTTGTAGCAGGGTGTTGACAACATGATCTTTAAGAGGCTAACAAGGCTAGGTCATTCATGTTTGTAAGGCCTGCATTTCCTCCATTAGAGTAGCATTGGTATCGCATAGATACTAACATGCGTACATGTTAGTATGAGGGTTACTCAATTGTACTCAATTTTTACTATTCAAATGATTTACTCTAGTCTTTATTGCTGGTGAAGAGATCACATCTTTGAGTATAAGCTGCAGCCAGAGTTTGGTTGTGTTTGCCCCTGACAGGTTCAGACTGTCTGACAGCATTATGGAATATACAGCTTTTGCTTGATCTGGCATGTTATGGAGACATTACATCAGGATGTAATATCTCCATAACAATATGTACCACACTATAGCATGTTTACTGGTAATTCAATAAATACAAAGTAAATATAAAATAACTCCATGGTAAAGCCTATTTTAGTCTTTTCAAATTTTATAAAGAGCATTAGTGCAAAATGAACATAACGGATTCAAGTGAAACTATCACAAACTTACTTTCACAAACTATTAACACTCAGTCTGTACAGTCAATCTACTGTATCAAACAGTTTGGTAGAAATTAAGTTTACTGTTTAACTTTGTCCTTAGTTGGTCATAAAAAGCCAAGTCAAGCATATACAAGCAGTGCGCCGTAGGAATGAACAGCTTAGCCTACTTAGGGAGACACCACCTGATGTGGGTGGTAACACTGTTGGACATGTTTGAGACACTGAGTCAGTTGTAAGGCCGTGCCCAAACTGAAGAAAGCAGAAGTGAATCCGCCACTCAAAAACCCAACAAGCCACCTCCCCCATTGGCTCTCCAGCTGAGACCAGACTTTGTCTTGGTGATCAGTTAATGCGAGTTTAACTGGCACTATAATTCATTTTGAATAATTGGAACTAAAATACAGCAATGAAACGGAGCCCTGAATGCATGCCATCATTAAAATATTCAGATCCCGAAGCATTTCAAACCATATTAAAGCCGATGTACAATTGGAATCAGGAGGATCCAGAAGGAACAACAAATACATTTGTGGGCGCAAACATATAGATATTGAATGATTGTCTTTTTGGTGTACACCGTGGTATTGGAAGTAATTCAATAAGGTAACCCAATTTCAATCTAAGAGAGCCTATTCTTTATTTGGTGGGCATTTTAATCATGCAGCAGGTTTTGGAACAGAAGATCATTTGACTTTTTCAGTAATATCAGTTTTCACAGTTGAAATTCATCAAATGCAAGATGGTCAGGTCCTATTGTTCATATGTAGTACCTATACATGACTGTATATTACTATATCATTACAATACAATCCATTCAAGATATTTGCCATATGCAATAACAAGTACAATAGAATGCTTTCTCCCCATTCCCTTGTATGAATTTCCTACAATTTAACACTATATACTATACTATATACTATTCCTATACTATACAAAACTATCCTATAACAATACTGTAAACAATAAAAAGAACAATAATGACAAAGTGCCTGATGGGTGATATATAGTTATATATATCTATATATATATAGTTATATATATCTATATATAACTATATATATAGATATATATAACTATATATATAGATATATATATAGATATATATATCTATATATATAGATATATATATAGTTATATATATCTATATATATAGATATATATATAGTTATATATATCTATATATATAGTTATATATATCTATATATAACTATATATATAGATATATATATATCTATATATATAGATATATATATCTATATATATAGATATATATATCTATATATATAGTTATATATATCTATATATATAGATATATATGTTGAAAAACATTAAAAAAGCATTTAAAGTGGCAGTAGTGCAGCAGCACCATGAGTGCAGCGCAGTGCAGCTTCAGAGACCAACCCAGCGTAGCGTAATGAATGAGCGGTGTGGCAGTCACAATAACAGTTTTTGTCTCTCGTAGAAGCGGCAGTTCTCTGAAAGTATAGAAAGAATAGAGTTTGAACGGTGTTTTCATCACACCTGCTGCTGCTGGTCAGCTTTTAACCTGGGAATGTACTGTCAGCAGGCTGGGACCAAATGACCCTTAATCTTTTTTGTCAGCTGCTGTGGCGGTTCAGAGCTAAAATTAGCTCCCCCCCCCCCTTGTGTAGTCTTCTTCTACAGGGAAATAGCACTCTCCCTCAGAGAGAGAGTGTTAATGGGGCGTTTCACTTTATTTCACTTCATATTTGTTTCAGCACCGTGTAGACGGACCACTGTAGAAACACACTTATTGAAATGCCCTTCTGAAAGCTATGTCCATTCGCACAAATGAGTTTCTTCTGTAGAATATCTCCCTCACAAAAGAGGAAACAAGGCATAACTCTGCCCCTTGCTGTCCTGGTTTCTGACCCAGGCCGGATCCCAGATTAGCAATCCAGCAATTGTACCACTGCAATACTGCTGATTAGGCACATTCCCCAGCTTTCTGCTCTACCATGGCATTCAGCCAAGTGAAACCTACTAGCCTACATTAGTTTATTTTCAGTAGCAAATGAAGACGCCTTTTCATTGAAGTAGACAACCTGCCCTCTTTATTTGACGTTAGAGGTGTGGTCTCAGTGCCACGGACATGGCTGAGTGTTAAGTATCATTCATGGAGACCTCAGCCTGTTATTACTGGGATTGTTTCGGTGATTAGTACCTTGTGCCACTACCCAAACAGGCAGTGGGGTTTTCACACTCCTCCGTGTGTGTGTGTGTGTGTGTGTGTGTGTGTGTGTGTGTGTGTGTGTGTGTGTGTGTGTGTGTGTGTGTGTGTGTGTGTGTGTGTGTGTGTGTGTGTGTGTGTGTGTGTGTGTGTGTGTGTGTGTGTGTGTGTGTGTGTGTGTGTGTGTGTGTGTGTGTGTGTGTGTGTGTGTGTGTGTGTGTGTGTGTGTGGTGGTTTTGATGTGGTTTTGGTTCTGTGTGTTTCTTAGAGTAGATAAGGTAGTTCCAAGTGCTTTGTGGTTGGCGATATGTCCAATGTTGTAACAGGGGAAGGCTCATTTAGATTTACCGTGAACTCCTGTGAATTTAGGAGTGCTGCTGAATTGACTGTAGTCCCTACAATACACACACCATGGGGAAAAGCTGACCTTGCTAGGACAGTTTAGGTTTATTCTGATCTGTGAAGTTTTCTTAAGACACATGAGGTTTCCTCTTGCCTTTCCCACACACCTTGGATGGCTGCTTTATTTAATTTATAAACCAACCAGGGCAGATGGTCCTTGGGAGGATATTGTGATGAGGGACACACTTGTCATCGATAAATCAATGTGATGGTTTTGTGTATTGACTTGTGTTGTAACAATGACCTGTCATACTCTCCCAATACAAGTCTCAATCCAATTCCATTCATCTGTCGTGTAATTTAATCAATAACTTGCTAGATAGAGCTCAGTGTTTATGACAGACTGTCTGCTGACTGGACCAGGTGTTAGGGGAGCTAAATGGTTCTTTGACCAGCATGACCATTTCAGCCATGAACCTTTGTTTTGTGTTCAAATAAACACGTGTACAATTTCACAACGTCTTATTTTGAAAGGCCTATTTCCAAGTTTTACAAACAAGTGATGTCTCTTGCTAAATACATGCCATTGTTGATTTCATGGATCATTGTCATTAGTGTGAACAGTGACTTTGAATATTTCACTTACCCAGGGACTAGCTTGACCTTTTGGATAGCCTATTTAATTTGTGCCATGGTGTCACCGGTAAATAACAGTAAACACTCTTTATTAGCATACATTATTATTAAATTCACGCAGTAGGTCACTATTTTAGGAATGATGCTGTCGCATTTGACAACCCATTAATGTTCCTTAATCTGGAGCTGAGCATGTTGTGGCATCGTGTACTCCTGTGCCCTTCAGTTGATATTAGTATGCACAGGTAAGCCTCCACTAATTAGGGCTAGGGATGGAAATCATAAGTTGGCCAGGGTTGGCCATTGCTGCATCACATACAGATTTTGAATTAGTTTAACTTGCCTGTATGCAAGGGATGCTCAATCGATCGGCTGCCGATCATTATCGGCCGATATTCACTCTAAACCGATCGATCGGAGCTCTCAAAATACATGAGACTTTTCTCGGTGCGCTGCAAAAACAATGCAATGTGTGTGAAGCAGAAAGGCTCGCAGCACTGCCCAAAGCTACCGGTAAATACAGATCGATCATATTGGGCTCCTAGATAGTTTTATTTTATTGTGATTGGGTTTGATTGCTCAGAAGATGTGTGCTTTATCTCGTAGCTTCACATTAACGCTTTTAATAATCACCACGAAACAAATAAGATGTACTTGGTTTGCCCGTGGGAAGAACCAATTTAGGAGTTTTCACTGTCTACCTTTCTGTTTCTCGTGTGTGTGTGCGTGTGTGTGTGCGTGTGTGTGTGTGTGTGTGTGTGTGTGTGTGTGTGTGTGTGTGTGTGTGTGTGTGTGTGTGTGTGTGTGTGTGTGTGTGTGTGTGTGTGTGTGTGTGTGTGTGTGTGTGTGTGTGTGTGTGTGTGTGTGTGTGGTGTGTGTGTGTGTGTGTGTGTGTGTGTGTGTGTGTGTGTGTGTGTGTGTGTGTGTGTGTGTGTGTGTGTGTGTGTGTGTGTGCGTGCGTGCGTGCGTGCGTGCGATCGATCGATTTGTTGAGTAGCGTCACGTGAGATGATATTATTGATATATTTCTGCAATGCATTTCAGAATAGTTTGTTTTATTGCTCTAAATAGTAATTAAATATATAATACTACACAATATATGGCCATTTATATAGATGTATGATTATTGATTAGCGTTACTGCATTTATATTGATATTGGATGTTCATCAACTTCATGTTGGGTATGAGACATGACCTATATAGGGCTGAACAGGTGTGATGTTTGGGAGGATGGTGTTCATCACCCACAGTAGCCAAGCTCTCTCTGTTCCAGGTCCCCGGCTCTTTCCCTCCGCCTGTGTGATGTTAGTGGTTGCCAAGCCTTCATTCATCATTCACATCACATCTTTTACCAGTGGAAAATGTCAGAGCTGAATTCAACCTCCAGATGTGTCTATTTGTGGCTATAGCCCCAGTGGGGCTATTTGGTGCCTGGGGTTGTTGGTATGACCTTGCCCTCGGTCAGAGATTGATTTAGAAATGAGTTATTCAAGAAATGCTTACTCCCATTCCCACCGCAGTGTGAATTTCCTATATTTTAATAGTGCCGGCTTTTATATAGCGCTTTTATCCAAAGCGCTTTACAAGGCATGCCTCACATCACCATTCATACACCGACGGAGGAATCAGCCATCAAGGAGTCAGCCAGCAGGTCAGGAGCTGGTGGGGTTAGGGGGTCTTGCTCAAGGACACCTCCACAGTTTTTGCTAGGAGGAGCCGGGGGATCGAACCAGCGACCTTTCGGAATATGATAATATATATATATATATATATATATACAGTGGAGGAAATAATTATTTGATCCCTTGCCGATTTTCTAAGTTTGCCCACTTACAAAGAAATGAACAGTCTATAATTTTAATGGTAGGTTTATATTAACAGTGAGAAACAAAATATCAAAAAGAAAATCCAGAAATTTACATCATATAAAAGTTATAAATTGATTTGCATTTAATTGAGTTAAGTTAGATAAGACCAGTTAGATAAGTCCTCTCGCTTTAAGAAAGTACTCCTAATATCAACTATAAAAGACACCTGTCCAAACTTGTTACCTGTATAAAAGACACCTGTCCACAGAATCAATCAATCAGATTCCAACCTCGCCACCATGGGCAAGACCAAAGAGCTGTCTAAGGACATCAGGGACAAGATTGTAGACCTGCACAAGGCTGGAATGGGCTACAAGACCATCAGCAAGCAGCTTGGTGACAACTGTTGGTGCGATTATTCCAAAATGGAAGAAACACAAAATGACCATCAATCGCCCTCGGTCTGGGGCTCCACGCAAGATCTCGCCTCGTGGGGTATCGAGGATCATGAGAACGGTGAGGGATCAGCCAAGAACTACACGGGAGGAACTTGTTAATGATCTCAAGGCAGCTGGGACCACAGTCACCAAGAAAACTATTGGTAACACACTACGCCCTAATGGATTAAAATCCTGCAGCGCCCGCAAGGTCCCCCTGCTCAAGAAGGTACAGGCCCGTCTGAAGTTTGCCAATGAACATCTGAATGATTCAGAGGAGGCTTGGGAGAAGGTGATGTGGTCAGATGAGACCAAAATTGAGATCTTTGGCATCAACTCTACACGCCGTGTTTGGAGGAAGAGAAATGCTGACTATAACCCCAAGAACACCATCCCCACTGTCAAGCATGGAGGTGGACACATTATGCTTTGGGGATGTTTCTCTGCTAAGGGGACAGGACGACTTCACTGCATCGAGGGGAGGATGGACGGGGCCATGTACCGTTAAAATCTTGGCCGATAACCTCCTTCCCTCAGCCAGGACACTGAAAATGGGTCGTGGATGGGTCTTCCAGCACGACAATGACCCAAAACATACGGCCAAGGTAACAAAGGAGTGGCTAAAGAAGAAGCACATTAAGTTGATGGAGTGGCCTAGCCAATCTCCGGACCTTAATCCCATAGAAAATCTGTGGAAGCTTCGAGTTGCCAAGCATCAGCCTCGAAACCTTAAGGATTTGGAGAGGATCTGCAAAGAGGAGTGGACCAAAATCCCTCCTGAGATGTGTGCAAACCTGGTGACCAACTACAAGAAACGTCTGACCTCTGTGCTGGCCAATAAGGGTTTCTCCACCAAGTACTAAGTCATGTTTTGCAAGGGGATCAAATACTTATTTATAACTTTATATGATGTCAATTTCTGGATTTCTTTTTGATATTCTGTCTTTCACTGTTGAAATAAATCTACCATTAAAATGATACTGTTCATTTCTTTGTAAGTGGGCAATCTTAGAAAATCGACAAGGGATCAAATAATTATTTCCTCCGCTGTGTATATATATAATATATACTATAACTAATACTGTTCACAAAATAAATAACAATAAAGTGACTGATGTGCCAGTAGTGCCAGTAGTGCAGCAGCATCATGAAAACAGTGCAGTACCTGGAATGAGTCCAGAAAGTCCAGCAAAAGTATGATAGTGTAATGTAATGTGGATGAAAATGTTCTGTTCTAGTGGCAGCACCCCTAGCAGTTCAGTAGGCGCCCTGCCGGTGGATAAAAACTGTCCTTGAACCGGGGGACCGGACCACAGGGACCACAGGGGGGAGAAGAGATGGTGCCACTTTATGTATTATATGTAACTTGACTTGACAGAAATTTGTGCAAAGAAAGGAAAGTATATGTGTATATTTATCAAAGCAAGATGTATACAACATCACTGCCTGGCTGGATACTGGTTCACCAAGGCTGATCTTTCAGAAATGGGGTGTGTTTGACTTTGTCTCTGAAGTGTCTCCTCTTGACATTCGATATGTCTGGAATTTTCCCCTGTCACCCACTCAAATCCAGGTCATTTATCTGACGGGTTGTATAGTCACCTACCTAACGATTAGATACCTGTGGATGGATATATCAATGCCACATGTGTACTCCTAGAGTCCACTACATTACTGAATGCTATGCCAGTCTGAGGCACATCAGTTTCCAGATGGTGAGTGTTCTCCAGCTGCTACTACAGCGGCTGGCAGAGAAAAGTCATGTTTAATTACAGACCCTGGATCTACTTATCTTTATTTCAATAAAAAGAACAATAAAGTGACTTATGGATGATACAGAATATACATGTGGCAAATTGTGCAAAAAGCATTTTAAAGTGCCAGTAGTGCAGCAGCAGCATGAATGCAATGCAGTACAGTGCAGAACAGTGCAGTAACTGTAATAAGTCCAGAAAGTCTAGCTAAATAAGTATGAGCGTGTAATGTAATATATAATGTAATATGGATGTTATGATAGTGGGAGCACTTGGCAATGTGGCAGCAGTTCAGTAGGCGTACCGCCTGTGGGTGATTTGTGTTGTTTTTGGCCAGTTGGAACCACCCACCTGTTTATTGGTCTCATTCTGCTGTCTGAACATAATCCCCTCATTCACACCTCATGTGATGCAGAGCCACAAATGGCTTTGTTCACCGGGTGAAAATGGCCTTCCACTCAGAGCTTATGAGGTGTTTATGGTGCTGGCATCGCATCAGAATCTGACTCTGGTTCCAATTAGCCTACATGGTTCCCCCTATTAGCAGTCTGGCTCTCCTCACAGTGGCTTATCATTAAATAGGATTGTTTAGGTATTACCGGTCATTGGCTTAATGTATGAATCATTGTGTGATACATATTTTGTGTCTAAATTACCTTAATTGAGAAAATGTGCCAATTGGATTGCTTTTGATTTCCTGAGCACAGGCTCTATCTATCTTTCATGACGTTGTAGTCAAAGTCATTGGATGTTGATTATCAGATTATCAGTCCATCCATATCATCTAGTGCTGCTCAAACCATCTGCACATTTAGCACAACACCCTTAAACCAAGATATTGATTTCTGTGTTTCTGTTTATTTGTTTTCCGAATACATGACCTATAGTTTGACTCCAATATTCCACAACATTTACCTGCAACAATGAGGGGCCTACACCACATTGGCACAGGCCTGCTGCACTTCAGTTAGTTAGTTTATTGGTGTTTGCCGTCCACTCGCCCCCTGTTCCATATCCCCAGGTCGGTGCTGTGTGCTTTGGGGGCTGGTAGTGGTCCTGGTGGGGGTCCTGGTGGTGGTCCTGGTAGTTGTCCTGGTGGGGGTCCTGGTGGGGTCTGGGGGGTCCTGGTGGTGCAGTGCCCCAGGACCCCGCCCCCCTGTGACTCCCACCCTGGTGGCGTCGGGCAGTAACACCGCCCCCTGCATTGTAATGACCGCCAGCCTCGTTACCATGTGAACAAGGACCATGGAATCCACCTTAACTGTTTCACCCGACACACACACACACGGCGAGGCACTGAGGGTTACCGCTGAGATCACTGACGTCACCACTCGCTGTCCCGTCGTGGGGCGGTGACGGTAGAGGACCCCACCAGCAGACAAATTCCCCAGATGACTTTGTGTGTGTGCGTGTGCGTGTGCGTGTGCGTGCGTGCGTGCGTGTGCATGCATTAACATGCATGCGAGCATCTCCCTGCTCTGACATCCACCGTGCAGCCCACCCTCTGACAGTCAGGGTCGTAGTTCTCCAACTCCTGCCGCTGGTCTCCAGCTGCTCTGGGCGCTCCACGAAGCATGCAGCGGTGGTCCTTGCCGTCTTTATCATCGTGAACTTTGACCCACCTGCTGGTGTGCAGGCCTAGACTCGGGGCACCCCCCCCCCCCCCTCCTAGGCTGGCATCTGGGTCACAGATGAGAAACCAGCTGAGGTTGACTCACAGGCTCTGAACAGTAATGATTAGAAGTGTAATGGTCCTAACTGTATGTCAGTTGACCTCATGATTAGCTTGCATGTATTTTACCCAATAACGCCAAACACAAATCTTTCGCTTCATTTAGCTTCATCTTTAAAATAAATACAGTTTCTGAGAAGTTCACAGGCCCACGTTCAGCTGTAGTGAGACATCACCCCCTGACCATAAACCACCACCCTGACAAGGACAAACCTCCATGAGATGAGTCGAAAGCTGAGGGACTTCACTATCAATGAACTCTCAAAACTGAACATCAAAAGTGAACATCAAAAGTAATCAAAGTTAATAGATGCCCACAAATTAAATAAGACACTATTATACCGTCCATAAACCTCCTAACCTAGACTATCCTGTCCTATGAGATATGTATCTAATATCAGTGTCATGCACAAGATGAGACCGTAGAGATGGTAGAGCCACAGTGCACTCCTGTTGCGGTCAGTGATTGGTGTTGACCCAGGGTCGTCTACATACGGGCGTTAGTTAGTTAGTTAGTGGCCTGCATGTCATAAACAGACGGGACAGAAAATGCCCAGGACTGGATAAAAACAAACATGAACCTAGTTCTTAATTCTTAATGTGTCTCCATTCACTGAATAAAGTACGGGTAGGTGAGGAGTAACCGGGGTTAGAGAGTCTTTTTGCCGTGTTTCACAAACGGCCGCGAGAAGCCAAGCGTGTGGACTGTGGAACAGCAGATTAGATTTCCATATGGTTGTATGACCCCCAGCTACATTATGTGTGCTGTCGTTAAAACACAATACCAGTATTCTTTCTTCCAATTTCCTCTCTTTGTTGCTCTGAAACCACATAATCAAACTGTCAGAAGGCAAAAGTCTGTTGGCATACGGCCAGAAATAGCATACAGCCTGAAGAAATCCAATGAGGACTAGCATTAGCCAGAATAAGCACAAACCCAGAGCTATTGTCCAGCTGAAAACTAGCCTACAGCTAGCACAAGCGTTCAGCTAGAATGTCTCCTACAGTCCCATGCATGCTTGTTTTCTCTGCTCGTAGTTGAGCAGAGAAGAGCTGATGACTTTGCTCGCAGGGCTTCTCCCGAAGTCAAGGACACAGGGTGATGAGGAATCCGGTTTATTGCAGAGTTTGAATCCTGGTGAACAGAGCAGATGGAACATGCTAGAGCTCTTCCTCTAGTGTGTGGTGGAGGCTGTTTTAACCTGTGGGCCTTGATTAACAAGGACCCACAGGTGTGCAGCCTCACCAGCCAATCAGTCTGACTCGGTAGGTGAGGCTGCTTCAATCAGCCACCAACCACACACACACTCCACAGATACACATGCTACCTCTGAGGTCATTAGTGTGTTATCTTATACTAGTATAGTGTCTTATACTATACAACACTATAGTATAACAATACTGTACACAATATAAATAACAATAAAGGGACTGATTGATGATAAATACATATGGTGATTTGTGCAAAAGTGTGTTTCAAATGGCAGTAGTGCATCAGCATCATAAATACAATGCAGAACAGTGCACTAACGTGTAATGAGTCAAGAAGGTCCAGCACAAGTATGATAGTGTATGTATGACATGTTATGATAGTGGCAGCACTCCTAGCAGTTCACTGCCTGTGGATAAAAACTGTCCTTAAACCTAGTAGTCCTTGTACGGATGCTGTTGAACCGGCCACCGGACCGTAGGGGGGAGAAGAGAACCTTGTGGGTGTTTTTTGATGTAATGTTTTTTTCTCTGAAGTTATTATATATATATTTGTCCAATATTAAATCTTTAATTTCAAGGTTAGCCTAATTCATAGAGCACCTTTCAAAACAAGACCATCACTGGCTCACCAAGGCATTTTCCAGAGGCATGCACCAGAAATACAACCAGAGGATGAATGACTCAATATTCAAATATTTCCAGCAGGTTAAAGCAACAGCACAAGAACAGAATAGCCACTGGATGCTAGAACATATAGGGGCAGAATTACTTTGTACAAATGTACAATATCAATATAATATTGAACTGAAGTGAAGACTAACCTTTCTCCCTCTCTCCATCTCTCCTTTCCCTGTCTTTTCTTCTCTCTTTTTTGTTTCCATTCTTCCTCTTATTCCCTCACTCCACCCCCTCTACACCCCCTCTCTTCCTCTCTCCCTCTCCCTCACTTCACCCCCCTCTACACCCCCCTCTCTTTCTCTCTCCCTCTCCCTCCCTCCCCTCTCCAGGCGAGGTTAAGATGGTGGACCGGCTTGCCAACAGTGAGGCCAACTCCAAGCGTATCGGCGTGGTGGAGGGCTGCTTCGGAGCGGCCGGCCAGCCCCTGGTCATCCCCGGGCGCGTGCTGATCGGCGAGGGCGTCCTCACCAAGCTGTGCCGCAAGAAACCCAAGGCCCGGCAGTTCTTCCTCTTCAACGACATCCTGGTGTACGGCAACATCGTCATCCAGAAGAAGAAGTACAACAAGCAGCACATCATCCCGCTGGAGAGCGTCACCATCGACACGGTGCCGGACGAGGGCGACCTGCGCAACGGCTGGCTCATCAAGACGCCCACCAAGTCGTTCGCCGTGTACGCCGCCACCGCCACGGAGAAGTCCGAGTGGATGAACCACATCGCCAAGTGCGTCGCCGACCTGCTCTCCAAGAGCGGCAAGGCGCCGTCCGGGGAGCACGCCGCGGTCTGGATCCCCGACTCCGAGGCCACAGTGTGCATGCGCTGCCTCAAGGTCAAGTTCACGCCGGTCAGCCGCCGCCACCACTGCAGGAAGTGCGGCTTTGTGGTGTGCGGGCCGTGCTCGGAGAAGAAGTACCTGCTGCCCAGCCAGTCGTCCAAGCCGGTGCGCGTCTGCGAGTTCTGCTTCGTCCAGCTGACGTCCGCCGGAGGAGGCTACGCGCCGCGCTCCGACTCCTTCGGGCGGCAGGGCTTCAACAGCAACCTGTCGGACGATGACGACGAAGACGACAGCAGCGACTGAGGAGAGGTCTTACCTGGCCAACCCTGAACCCCCCCTCGGCTGTTCAGGAAGGAATATTTTGATCATTACATTTTCTTTTCACATACCCCTCGCCCAGAATCAAGCTCGCCGGCTTGAGTTGAAACTGAAATGCAGCTTGTGACTGGATGACGTCACTACGTGCTTTGGCTACTTTGCTTCTTGATTGCTCATGCCTTCCTACCCTTGGGAGTATGGACAGCTTAACTTTAGACACTCATGCACACACACACACACACACACACACACACACACACACACACACACACACACACACACACACACACACCTCTTTCAGAGCCTAGACCCATGTGTTTAGACTTCACTACACAAGGCGGTGGTGCTACGACATTGCCAGGCTACCTGTCCTCATCTCTGCTTCTGATTTTATCCATCATTGTGTGACTCATGAAAAGGGCGCTAACCTAGACATGAAACACTACGGTGGTTCATTTTTTTTTGGCAAGGCTTTTAAGAGTTTCTACAGAGGACTCAACCTTAATCTTTCACTCCGGATCGACCCTGCACTACAGGTCATGGCTTGCAGCATGTGTGTTGACATTTGAAGGGCTTTATCTGAACTCTGCAGTAGAACCAAGCTATGACTCAGTGTAGCTCTTTGCCACATTTTGCTGTGTGAAGTAATGATGACAATACAGGAACGAGAGGTTTTCACCAGGGGTGTAACGGTTCAGCTCCTTTCAGTGTTATTGGGTCACGGTTATTCGGTTTGGTTCGGTACTATATATTTGTCATTGTACAAGTACAACAAAATTGTATAGACCATTATAATCCCTTTGATGACAGAATACCATGGAAGAATATTTGGCCACTTTGAAAGATATTCCCGCAAACTCTGCTCATCATCCTGGTCCGTGTGGGTGTGTGCCAGTTCCACCTCATTGAAATTACCAAACTTTGATTCTCCCGGTCGATTCGAGTCTGAGCTTGAACGCGTGAGCTTGTGAGATTCTCTTAACTCCAGGAACCCTCAGTGAACACGCCCACAGCGGCCCACGCTGAACCACCGCAGTGGAAATATAGAGTCACTGTAGCATTGGCTGGATCACCTCCACATGGTGCTAAGTAGCATGTTAGCATTGAGGCGGTTGGTTCCCCAAAAAATCCGGTGGGACTCTCAGGAAGTGGAACATTCCAGATTGTCTCTGGTTTCTACGGGAATCTCCCCTGGATCCCAGAGACCCTGCAGCCGTCAGTCATCCCCAGTAATGAGCTGTTCGCTGGCTTCTCACCCCAGTGCCTTTACCACCAAGTCTCTCTCTCACTCTGGGGACGCTGTTTGCTACCAAACTCTTAACTTAAAAACGAACGTATAACGCAGGGAAGGCCTGTGTGTGGACCCTGGCCGCTATCTAATTGGACAGAAAACCATCTCTTGTTTACTAACTTGCTGGCCGGTTCTTTCATCTCGCGGGTGCGGTCAGCGGCGCAAGTGGGTTTTGGACTTTGCAGCAAACGTGGCTATCACTGTGGTTAAATGGCATCTCTATCTCTGGTTAAATGGTGTCTCGCTCTGTGTAGCCTTTAGGCAGAAACTCCCAAGCTGGTCTCCATGCCCCATGTGGTTCCTGAATGGAGACGACCGGTCCACTTGCTGAACAATGCTTGTCGTTGGAGAAGTGCGTTTTCAAGCGGGTCGGTGGGGTTGAATGGGCTTCCATTGTGGCTATAGCCTCAATCACTTTCTTTTTTTCCCCCCATTTTGTCAGGCAACAATGCGTCATAGAGACAGCGTTGTTACTGCCTAGCGGTGGCGCCATCCCAGTGGTGACAGCGGATGCACTCGTCGGGAAGTCAACACGTCCCCCCCGTCCCCCCCCTCCCTCCCCCCTCTAGCCGCTATGCCGCCAAACAAGCACACCTGGGCCTCGCTGAACCCTGAGCTGAGCAAGAGGAACTTACTCAAGCCGACAGGAAGTCAATTCCCCTCAGGGCAATCCTGCATCCCGTCACTCTCTGTGTCAGGTCACATGACGACACGTCACCCAGGTCATGTGTTAGACACGAGCAGAATTGGCAGGTAGTGAAAATGTACTCGGCCAGCATAGGTGTGTGTGTGTGTGTGTGTGTGTGTGTGTGTGTGTGTGTGTGTGTGTGTGTGTGTGTGTGTGTGTGTGTGTGTGTGTGTGTGTGTGTGTGTGTGTGTGTGTGTGTGTGTGTGTGTGTGTGTGTGTGTGTGTGTGTGTGTGTGTGTGTGTGTGTGTGTGTGTGTGTTAGTTTCTCTTCCTGTTTTTCTACACATTGCCTTTTATTTAAAACGTTTAACAGACGGCCTCAACAGCAACCATTGGTCATTAGAACGGGCTTTGTGTCCTGCAGACGGTGGAGCTGAACTCTCAGATGCTGAGATAATTCACTGGCAGGAAACGAGGTATATCCTCCAGTATGATGGTTCCTGACCCTGCACCGCACACACTGAACAGTGTGCAGCTTTTGGTGTGTCATGTTTTGGGGGGGGGGTCCCGTCTTCGCCTGGCGTTCGATTTCTCATTCCCTGACCCTCGTCTGAGAGGCCCTGAGCACCACAGACGCCACGCTAGGTGTCAAATCAACTTCCTTGGTTCTCTGTGCGAGTGTCTTTTATAAAGATACCAAAACAACCTCAAACATATCAGTCACGTTCAAAAGCTAATGCTCGTCCATGACTCTGCAGGGGACTGCTCCACTGTAGTCCCTTATGTCCACTGGGCATGCTGCGCTCGCTTAGCGTCAAAGCTAGCCCCATGTGAGTCGTACGTATAGGATACTAGTGTAGCTTAGCTTTCTCCGTCACCTGCTAACGATCACATTCCGATGGGCGGAAAGAGGAAAATTCAAAAAATCTTAAAGGGATCCTAGTCTATTTTTGTACATGTTTTTTTGTCGATGATATAATGCAACGCCCCCAGCTGGAAATAATGGTAATACTCTGGCTGTCCAGCAGCGCCCCCAAGAGGTGACCAAGGTCATTGAATGGGGAATCTACATTTCTAACACCACCCAGCGGTTGTTTTGGCGGGACTGGAGGTTTGGGCGCAGATACGCAAAGAGAATCTTTAGCTTGCGTGTGGCGTCCCGCCGCTAGCCGCCTGGCTGTCCAAACGCATAACCTCTGAATTGCACTTAACTTAACACGCGGCGGCGCAGCTCAGATGGCGCCGCGGCGGCGCGCTCAGATGGCGCCGCCCGCTCTCCCCCCTCAGATGGCGCCGCCCGCTCTCCCCCCTCAGATGGCGCCGCCCGCTCTCCCCTCTTCCTTTGGCGGTTCTAACAATGATTTACTTTTTCTTTTCTTTTTGTACAGATTTTAGTTTGGGTTGTTCTTGTAAAGTATTGCTTATGTAATGATGCTGTCTCTAGTCTCAACCCCCAGTCTCTCTCTCTCTCTCTCTCTCTCTCTCTCTCTCTCTCTCTCTCTCTCTCTCTCTCTCTCTCTCTCTCTCTCTCTCTCTCTCTCTCTCTCTCTCTCTCTCTCTCTCTCTCTCTCTCTCTCTCTCTCTCTCTCTCTCTGAATTAGAGAAGCCGACGTAGGTCACATGACCGTTCTTTTGTTTGTGTGACAATGTCTTTTTTAATTGGGAACACATTTGACTCTGGACTCTCACCCATTAGTCTGAAGATGAGGGTCCAGTGAGCTGAGCTGATGCTGACCCTTTAAACAGGCAAGTGAGGATGAAGCTCCCAGCTATAGGCCACTAGTGACATCAGAAGTGGGCGTGTGCACCCAGTAATAATAGAATATGGGTCGAATAGGGGCTCTTGCTAATTGGCTGTTTGAGTAGACCAACCAATAGACCAATGAAGCGATAGGGGGGCGGGGCTTCAGAGACAGACGAGTTCTGTGTGGTAGAGCCAGGAGAATCTTCGAGGGGCTTCTGATGAACTTCAGGTGACTCACCTGGATGTGGTCCCTGTGATATGTTTCTTGGTAGGGTATTTTTCCTTTCATTTAATTTGCTTTTGTTTTTAGTTGTTTGTTGGTTTGATTGGAGGGTGTTTATTTTGCCATTGGAATTTTATTATTTTAAACTTCTAAAAAGGGCTTCAATCTGAATGTAATCCAATATGTCAATTGTTGGATACTAATTTTGACAGAATTTTAAATAAAAGAAAATTTGAAATACGTGTGTGTATAAAATCAAAATTGTATTAAATATAATAGTATTGCCTTAAGGGTGTTTTGTGTCAGTTTTTGCCATTTTCTATGGAGCCCCAGGAAACATCTGTACCATTCTGTAAGGAATACTGGGTCTTTTACCGTTCCGTGTTACACTCCGTCTATTCGGCTGTGTAGTGGAACAACACCTTTCCCTGACTAAAGGATGTTTTGTCTGTCTTGCTGCTTGGCCAAGATACAATTTAATTCAGCCGTGATTATCCTGTCTACACGACCACCTATTTTTAACTTGAAATTTGGTCAGATCTATGATTGCTCTTTCGAATGAAAATGTCTTCTCATTGGCTACGCCAGCGTAGTCTGGTCTGACTCATTCATTTTGACATTTCATCCATCTCAGAACATATTATGGACAGGCATTTACAGATACAGCCTCATGTACACACCCGGCGTTTCTGCGTCAAAGAGAGACGGACGCCGTTCCTGTCGTCCTTGTGGTATATTTACCTAATTAATGGTTGTTGCACCTTCTGTC
Source organism: Muraenolepis orangiensis (assembly GCA_027704905.1). Lineage (NCBI taxonomy): Eukaryota > Metazoa > Chordata > Actinopteri > Gadiformes > Muraenolepididae > Muraenolepis > Muraenolepis orangiensis. The sequence continues at coordinate 710,318 of CM051008.1, read as the reverse complement.
CAGTACCTTGCTATTGGGAATAGAAGGGGCCTTGAAATTGATCGACTACATTTCAATGTTGTATGTATTCAGTCGACTTGAAAAATAATACTAAACCCGCTGATATATAACTCCTAGTGGGTTAGTTTAGAAACGCTTTAGAAACTTTTGGCTTCACACACTTAGGCCTTTGTCTACTAGTTGGTCAAGTGTGGATTGTATCCTACACTTTGTGCATTAACTCTCATTTAGTCTTATTTGGTACCATCATCCTTATGAGTGACAGATAAAGCAGCAAAATAATGAAGCTGCTCAAGTACATACACATCTTGAGTATAAAAATATATACTGAATGAAATTGTAATTCTAATTGTATGAAATTGTAATTGTAATTTGATTGTAATTCTAAATTGTAGGTCAGCGATTGAAACACCAACCAAAGTGATGGCCACAGATACAAGAGATACAAGATCAAATATAATAATAATAATAATTCCTATAGGTACATAGGAATGCTTACTCCCCATTCCCTCCTGCAGTATACATCTCCAAAACAACACCAGAACAATTACCGTATTGACCCGAATATAAGACGGGTTTTTTTTCCTAGAAAAAAATCTGAAAAAGAGGGGTCGTTTCATAATCGGGGTTTAGACTTTTCGATGTACCGTAATTGCACATGTAATTGCGCAACAACAGATCGCGCCAAACGAGTGTTCCGAGACACCGCGCGACACTTAAAGTAACTCAGTCTTAAAGTAACAGTACATAAAAACAGTTACCTGGAGAGATAGAAATGGAGAGACACCGCGACCAACTTGAAAAAAGTGGCTCAAAAGTAGGGCAAGTTAATAAACTGAAGAGACGAAGTTACGATGCCAATTTTAAGATAATGGTGATAAACGAAGCAGACATCAAACACCTGTCATTGCGACGCAGGACAAGCCCAGCGCCTGCCCTCAGACTCCAGAGAGAAGCTCCTGTCTTATCAGCGATATGTGATCAAGTTAAGGAAGAAGCACTCACACCCCCTTGATCAGATGGGCAATGCTGATCAAACGCCTGTGTATTTTGACATGCCATCTGTCACTGTGCATAAGAAAGGCGACAAATCAGTGATCTACTGGAAACGAGAAGAGCCGAGTAACGGTCATGTTAACGCGCCTCGCAGATGGGACTAAACGTCCCCCGTACGTGGGGGATTATGGTAGTGCCCAGGCAAAGGGCTGGATGGAGACGGAGCTTGTGGTGGACTGGCTCAAGGTGGTGTGGGGCAGACGGCGTGGGGGACTCAGAAAGAAGAGGAACATGTTGATTCTGGATGCTTTCCGTGGACACTTGACTGAGCCAGTCAAAACCTAGTCACCTAGTGATCATACCGGGCGGAATGACAAGCCAGCTGCAGGTGTTGGATGTGGTCGTTAACAAACCATTCAAGGTTCATCTGCGCAAGAGATCCACAGAGTGGCTCCTGGCTGCTAATCACGCACTGACACCGTCTGGAAAAATCCAAAAGCCTGCAGTACGTTTGCTCTGTGAATGGATCATGGCTGATGTGCATGGGCTGACGTTTCCCCAGAAAGCACATTAATGGGTTAAGAAATGCTGCGTATCAAATGCCATGGATGGCAGCGAGGAGGACGTGATGTGGGGAGACGCGAGGAGCGTGATGTGGGAGGAGACAGCGAGGATGACGTGATGTGGGAGGAGACGGGGGCAGACAACGTGAGTGACGACAGCGGGAGTGAGAGGAACACCCAGCGATGTAGAAGACGAGCTGGATCAGAAGACGTGATGTGACCAATAGACTGATGTTCTGTTTTATTGCTCTACTGTTTCATTGCACTACCGTTTTATTGCACTACTGTTTCATTGCAATCTATCTAGCCTGTTTTGTTTTTGTTTGCCAAGTTAGGCAAATTTGAACACAATGTGTGATGTGTGTTATCATTATTTTCAAATGAAATTATTTTCTTTATAAAAAAAAGATTTGGTCTTCAAAATATTTTTTTTATTTTTTTTCTCCAAAAATGAGTCTTGAAAAAGAGGGGTCGTCTTATAATCGGGGTCGTCTTATATTCGGGTCAATACGGTATATATTACAAAAAATAAACAAAAAAAGAACAGCAAAGTGACTGATAGATGTACATTGGTTGAATGTACATTGTTGAATGTACATTGGTTGAATGTACATGAATACAGTGCAGTAACGTATGATGAGTCCAGAAAAGTATGACAGTAACGTTAATGGCAATTGTAATTGATGCTTTTATCCAAAGCGCTTTACAAGTCATGCCTCACATCACCATTCATACACCAAGGGCAGAGTCAGCCATCAAGGAGTCAGCTATCAAGGAGTCAGCCATCAAGGAGTCAGCCATCAAGGAGTCAGTCAGGAGCAGTTAGGGTTAGGGGGTCTTGCTCAAGGACACCTCATTTTTGCTGGGAGGAGGCGGGGGATTGAAATAGCAACCTTCCGTATGTGAGGCCATCACCCTGGGCACCATCTCTTCTCCCCCTACCGTCTGGTCGCCCTGCCTATCAGGTATTACATTTACATTTAGGGCATTTGGCAGACGCTTTTATCCAAAGCGACTTACAAGGTGTACATTAGTTGAAGCAATGAAGTAATGATAGTGACATTCCTAGCAGGTCAGTAGGTCACTGCCTGTGATAGACACCATCCTTTAACCTGGTAGTCGTTGTCCTGGTGCTGCGGAACCGGCGACCAGACGGTAGGGGGGAGAAGAGATGGAGCCCAGGGTGGTTGCAGTCCTTCATGATGCACAGATCAAAGGGTTGGAAGTAGTTCAATGTGATTAAGGCTGTTGACAGAGGCTGAAGGTGGACGTCAGCTCCCACCTAGCCCTCTGATGCTCGGTTGGAACCCCAATGCAACCTACTTGCAGGCATCAGGTAGCATCAGGTATGGAGAGTGTTCTTACAGGGTGTATCACCGCCCGGTACGGGAACTGCACCGCACTGGAGCGCAGAGCGCTTCAAAGGGCGGTGCGGACGGCCCAGTATATGGTTGGAGGTGAGCTCCCCTCCCTCCTGGATATATACAACCAGCGGTGCGTGGCCAAGGCCAAACGCATCATAAAGACATTGCCCACCCCAGCCACGAACTGTATTCACTGTTACCGTCAGGCAGGCGATACCGCAGTATCAAGTGGTATCAAATAGACTCAGAGATAGCTTCCACAGTCAGGCCATCAGGCTGCTGAACAAGGGCGTATAGCATATAACAATGTATATTTTATGACATTGATTTATATATACACATTGCTCTTTTTCTGTGCTGATATATTGCATTTTATAAATTGCATTTTTACTTTTATATATTTAACTTATACAGTTTTGAACTTTTTTGAACTTATTTTATTCTGTTTTTATTTGATCTTATTTTATAACTGCTGTCTGTCGTCGGGTATTCACATAAGATTTTCACATCACTGCTTTATACTTGTGTAAACTGTGAAGTGACAATAAACTGGACTTGGCAGGCTACATGCCTGCCTATAGGAATTACCTGGATTTGTATTCACTGTCAGTCTTTTTGGAGAAAAGCTTCTCCAAAAAACAACAACAATACAGTTAAATCATATATTTAGTATAATTATTATTTGATAAATAACATAATGTTGATGAAAGAAAAATGTATGAAAGAACGCCATTAATTTACAGGGGAACAGTTCTCACCCCGTCAGAAGGCTTGGTTGGTTGCTGTCAAAAGGCCAGAACCTTTTATACTATCATTTATTAAACATATTAACCTTATTAACCGTATTAACCATATTAAACATATTAACCTCATTAACCATATTAACCTTATTAAACATATTAACCTTATTAACCATATTAAACATATTAACCTTATTAACCTTATTAAACATATTAACCTTATTAAACATATTAACCTTATTAAACATATTAACCTTATTAACCTTATAACCTATTAAACATATTAACCTCATTAACCTTATTAACCATATTAACCTTATTAACCTTATTAAACATATTAACCTCATTAACCTTATTAACCTTATTAAACATATTAAACATATTAACCTTATTAACCATATTAACCATATTAACCTTATTAACCATATTAACCATATTAACCTTATTAACCATATTAACCTTATTAACCATATTAACCTTATTAACCTTATTAAACATATTAACCATATTAACCTTATTAAACATATTAACCTTATTAAACATATTAACCTTATTAACCATATTAACCATATTAACCATATTAACCTTATTAACCATATTAACCTTATTAACCATATTAACCTTATTAACCTTATTAAACATATTAACCATATTAACCTTATTAAACATATTAACCTTATTAAACATATTAACCTTATTAACCATATTAACCATATTAACCATATTAACCATATTAACCTTATTAACCTTATTAAACATATTAACCTTATTAAACATATTAACCTTATTAACCTTATTAAACATATTAACCTTATTAACCATATTAACCTTATTAACCTTATTAAACATATTAACCTTATTAAACATATTAACCTTATTAACCATATTAACCATATTAACCATATTAACCTTATTAACCTTATTAAACATATTAACCTTATTAACCATATTAACCTTATTAAACATATTAACCTTATTAAACTTATTAACCATATTAACCTTATTAACCTTATTAACCTTATTACTAACATTATTAACATATTAAATGTGTTTTGACCCTGCTTTTTTACTCAAGTAAACTGAGTCTCCTTGTCATGAATTTAGGTTCAAACCTGCCAGTACAGTGGTGTGTGTGTGTGTGTGTGTGTGTGTGTGTGGTGTGTGGTGTGTGTGTGTGTGTGGTGTTTATATATATGCAGATATATCTATCTATATATAGATAGATATAGATATATACACACACACACACACACACACACACACACATATATATATGTGTATATATATACACACACACAGGCAACGGTGTGGGTATGGGTATATATAGTAGACATAATACACAGAATCTTTTGCTAACAATGACTAACAATGACTACTACTGAACACAAGACAGATGAAATTGCCTCATATGATCAGTTGAACTCTTTGATAAGAACAGACAAATGGCTGCTTCTGAGATGATGTGTATCATCATGACCACTCAACACACTTGGTCGTTCCTCAGAGAACAGGCCTGTTCATATCCCACACGCAAAGCGCGGGAGGGTTTTGGAACACAAGGAACATATTATTAGTCAAATCACACACTAACCCGTGTTTCACATGTGGGCGTCTTTCACAAGACTAGAAACACGTTAAGCCGTTCAAGCTTGTGCTGCTTTTCCAATACTTTGAAAATGGGCAGATTGACGTGCAATCTCACGCGTAATCAAAATGTAAATCATAGCATTGATAGATACTGTCACAGCTCACGGTGTCACACGAGAAGGTTGAGAGAGAGAGAGAGAGAGAGAGAGAGAGAGAGAGAGAGAGAGAGAGAGAGAGAGAGAGAGAGAGAGAGAGAGAGAGAGAGGTGTAGAGAGAGAGATAGAGAGGTGTAGAGAGAGAGAGATGTAGAGAGAGAGAGAGAGAGAGAGCACTTCAGGCTAGACTTGGGTCTGTCTAGAATGTGACGAGCTCAGCGCACTTCAGAGGATAGAAGGCAGTAGCTATCTCCTGAGGGAGATACAGATCCTTGATGAAACAAATCCTTAAACATGCAAAAAAATCAATACAACTATACAAATATTTCCTAACTTGAAATGAATGAATGACAGCTTTAGTTGTGAAGTAAAGGCTATAATCCATAACTACTTTGGCCGGGTCAGCCGCGAGCCGACTTGGCTCCCTGGTCGGTGTTTGGTACCTGGGATTCACTCAGTGTGGCAAGGTGAAAGGGTGAGTGAGATGGGCGCCACCTTTGACCTTCCTCCTGACTCTGCTCTCTGGTAGAAGAGGGCGTGGCAGAGCTGACTGCTGGAGAAACACCATTGGACAAGGAGGGCGGACATCTCTCGCCAACTGGAGAGAGTTGCTGGTTTGATTCTCTGTTCTCTTCGGGCTAAAGGGTTGAGGTGTCCTTTGGTACATTTGTGTCTGTATCTGTATGTGTATCAGTATGTATCTGTACATTTATGTCAGTGTCCATTGTGTATGTGTTCATCACAGTTCATAGGTGAATGTGAGTCATACCATGGCTTGAAAAGTGTTGTTTGAATGCAGTCTATATTTATTGTATCCATACTTTACACACGACAGTGGACCTCACCCAGGCCAGGCTGGGTCATGGTCTACAGGTGGCCCCCATGAATGAAAGACCTCCATTCAGGTCTTAAATGACCTTCATTACAATGTAATGGTACGACAGTGTAGGATATAGAGCAGTGGTCCTGTACCCTCAAACATGGACCTCCTGCCGTGTACCCCCTCTGCCTCTCATCTGATGTTACACATGAAGACAACACAGTGTTATTAACTATGTTGCTCTTTATTCAGCCTCTTAGGAAGCCCTCTCATATTTCAAGTAATGTGCCAATCAGCTCAAACTAAATATGAATGACTTCTCTGGAAAAGTTATAATTAAATATAAAAACAATGTAAGTCATAAGAAGAAATGTTATATTCTGTTCTTGCAACAACCAAATAAGTGACCCATTGAAGCAGAATAGGGGTGGTTTTCTTTCTAAAGTTTTTGACACAGAATGGCTATTCCAGATTATTTGTTGGCATAACCCCGAGGTAACTGTGGGACCCCTGGGGGTACACGTACCCCACTTTGGGATAAGTTGATACAGAGTTAGCCTGATTTGGCTTTAAAGAAGCTCTCTTACCTCCCTAATTAACACCTCCCTTAATGCAGGCCTGTTTCCGGCGGCCTTCAAGACTGCCAGAATCAAGCCACTCCTCAAGAATCCATCCCTGGACACCACTGATGTCCAAAATTACAGACCGGTATCTCTCCTATCATTCCTGTCCAAAACCCTTGAACGTGCTGTCTCCTCACAACTTTCATCCTATCTCTCCCAGAACAACCTACTCGACCTCACCAGTCAGGCTTCAAGGCTGCGCACTCCATGGAGACGGCACTGCTCGCAGTGACAGAGTCTCTTCGTGATGCCAGAAGCTCGTCCCTCTCATCAGTACTGATCCTTCTCGACCTGTCTGCGGCGTTTGACACAGTGAACCACCAGATCCTCCTCTCCACTCTCGCTGAGCTTGGAATCACTGGAACTGCGTTATCCTGGTTCACCTCCTACCTCGCAGATCGCACTTATCAGGTCACATGGAATGGTTCCCTGTCCAGACCCTGCACCCTGGACACCGGAGTCCCTCAAGGCTCAGTTTTGGGACCCCTTCTGTTTTCTCTTTACACTAAATCTCTAGGCTCTGTAATCACATCTCATTGGTAGGTATTCAACCTACCAATATTCTCCCACGTGACCCCTCTCTTCCGCGATCTCCACTGGCTTCCGGTAAATGCTCGCATCAAGTTCAAGACTCTGGTACTGACCTTCAGGGCAGTCAGTGGAACTGCCCCAACCTACCTCCAGGCGTTGGTCAAGCCCTACATCCCAGCCAGAGCGCTCCGCTCAACTTCTGCCAGGCGACTTGTTCGACCTTCACTGAAAACTACTTCCAAGACCCAGCTCTTCACGGCTCTGGCTCCACAGGTGGAATGAACTCCCGTCTCATGTCAGGACGGCAGAGTCCCTCGCCAGCTTCCGCAAGAGACTCAAGACCCACCTGTTCAGAGGTCACCTGGACTCTCCATGAACCCTCCTTCTCCTTTGTGAACCCCTAACTTGCTTAAGTCCTGACATTAATAGCTCTTAGCATATTGTATATTCTAGCAAGTGTGTATCCTTAATGTTGATAACACGCTCTTATCACAGCTACTTAAGCAGGTGACCTGGCAGTACCACATTGTGTTATTCATCTTGTTAATATGAATGCTTGTGAACTGCTCTATTGTTATGTTCGCGTACCTCAGCGTTATGCTATTGTCTGCTCCTTGTAAGTCGCTTTGGATAAAAGCATGTAATGTAAATGTAAATGTAAATGTAAATATTATTATTAAATGTATTGGATCATGTTGATCATGTTGATCATGAGCAAGCCGAGGAGATACTGGATGTCTCCCCGCATTCGGTCCATCGTTATCGGGCTGTGGGCTACAGAGCAAGGGGCCTGCAGCAACACTATGGCCTTCAAAGTAATTGCAGTTCCGTATGTGCTTTGTAGCATCGGAACACACACACACACACACACACACACACACACACACACACACACACACACACATCTTTGATGTGTTCTACTGCTGATTGTTTTGTTTCTGTGTTCTGTTTTTCGTTGGAATGTATTCAATACTTTCGAAAATAATAAGATGGGACATAGTTATATTTTTAAGATGTTGAAAATATGAACTGCCCTCTTCTACTGCTATTCTTAAAAGATCATTAGTATTTGATATAAAAACATCATATTGATATAAAGCATAACTATATGATAGAAAAACATTACTATTTGATCTAAAAGCATTATTATTATCACTATTTGATATAAAAGTGTTATTAGAGGAAGGGCTGGAAGTCGGTGGATGATGCTGTGGGAACAGATCCATCACGTTTCCATGGTTACTTCAGTGGAGGATGTTCCAGTGTCAGCAGAGGACGAGTCTCACAAATGGCCTTCCGCCTCTCTGACAGTCACAGCAACATAGAGTTCATACAACATTTTATAGAATATTCCTGCTGTTATAAGTAACTAATATGGCCCAACGGCTTCTCTCTACACTGTACCAGTGTATGATGATGGTAACACTGTACCAGTGTACTTATGATGGTAACACTGTACCAGTGTATGATGATGGTAACACTGTACCAGTGTACTTATGATGGTAACACTGTACCAGTGTACTTATGATGGTAACACTGTACCAGTGTACTTATGATGGTAACACTGTACCAGTGTACTTATGATGGTAACACTGTACCAGTGTATGATGATGGTAACACTGTACCAGTGTACTTATGATGGTAACACTGTACCAGTGTATGATGATGGTAACACTGTACCAGTGTACTTATGATGGTAACACTGTACCAGTGTATGATGATGGTAACACTGTACCAGTGTATGATGATGACAACACTGTACCAGTGTACTTATGATGGTAACAAGTCAAACCAATACATGACAAGAAAGCAGCATTTGTTTTTAATTTTCCTTCCAGGGAAGCCATCAAGTGTCCTATTTATTATTATTCCTGCCATGGGAATAATCAAATCAAAGCAGCGTTCCCGTCTAATTGACAGACATTTGGCAGACTATCTCAGAGCAGCTACAACTGAGCAACAACCAGATCTGAAACTTGTGAAAAGAATGCAGACTCAGAGCTCTCACTAGAAATAAGTAACAACTGTTTGTTATATTGTTATTGTTATTAAAATTTGTGAAATGCAGACTCAGAGCTCTCAATAGGAATAAGTAAAAAGTTGTTTGTTATATTGTTATTGTTATTAATATTTGTGAAATGCAGACTCAGAGCTCTCAATAGGAATAAGTAAAAAGTTGTTTGTTATATTGTTATTGTTATTAATATTTGTGAAATGCAGACTCAGAGCTCTCACTAGGAATAAGTAAAAAGTTGTTTGTTATATTGTTATTGTTATTAATATTTGTGAAATGCAGACTCAGAGCTCTCACTAGGAATAAGTAAAAAGTTGTTTGTTATATTGTTATTGTTATTAATATTTGTGAAATGCAGACTCAGAGCTCTCAATAGGAATAAGTAAAAAGTTGTTTGTTATATTGTTATTGTTATTAATATTTGTGAAATGCAGACTCAGAGCTCTCAATAGGAATAAGTAAAAAGTTGTTTGTTATATTGTTATTGTTATTAATATTTGTGAAATGCAGACTCAGAGCTCTCAATAGGAATAAGTAAAAAGTTGTTTGTTATATTGTTATTGTTATTAATATTTGTGAAATGCAGACTCAGAGCTCTCACTAGGAATAAGTAGCAATTGCAAACTTTATCAATGTCATCAATGCAAAACTATTCACTCCAATGTTAATAAAACATCAGCTTGACCAACACTTGACACTACATTTGTTACTCAAATTGAGAATATGTGTTAAATATTCCATGATGCTTTGGAATGCATTAAAAATGACAAGCAAGACAGCATATTAAACAGCAGTAGTAAATACAGTGAATAAAATGGTATAAATATATGTTAATAATAATTTGTGGCCCTTTGCACCTGTTGTGGTTTAAATGTGGCCCTCTTGGCCTCTGAAGTTGAGTACCCCTGCTCTATTCCCTACCTATAGTTGACATATTTATTGTTTACATACCTGTATGATAGCCATGTACATTTTTTTTACTGTGCTTACCATATATATATATCAGGGTTTCCGTTAGCCGGTATTTACCGGTTTTTAGCGGGTAAAAATTATAAAAAAAAGGTAATTTAAAAACCTGCCGGTCAAAATGTCCGGTAATAATGCTCATACAAAACTTAGGACTTTGGACATTTCAGTTTTGACAGCTTTATTACTGCCCCTCCCCCAGGAAGGGTGACCGAATGAAGTGACCAATCAGCTGCCGCTCCTCTCATGACGTCACGCCGCCCGACGAGATGCAGGTGCAGTGATGGCAGCGCTCCACGGCTATGGGGCTTTAATGTTAGCGCTCCACGGCTATGGGGCTTTAATGTTAGCGCTCCACGGCTATGGGGCTTTAATGTTAGCGCTCCACGGCTATGGGGCTTTAATGTTAGCGCTCCACGGCTATGGGGCTTTAATGTTAGCCGCTCCACGGCTATGGGGCTTTAATGTTAGCGCTCCACGGCTATGGGGCTTTAATGTTAGCGCTCCACGGCTATGGGGCTTTAATGTTAGCGCTCCACGGCAATGGGGCTTTAATGTTAGCTCTCCACGGCTATGGGGCTTTAATGTTAGCGCTCCACGGCTATGGGGCTTTAATGTTTGCGACAGCTTGCCAAGTGCTCATGTGAGTTCAGCGAGCTATACCCCGACTGGGCCACACGGGCTAAAGGGCCTGTGTTGTGCCCGTGTCAAGCGACCAGCAGAGAGGGGCTTCTCCCTGCAGAATGGTTTGAAAACATCAGTGCGGAGTCGTCTGGAGGAGGAGAGAGTGATGATCTTATGCGGATTGCAAGCTGCAAAGACACATTAGACACCTTTGATTTCAGCTCGGCAACAGAGGACTTTGCCGCAATGAAATTAAGGAGAAAGCAAAAAGTAGCCTGGTAGCCTACAGGGTCAATGTGATGCCATGTAGCCTATGTTAAAACGGACTACAGATGTTACAGGGGTACAGAAATAGCCTAGATTTTTGCGGCTAACGAGGTTTTGCTCAATCGTTCTTGTTCGTTTTGTTGTTCATTAAATAGTCAAATTTATTTTAGGTCTTTGTCATTCTTTCGTCAATCTAGGTGTACATTATAGTTGCATTTGTAATATAGACTGTTTTTGAAACATAATAATAATAATAATAATAAATAAATAATAATTTGTCTGGTAAAATAAAATCTGTCCGGACACTTGACCGGCAAGAAAAAATCCTAGTGGAAACCCTGATATATATAGATATATATATATATTAATATTCATCTGTTGATATAACTGCATATCCCTGCTCACTGCCTGCTGTATATACATTTAGATATATTTATGGGGCGGCAGTATAGCTCAGGAGGTCGCCTCACAACTGAATGGTCGCTGGTTCGATCCCCGCCTCCTCCTAGCAGAAACTGTGGAGGTGTCCATGAGCAAGACCCCCTAACCCTAACTGCTCCTGACCTGCTGGCTGACTCCTTGATGGCTGACTCCTTGATGGCTGACTCCACCGTCAGTGGATGAATGGGTGAATGTGAGGCATGACTTGTAAAGCGCTTTGGATAAAAGCGCTATATAAAAGCCGGCATTATTATTATTATCTTGTTGATATAACTGCATAACTGCTCACTACCTGTTGATACTTGTATACCTACCTGTATATATATATATATATATATACCTATAATTCTGCGTTATTTTCTACCTGTTTTCTACCTCATAGACAGTTTTTCCATCTTATTTAACCACTGTACATTTGATATTAATATGCACTTTACTGCACCATGTTCACTCTGGTTAGATGCCAACTTATTTTCGCTGTACTTTACTTGTGCTGTGCAATGAAAATACATTTGAATCTAATCTAATCTAATCTAAGAGGAGCTCAACCGTGTGAGTGTTCCTTCCTCCCCTTGAACGTCCCTTCCTTGAAGAGCCAGTAGAGATGCATTGAGAAACAGTCCAGAGGGTAAAGTAGATCAAGCCCTGTGTACGTTCATGGATGCATTACCTGTAGAGATATTGGAAGGCGTGGAGCCGTAGAACGTAGCATAGATAATGAAGCAGGAGAGTTTATTGTTGGGTGATTGACTCTCATCCGATTGGCTGAGGGTTCCAACCTGTTTATACCATAAAGGAGACACAAGAAACATGACGTATATACACCCTATATGTTGGGTGGTTTCCTGTCTAAGCAGAATGCTGTGATCTGATTGGCTGGCGTCTCAACACCGAGACATGAAATTGACCAATCCTAAAGCAGATCCAGCTCCATCAATGGCTGACCCCAGGGACCAATTTACAGCAACCTGGGTGACGTACTGGAGGGAGGTTTGGAATACATGAGGGCATTACCATAATCTATAGGTTATGCAGTGGAATATTATTATAATTGCTTAAGAATTTTTGCGATTTGTGCAGCAGAGAGAAAAAGTTCACACTCCAATGTCCACAATTTCATCGGAGACTCTTTGTACACAGTTGGTGTTTACAATCTAAACAAACCACCAGCATACAAAACAAACTAAAACTAAACTATGAACCTCAAGACTGACAAGGTCTCAGTTTGACTTATGGGTCATTCAGGGGCATTCATTGACAAATGACTCATAATCTGACTGAAAGAAGGTTTAATTAAGATAGAGAGATGAAGTGATGAACTGCTCAAACCACAGAGGAAAGAGTTCAATTGAAAATAAAACTCATTAACTCAAATTCATTTAGAAAAAGTATATAGGTCTACAGGGCCAGGGCGGGGCTCCATTAGGTATTAGGTATTAGAGGACAGGCGGCTGATGGGAAGGAGGTGCAGACACGTTGGGTCGTGATGAGAACTCAGCTCCTGGGATCATTCTGTAATCTAAAGTATAATCCCCTGACAATCACATGGATTACCCAGTGAAGAACGTCTCGGCACAGTATTTTGGCTGAGATGGCCTGATGTCATTTCCTGCCCTGATGTCATTTCCTGTAGTAGGAAAAATGTGTGCGTGCGTGTATGAGCATAAGTGGGCATTAGAGAGGGAGAGGTTAGTACATCCCATAGGGATTGTAATATGGATCAGAAAGCCCTCCCCGCACAGTGAAACCTTTAAAGCTGCAGGTCATTTTGTCCCATGTCTCAACATTTACGGAGACAGAACATTTTAACATTGTGTACTGCTTTAACATTCACACACATCAGGGGACGACACTTCTTAACGGAATCGAGACAGTATAAAAGCTAGTGTGTGTGTGTGACATTAAGGTTGCCCCAAAAGGATCAGTAGTGTGTGTGTGTGTGTGTGTGTGACATTAAGGTTGCCCCAAAAGGACCAGTAGAGAGTAGTTGTGGGGTCTGTGTGTGGTTGGTTGAAGCAGCCTCACCTGGCCCAAGTCAGACTGAAGAGTCTGGGGCTGCTGGGTCAGGCTGCACACCTGTGGGTCCTTGTTGACCAACAGGTTAAACAAGCCACCCAAGCCAAGTCACACACACACACTCGAGGAGAAGAGCTCTAGCGTGTTCCATCTTCTCTGTTCACCATTACCAGTCAAGCAATAAACCGGATTCCTCATCACCCTGTCCTCGTCTTCGGGAGGAGCCCTCAAGAAGCCATTTTAATGGCTTCTGGCAGCGTCGTCTGCTACAGCAGGTAACTTGGTTTAGTCCATCTGCAACGTATCCCAGATGAGGCTGAATGGCAACTTGTACTACACCATGTATTTAAAAACCTGGAGATACATTATTAAAATCATCTTTTTTTTGTTTGAAAAAAAGTTTGAATTGTTCTGTGCATACTTGGTATTTATTTATATTGTGCTGATATAAGGATGTTGAAGTTTACTTATGCAATTTTAGCTTATAAATGAATGTTATTTCTCTTATTCCCGCAGTGTTTTCAAACTGCCAACTGCACAAAGAGTGGGCAGAGCAGTGAGAGTACAGTCCTTTATTATCATGTACAATCATGAAGTACTCGGTCCAGAATAGCAGCGACTCGTCTTCCATTCATTCCATGTAAACCAAGTGATGTGGTTTGTACGGAGCCCGTGTATTTCATCGGTCCTTGGGTCTGTTGACAGCGGAGGGCCACAGAAGACCCCAGATCTCCAAGGCAAACCCACTCTCTTGTTTGGCATTGAGATAAGGGGCTGAAAGATGTTGTTCCAGTTATTTAGCTCTTACCTCACCACCTTTAGGAAAGAGACAATGAGACACAGCTTTAGGAAACAAACCAAAGAAAATCCATAGAGCACACATATGGATAAAGGACTAGGCAACACGCGACAAACAGAAGAACAGAACAATGTTCAATAACAATTGCTTAATTCGCATAAAGGATTAAGCACAATCTACAAAGACCACCTTATTGGACCAATGAGAACAGCTTTGTGCCTGCAAGCACATGACAAGACCGTAACATTCTGTCCTTTAATATTATTATTATTATAAAATAGCATTCAGCCAGTTTCTCCATGCAACAAAAAATATGAACAAAACAGGACTTCCCGGCTTGTTTCGGACGTGAAAAGCAACACTTCTGAATGGCAGAAAGGGAGGGAGGGGGCTTTTCTCTGGTTCCTACTTTCTGCTCTCCCTCTTTACAACTCTCAAACCCTTCCTACAGCAGCTTTAACAATGAAATAAAACGTATTACATACCTTTTCCCCTTCAGGCCTGGGGTCCACCCAGTCCCAGACGTGGACCGACCCGTCCGTGGCGGCCGAGAGGAGGGTGTGCGGGCGGGCCGGGTGCCAGGCGTGGGAGGTTGTGCGGACGCCGCCCACCACAGGGACGGAGTGACCGCGGTGTTGGAACACCGGCTGGCGTTCCCTCGCCTCCGGACCCCACGAGGACACGCTGAAGATCTGCACACCGCCGTCCAACCCTAAGGGAGGGTATGTAAACCCACACACACTTTATTCTATGTCCATCATCTGACTTTTCTTATATAGAGAAATCACAGCTATCATTCAGCCAAAGGGAGCTCATACAATTAACCATCACTTTAACATTGACTTCTGAACCGCCGTGCGGATGCACAATCCAGTAAAAATAATTTGAACCATTAATCTAAAGAAAGACACAGACACACACACAGATGGACACACACACCACAATAATGACCATGGAACGGTCTAACTCATTATCTGTTATCATTCCTGTGAGAGGACCCCAGACCAGCGTAGCTGTCCCCTCCTCCCTCCCATCTGATCATATGTTGGGTTAAAATGAGTTTATTATATTTAATTATTATTATATTATTGTTTATATTATCCATGCAGTCTATGGTATTAGCTGTTATCCGTTTCCTTAGTAATGAGAGTGTGTTGGGATGGGATTCCTCTGATTCCTTCATTAATTCCACTTTCCTTTACCGTCCTCCTCGACGTCTAAACTTATCGACACGGTCAGGAAACGGCATGGCGCCAATCTTAACGAGTCCAAACTAAACTCCACTTCCGTCGGAAAAAAAATGAAGCAGTAAAAGTAAAATACCACATTGGGCCAGTAAACCTAACAAGTTTCAAATAAACACCCAAAGACAATAAGCTTCAGCCTTTGTTATTTGATAACCACTCATTAATACAACTATTCATATTTATATTATATTTGTATATAAGTCAAAATGATATACAATATATATACACATCGGGAAAGTACATTTGTGACCCACTTGCCCGCTTGGGCAAGTGGAAACCTCCCGAGCCCTGCGGACGCAAAAGGCGCCACTTCTCCACAAGGAGGATGGGCTTCACACCCCCACTCACGAATGCACTCAATGGTGATCGACTACATCCGCCTTTCTCCCTCGGTCAGGATCGGAAGGTTGCCACGGTAACGTCAACACTCGAAAGTCATTTGCAGTACAAAGGAAATGGAAGAGAAAGGGAAATCCATGATTCATCGACTTCAGGGCCAAGGCTGACGTCAGCGGAACATCTGTGGTAAGCTGATGACTCGCCGTCTGACATGAATTCTCTACGACTGTCAACCACACCACCTCCAGCACCACCTCCCAAAACAACTCAGAGCCAGGCCACAACTGCTATACAAGCCCTTTAAATTAGGCGGATAAGGAACCTCAAATTGAAGCATGTCAGATGAAGGAAACATCACCGTGGTCAGGGTGTCTTCTGTAGTCCTGATTAAAACCGTGTCCTGAACACAACAAGACGATTAGCATGAATGGTAGCGGTACATAGCAGTGATAGCAGCGGTGTTAGTGGTGTTTTTCCGTTATCTGATGTTTTGGTGGTTTGGCAGCCGGGCCTCACCTGACACGGCCAGGCAGTCCTCCAGCGCCGGGGCCCAGGACACCCCGAGGGCCTCCGGGGCCCAGGACACCCCGAGGGCCTCCGGGGCTGCCCCGTCGGTCCCGACGTCTAGCAGGCCTCGAAGCGCGGGCCCGCTCGGGTTCCTCAGGTCCGACACCACCACCTCCGCGCCCGACGAGAGCCTCGCCACACGGCACCCGGCCGGGTCGGACCCATCGGCGGCGGCGGAGGCGTCCATGCACCAGCGGACCGGACCGGCGGGACCGGCGGGCGGTGGTACGGGCGTGGGCGCGGGGAGGGAGGGGCTGCGTGTGTCCACGGCGTACAGGTCCCCGTTACAGCAGCAGGCCAGGAACACACTGGGGCTCACAAACTGTAGGCCGCTCAGAGGCTCAGAGGAATCCGATTCTGACAAAGAGAACCACACACACACACACACACACACACACACACACACACACACACACACACACACACACACACACACACACACACACACACACACACACACACACACACACACACACACACACACACACACACACACACACACACACACACACACACACACACACACACACACACACACACACACACCTATTTAAAGTCGCCCAATTGTAACCCACATGACAGTGGAGCCCAACAAAACCTTCCACTGTCCCCCCCCTGGAGGCTCCCAGCTCACCCAATGTGTAGCAGGGGTTCCCGGAGGCCAGCTGGGTGAGCTGGATGTGGCCCAGCAGGGCCCCGTGGAGGACCGAGGGCCCCGTGGAGGACGGGCCGGCCGCCAACTGGGTTCCCCGCTCCCCTGGCTGGTCGGCACGCCCCGCTATGGTGCTGGTCCTTCTGAACACATCTGGGATACACACATGGAGAGACCCAGGGTTAGGGCATCTTGCTCAAGGATGCCAAAAGTTAAGCTGTGGACATCGGGAATAGAACCTTTTAGCTGGAAGTGAAACGGCCGAGACACTATGCTATCCTGCTCACACACACACACACACACACACACACACACACACACACACACACACACACACACACACACACACACACACACACACACACACACACACACACACACACACACACACACACACACACACACCACACACACACACACACCACACCACCACCCCCCCCCCCCCCCCCCCCCCCCTTTCTGGACTCATCACAGTTACTGCTCTGTTTTCATGATGCTGCTGCACTACTGGCACTTTAAAATGCTTTTTGCACAATTCAACATATGTACATATCATCCATCAGTCCCTTTATTGTTATTTTTATGTTCATTTTAATATGTATAGTATATTTATAGTATTTTTTTAGAAAGTCATACGTGGGAGGGAAGGGGGAGAAAGCATTCCATTGTACGTTGCAAATGGCCAATAAAAATCTTGTATCTTGTGTTGTATCTTGTGTACACGCACACCCCCAGTCCTCACCGCTCTCGTCTCCCCCGAAGTCCCACACCTGCAGATCGGGGCTCCGCCCATCGTTGGTGACCACACACCTTATAAGGGAAGGCATCACATCGTGTTAGACTGCAACCCACACTGAAGGCCCCCCGACAACCTGGAGCCTAACGCCCAAGAGAAGAGAGATTGAACTAAAGATTGCCTCATTCATTCCTTTTCAGATTCCGAAAATCCTACCGTTTTCCTGGAATGTGTCGGAGAGCGTGAACGGGGCCGTCAGTGAAACCGCCGTGGAGAACTTTAAAATCCCGTTCTGCACAGAGACCCTGAACACATCAACCAAGCATGTGAGTGAGTGTCCCGCACTGAGCTCCAACTGAGCGGCGTCGCTCCTGAGAAGCTAAAACCCATGGGCCAACGAATTCTAGGAATTTTACCACACACACACACACACACACACACACACACACACACACACACACACACACACACACACACACACACACACACACACACACACACACACACACACACACACACACACACACACACACACACACACACACACACACACACACACACGTAATAGTACTGAAAGAATGCAAGAAGTATATTTATTAAAATACCTTTTTGTCGTCAGCAAAGAGTTTAGGTGGCAAGCGCACCTCCAGAATTTCATTCCGATCCGAACCGAACCCTGCTACACAGACGGCTGCAACGCCACAACCCAAAGTCAGGATTATTAGGTCAACTTTTGAACAACTATATAATACAATGATGTAACCTTTATTATTAGTATAATTATTACAACTGTATTGCATAAGGCCATAGTCAGGAGAACGTTATCTGCCATCTAGTATTAAATAGGATTCCTCTGCTCCTACTGTACAACATGTGTCCAGCTTACTTCTGTCTGAGGTCCATTCTATGACTCTGGTCGGATGGTCCAGGTGGTACACGTACAAATCCTTGTACCTTCAATTCCAAAAATTAGAAATAATACATGATACAAAAGACACACTTGTTGTCAGGTTAGTCGGCACTTAGATCCACATCAGAAGTTAGTCTATTCTGCCCTTTGGATCGAGGGGTCTACAGCACGTTAACATGGGGGGTGGTCAACAAGTTGTTTGACGATACATTAGATTACATTAGATATTATTAGATTAGATTCAAATTGATTGTCATTTCACAGCACAAGTACAGTACAGCGAAAGGAATGTGTCATCTAACCAGAGTGTAAATGATACAGTAAAGTTCATGGTAATGTATCATGTACAGTTATTGAAGAATATGTAAAAACTGTCTACTAAAAGAACTACTACTAAA
Source organism: Muraenolepis orangiensis (assembly GCA_027704905.1). NCBI lineage: Eukaryota > Metazoa > Chordata > Actinopteri > Gadiformes > Muraenolepididae > Muraenolepis > Muraenolepis orangiensis. The sequence goes on along the minus strand of CM051008.1, from coordinate 690,963 downwards.
AACAGGTATAACATAATTTATAGAGTAGGTATGAGATATGTGCAGAATTATAGGTATATATATATATACACACAGGTAAGTATACAAGTATAAACAGGTAGGGCAGCAGGGGTATGCAGTTATATCAACATATAAATATATATATCCATGTATATACAGCGGGTAGTGAGCAGGGAGGTGTAGTTATATCAGCAGTAGACCATTCATGTGTGTGAAGATAGCATGTAGACCACTGTGTTATTGTGTGTTATTATAATAGCTTGCCGTTTGAATCAAAGTATCTCACGTTGTCAGCGACTCGACGAACCAGTCGTCCACCCTGTCCTCAAACAGCTCGTCTCTCCCGTCGCAGGAATCCATGAAGGAGAACCACGTGGTGTTGTTGTTGTTGTGCCGCCGCCGCCGCCGCCAACCGCTTCTTCCTCTTGGCTATTTTCTCAGGGGTATAAACTCTGGTTTGAAGTTGATACTGCCCCCTATCGGAAGTTATTAGGGATGCAAATAACTTGTTTTAGGATCACACGAAATGAAATGTACTTGGGCATTATTTACAACATACCTGTTTTTACATCTAAATACGCAGTAAATATGCAGATTTCAGATCAGATTTGGTTTAGTTGTCACATGTATAAGTGAAATGTTATTTCCAGATGTGCTCAAGAATACAGGAATATACAGGTTAGAGATTACAGATTACACAAATACCAAAACTACACAAATATACACATTACAAATGTATAAATGACAAAATTACAAAATAATTGATGTCAAGGGCTACATTGTTCATTATTCATTTGACATAGACAACCGTTTTGGTATGTTTTAGGTATGGCTGGGTGTATAATAACTCACCACGTTGTACTGCCACGAACACACACATTACAAGTGCAATGGAATGGTATGCATCTGTTCTTCTATGGTCTTCATCTCTATCGTCTTCAAAATGCTTGAATTCAGGGGGAAAGGACACATATGAATAAGGAATCCTTATACTATGCCGCTGCATATCTAGCTGCATCTGTTCTGTTCATGCAATGTGGTGTTCATTAAATGATATGTCCCTTAAGATGATTTTCCTTTAGATATTTCCCTGCTTAGAAATAATTGTTTTGACCCGATGAAACAACCGTGGTTTCATTTAATATTTTATTCTAAATCAAAAGCTCATGAAACCCCAGTTTGAACGGTGTGGTCCATGTCTCCTATCTCCTCAATGCCTGACTCCCTCAGGGACCTCTCCGTCCACACACTCCTCCCCGGCCCTCCCGTTCATCAGCATGCGTAGCCGGAACATCCACAGGCCCCGGTGGAGTCAGAGCTGCGTTTGTTCCTGTTCCTGTGCTTGTTGTTGTTGTTGTTGTTGAAGGCACAAAGATGAAACGCCGATGGCAGGCCGTTCTCCCTCTGCACTGGCTTCCTGTCACCTTCAGGCTTGGAAGATGAAACTCCCTCCTATTCAGGCTTGTGGAGATGCCTCATACATCTATGAATACACCAGTCTTCCCTAGGCACAGGTGTTTTCAAGCATCAAAGCAGGTATGCCCCACCCCCTTCTTTACCCCCCCCCACCCCCTTCCATTTAATTGAGTGAAATAAGTATTTGATCCCCTTGCAACCAACAAGAATTCTGGCCCTGACAGACCAGTTAGATAAGTCCTCTCGCTTTAAGAAAGTACTCCTAATATCAACTCATTACCTGTATAAAAGACACCTGTCCACAGAATCAATCAATCAGATTCCAACCTCGCCACCATGGGCAAGACCAAAGAGCTGTCTAAGGACATCAGGGACAAGATTGTAGACCTGCACACGGCTGGAATGGGCTACAAGACCATCAGCAAGCAGCTTGGTGAGAAGGAGACAACTGTTGGTGCGATTATTCCAAAATGGAAGAAACACAAAATGACCATCAATCGCCCTCGGTCTGGGGCTCCACGCAAGATCTCGCCTCGTGGGGTATCGAGGATCATGAGAACGGTGAGGGATCAGCCAAGAACTACACGGGAGGAACTTGTTAATGATCTCAAGGCAGCTGGGACCACAGTCACCAAGAAAACTATTGGTAACCCACTACGCCATAATGGATTAAAATCCTGCAGCGCCCGCAAGGTCCCCCTGTTCAAGAAGGCACATCTGAAGTTTGCCAATGAACATCTGAATGATTCAGAGGAGGCTTGGGAGAAGGTGATGTGGTCAGATGAGACCAAAATTGAGATCTTTGGCATCAACTCTACACGCCGTGTTTGGAGGAAGAGAAATGCTGACTATAACCCCAAGAACACCATCCCCACTGTCAAGCATGGAGGTGGACACATTATGCATTGGGGATGTTTCTCTGCTAAGGGGACAGGACGACTTCACTGCGTCGAGGGGAGGATGGACGGGGCCATGTACCGTTAAAATCTTGGCCGATAACCTCCTTCCCTCAGCCAGGACACTGAAAATGGGTCGTGGATGGGTCTTCCAGCATGACAATGACCCAAAACATACGGCCAAGGTAACAAAGGAGTGGCTAAAGAAGAAGCACATTAAGTTGATGGAGTGGCCTAGCCAATCTCCGGACCTTAATCCCATAGAAAATCTGTGGAAGCTTCGAGTTGCCAAGCATCAGCCTCGAAACCTTAAGGATTTGGAGAGGATCTGCAAAGAGGAGTGGACCAAAATCCCTCCTGAGATGTGTGCAAACCTGGTGACCAACTACAAGAAACGTCTGACCTCTGTGCTGGCCAATAAGGGTTTCTCCACCAAGTACTAAGTCATGTTTTGCAAGGGGATCAAATACTTATTTCACTCAATTAAATGCAAATACATTTATAACTATTATATGATGTCACTCAATTTCTGTCTTTCACTGTTGAAATAAACCTACCATTAAAATTATAGACTGTTCATTTCTTTGTAAGTGGGCAAATTTAGAAAATCGACAAGGGATCAAATAATTATTTCCTCCACTGTATATATATATATATATATATATATATATATATATATATATATGACACACATTTCAAATTTTTCGACTTTGTAGATTTTGAGAGCATTTTGTAATTATTTTTGCATTTCAGCATCTTTTATCATCTGACCTGGTATCCTAAACCTTAGGAGAAGTAAGGAGCAAAATAATAGATCAATATTAGACCAGTTTGAGAACAGGATTGGGGTGAAACAAGAAGTCTATTTCTATGGAACTGAATTTTGTCACGGTCCAACCCAGCTCTTCCCGCTCCTTGTCCTGGATTACCGCTGGCTTCCTGGATCCACAATGTCACGTGACTCCGTTCCGAACGCCACTACGTGTTTTCCTTGTCAACCGTGTCATACTGGACTCACCTGTCAATAACACCTCATTACAAGCTGTATTTAAACCATGTCTTGTCTGTCATTCACCGCTGGATTATTACACAGATTCTCGGAAAGCTTTATTTATTTATTTATTTAAGTTATCACGTATTGTATACTGTCTTTGATTCACCGTGTTTGACCATTGCCTGGATAGCGACTTTGCCTTTTTTAAATGGTTAAAATCTCATTTTTCAGAGCTCAGTTTTCCATGATTAATAGGCTAGACAAAGATGTGTATTCATTTTTCTCTTGCAAGTTATTTTTCTCTAAAATTTTAGGAAGGATGGTCCTCCCTTTCCTCAATGAAGGAGCCTCCTCTGGTGTATAGTAATATAGTAGTTACTACAATACAATACTGCATTGTATCAATACCATTACCTACTTCTTTGGATATACTGTAATTGTGCTGTACACTGACAGTACATTTGAATCTAATCTACATGGTAAATCACACTGCACCTTTTGTATGGGAATACATTTCTACTTTGCACTTCTGTATATAGGGCCAGTGCAATATATAGTTGATTATATCTTTACATGGTGACCCCTTACATGTAGTACATTCCCCCTTAGCCAGTGCAAAAGCCCAGATAATTAGATTAGATTAGATTAGATTAGATTGAAATTGACCAAATTTTTGTATAGTATAGCACAGCATCTAACCAGAGTGCACATGTAAATGAAGTGAGTGAAGTGCATATTAATATATAATGTACAGTGGTTAAATAAGATGTATAACAAGTCTGCTAGGTATAAAAACTTAATTATAGGGATACATATATATCAGTGGTGAAGTGTCAGAGAAGACCCTGGAACCCTCAGATGAAACAAAAAAAAATCGAATGAATTGTATTAATAAAATGTAATAACATTTAAATAAAATGAATAAATGAGAATCCTATCTGTGTTGTTGATCTGTTATATTACAGTTTTATGTTGATTTGTTAGTCTTTCTCGGTCCATGCACTACGCATTTGAGTGGTTTTGTTAGAAAAAAATGCAACTAATCAGATATTTTTCTGGGTTCCAGAAAACCAATCATATCTTGGTTTGTAGCCAATGGGCATATTCTTTCAGATTTCCCCACAGGTCCATAGTACGCTAGAAGGTCCAGTTCACTGGCTCGAGACAGAGGATCTAGCTTAGTGCAATGTTGGGTTTTTTCTACATAGGTTTTTTACGTCTAAATGGCAACAGGTCAAGTCAAGTCAAGTTTATTGTCACTTCACAGTTTACACAAGTATAAAGCAGTGGTGTGAAAATCTTGTGTGCAAAACCCGACGACAGACAGCAGTTATAAAATAAGATAAAAATAGATAAAAATAGAATGAAAATAGAATAAAGTTAAAAATAAAAATAAAAAATAAAAATGCAATTTAGAAAATGCAAAATATCAGCACAGAAAAGAGAAATATGTATATATAAATCAATGTAATAAAATATACATTGTTATATGCTATACACCCTTGTTCAGCAGCCTGATGGCCTGACTGTGGAAGCTATCTCTCAGTAGCGTGGCGTGGGGAAAAATTTAGGGGAAGCCAGTTTTTTTGGGTCGGGGGGGTGGTCAATAACGTTGATGAGATGAGTGATTACAGCGCCCGGTATCATTTTACACAGTTGTATCATACAGATGCAGGACTTGCACACGCCTGTTATCTAACCGACAGGTCCGCACGCGCTCTCCAGCCAAAACTCTCTCGTCTTATTAATTTAAGCATTCCCCCCCCCCCCCCCCCCAAATGCATAACCAGCCGCTCAATGCGCAGTGCAGATTCGGTAATGAATAAAAAAGAAGCATTCATTCACAAACTAAATCAGGAGACCTTTAAAGTTTTACGTTCACATCAAAGTATCCCTTTTTCCTCTGTGTACACAGCTCGAGTGTGGGCATGGGCCTGTCATCTGATTTAATTTTTAGTTGCTGCTGTAGCGGAAGTTTAGTAAAGTTATGTTGCCCTGACCAATCACAGGTTGGCAGGGGCATGACGTGGGCCTCATCTGATTGGTCAATCCGGGACAATCCCTCCATTTTTTTTCACCAAGGGAAGCCCAATTCGGCTGGCCTCCTCTCGCAACAGTGAATGCAATTGACTGTTTCACCATAACATCTAGAGGGGCGCTGTTTGTTTCACTCTTTGTAAAATACTCAATGAGAATGGGGGAGAGACGGTCCGGCAGCAACACACAGCAAAGGAGAATTACCGAAAAAAAACAAAGTGTTTTTACTTATTTATTAAAATTATAACTACAATCCGAAAAAACAGGGGAAGCCTGGCTTCCTGAACGCCACTGCTATCTCTAAGCCTATTTGTACGGCACTTGATACTGCGGTATCGCCTGCCTGACGGTAACAGTGAGTACAGTTCGTGGCTGGGGTGGGCAATGTCTTGCACCGCTGGTTGTATATATCCAGGAGGGAGGGGAGCTCACCTCCAACGAGTGCGGTGCGGTTCCCGTACCAGGCGGTGATACACCCTGTAAGAACACTCTCCATGGTGCCGTTATAGAATGTTCTCAGGATGCTGGGGCCCATGCTGGATTTCTTCAGACGCCTGAGGAAATACAGGCGTTGTTGGTGTGCGTGGACCATGTGAGGTCCTCGGAGATGTGCACGCCGAGGAACTTGAAGCTGCTGACCCTCTCTACTGCAACACCGTCGATGGAGATAGGGCTGTGCTCTCCTCTCGGCTTCCTGTAGTCCACGATCAGCTCCTTGGTCTTCTTGACGTTGAGGGCGAGGCTGTTCTCCTGGCACCACTACTCTAAAGACTACTCTGAAGATGATGTTGTTGCGGAATTGTTGTTAGTACCCTTTTCAAGACGACCATTCACTGAAAAGATGGACATTATAAAAATGTTTAATGATCCACCACTGCATCTGTGGAAAGGACATTTTCCGCCCTCAAACGGATAAAAACATATGGAGGAACAGAACAGGACAATCCCGACTCACTGCATTAACTTCCATTGCTATTGAAAGGCAACTTATTTTGGATCTGAAAAGCAGTGATCAGCTTTATGACCGGGTTATCGAAACATTCATCTTTGCTGGTTTTGGCGCAGTGTTGCAATAATCACCAAATTTATCTGGCATATGTCTTGTCATTAGCACTTTCACAATATCTAAACTTAAATCCTACTGTAGGAGCCAATTTAGGAATTGGTTCATTAATATGTCCTATATTCATGTTTTGATATTTCAATTTGATAATAGTTGAATAGTCTATAGTTTAAAAAGATTTGTCATGATTTCATGATTTGATAAGACTTTGTTTGTTTAAAAAGAGACAATGAGACAATATGTGATAAAAACATTTCTTTATTTTGGTAGACCGGAACGGTCATGTGACCACTTATATCAGCTGGGTAGAAGGCAGCGGGAGCTTTTTGAATGGAACCAGCGTAGATAGTAGCGTCATAGTTTTTGACCGTGCGACGAGCGATTTGACATGTTATGTTTTTCTTTTATTAATTAAATGGTAAACTATACACGTGGTCCTGTCGTTCGCGTTCAAGACTTCCGTTATTCACCTACTCTGGCTTCAAGGGTGTTCGAAAGTCACAGACGTTTGGATATTACACCTACATTTAGTCAAAAACTCGCTACGGAGCTTGTTAACCTGCACCGGACTTGGAACTGGATGGAACCGAACGAGAGATAACAGCATGAAGTAGGAACACAGCCAATCCTTTGACTCTACGACAAGGTAATGAGAAGCCTTCATGTTGTATATTGCCTGCCAGAAACGTGGTGAAGATAGAAGGCTACGGCCAATGAATAAATATGAATATGAACGTCTAAATAGACTAACGTTAACTACTCGGAGCTAACGTGACTGAATGCCACGAAAGTGAAAGTTTCCCTGCAGGCGAACTCACGTCGCAACTTTAACTCAACCAAGCAGAGCCATCATAATATCAGAAGCTGTTTTGCATTTGTTCTGAATAAGAAAGTGACTTTTAAGGTAAAGGTGCTTTTGAACACTGCATGCAAACTTGAATGAGCCACTCTGCAATTGTTAAGATGGATGGGGAAAATGAGCATAAAGACGTGGGAAATCCTAAAGAACAGGGAAGGTCACGTAAGCAAACTGAGAAGGGATTGGAGCATAAAATGCATTGCACTAAGAAGACAAAGACTACGAGATCTGTCTAATAAAATGAATATAATGGAGACACTTATGAAAGATGTACAAAATGTACAACGTGTCCAAGATGGGATGGAAAATTACTTTGTTAACGTATTAGAGGAATTCAACTGTCTTAATAAAGAAGTGACATGCCTATTATCCGAAGAAGAACAAACATTTGACCAAGATAGTTGGTTCGAGCCCAAAATGGCGCCCATCAGACACTTCATGAAATCTACAAAGCAATGGATTGCAGCTGTGCACATATCACATCAAGTGGATGATCAGCATAAAGAGGACGCTCAGCTCCAAAAAGAGCCTGAAGCAGAAAAAGATTTGCAAGATGGTGTCCAACCTGAAGATAGCGTTTCACAGACCAGCGTCGGCAACGCTGGATACGCCCGCCCACATGGGTCTCAAGTAAGCCGCTCATCACTAGGATCACGAGTTTCAGCAACACGTGCTAAACAAGAGGCAGAGCATGCAGCGTTGCTGGAACGCGCCGCGGCACTGAAGTGGCAGCAGCTAGCGCTGGAAGAAGCTAAACTCAAAGCTAAAAAAGAAGAGCTTGAGATGGAGACTGCTTTGGCCGAAAGTAGCGCAAAGCTAAACGTGCTCAACGAGTATCAAGGATCAGAGGATGGTGGGAGTTGGAGCCGCAGAGGGAGCGTGAAACAAGAATTAACCCGCGCCTCGCCTCCTCAACCAGACAACGCAAACCATCATGCGCAGCCACGGATGCCACGCATCCAACCACCACAAATGGCTCTACGAGACTCTCATCTCTCATTCCAACATCACTAGAGATGACGACATGCTGAAGGTCATGCAAAAACAGAACATAATCACAGAGCTCCTTGTAAAGCAGCAGAGGCAATCGCAGCTACCAACAAGGGATATCCCAGTGTTCAGGGGTGACGCACTGCAATACATGTCCTTCATTCGAGCATTCGAACACTCAATAGAACAGAAGACAGACAACGATCAGGATAAATTGTACTTTACAAATGGCGAACCCCAGGAGCTAGTTCGCAGCTGTGTCCACATGCAACCTAGCAGAGGCTACAAGGAAGCAAAGCGACTGCTTCACAGGCACTATGGAGCCGAACTACGGATCGCCAGCGCTTACATCGACAAGGCACTCCAATGGCCGCAGATCAAGTCGAAGATGGAAAGGCGCTAAATGCCTACGCAATGTTTCTGGTTGGATGCCGCAACACAATGGAGGACATCGATGCAATGGAGGAAATGGATAACCCTACCAACCTACGGACGGTAGTATCCAAGTTACCCTACAAATTGAAAGAGCGTTGGCGCACTGAAGCCTACAACCTCAAAGAGAGAAGAGACCGAAGAGCAAAATTTAATGACCTGGTGACCTACATAGAGCGTCAAGCCAAAATAGCAACGGATCCCCTCTTTGGTGACATACCAGACAGCCGTCCAACCACAGTTGGAAAGAACGAGAGGGAAAGGCCCCCAGCTAGGAAAGAGAAACGTGGGAGCTTCGCAACAACCGTCACCACGGAAAAACCAAATAAAAAGAAGTGCCTTTGAGAAGCCATGCATGTACTGTCAGCAAGCTCACGCCCTGGACACTTCAAGAGTCAACTACACAAGGAACGGGTGGAGTTTTTAAAGTCAAAAGGTTTGTGCTTTGGGTGCTTGGCTTTGGGCCATCTCCGCAAGTTCTGCAAGAAAAGAACCGAGTGTAAGGAGTGTGCACTAAAACATCCAGACATCCTACACAAAGGCAAAGAAGAAAATTCTACCTCCCAGGAAAAGATCAATGGCGCTCGAGAAGTATCAAGCCTTCAAGTTCCCTACACGCAAGAAGCCACCTGCCTCACTGGGGCCGGAGACAATGAATGTGTGCTGTCAATAATACCGGTGAAAATCAAGTCAAGAAAGAGTGACAAACACGTAGCGACATATGCTTTTTTGGATCCGGGGAGCACAGCAACGTTCATCACAGAAGGCCTGCGGAAGAAACTGAACATTAAAGGGAAACCAACTCCTCAGCACCATGGGACAAGACAAACCTGGAGGACAGAAACTCATGAACAGTTATGTGATATCAGACTTGGAGGTATGTGGGCTGGAAGACAGCAAGTTCATCAAGCTACCCAAGGCGTACACCCACAGTAACATACCGGTGCACACCGAGAACATACCCAAGCAATCAGAAATCCGGAAGTGGCCTTACCTCAATGAAGTACGCCTGCCAGAGATAGAAGCGGACGTTGGCCTACTTATCGGAGCAAACTGTGCAAGAGCAATGGAGCCATGGCACGTTATAAACAGTAGAAACGGAGGACCTTATGCAGTGAAGACTGTCATTGGCTGGGTCGTGAACGGGCCCATAAGGAAGGAACAGAGTGATGAGATCAACCAGCCTCACTGCTCAGTGAACAGGATCACAGTGACAGAAATCGAAAAGCTGCTGGTCCAGCAGTACAACACCGACTTTCCAGAGCGTAACTACGACGACAAGGAAGAGATGTCTCAAGAAGACAAGCAGTTCATGCAGTCGGTGAAGAAAATGACAACTTTCGAGAACGGCCATTACAGCATCGGATTGCCGCTCAAGAATGACAAGCTGCCAATGCCCAACAACCGTTGTATGGCGAAACAGCGCATGGCTAGTTTGCACCGGAAATTCAAGAAGGACCCCGAGTTCTACGAAGACTACAACAACTTCATGGACAACGTCATCGAAAAAGGCTATGCCGTCGGAATTCCGGCTGACCAGCTGAACCGTGCAGACGCCAGGGTGTCCTATATACCACACCACGGGGTGTACCACCCCAAGAAGAAAGAGATGAGAGTTGTCTTCGACTGCGCCGCCTCTTTTCAAGAACAGTCTCTGAACAGTAGGCTACTACAAGGACCCGACATGACCAACACGCTAGTTGGCGTCCTCTTAAGATTCCGTGAGGAGCCAGTAGCGATGATTGCCGACATCGAGTCAATGTTTTATCAGGTGAAGGTACCTGAACATGACGCAGACCTCCAACGCTTCTTTTGGTGGCCCAACGGCAACTTCAGAATGACAGTGCACCTCTTTGGTGCCACCTCATCACCAAGCATTGCATCGTATGCGTTGAAGAGAACCGCAGAAGATCAGAAAGCCACTGCGCCCCCAGAAGCCGTTCAAACAGTGCTAAACAATTTCTACGTAGACGACTGCTTGAAGAGCGTGGCATCGGAAAAGGACGCAGTGACCTTGGCTAAGGATCTTCGCACCTTGTGTGCCAGCGGAGGATTCACCTTGATGAAATGGATGAGCCATAACAGGAAAGTGCTCATGTCCATCCCAGAAGAACACAGAGCTAAATAAATGAAGAACCTGGATCTCAGTTCTGAAGCTCTACCTGTCGAGAGAGCGCTCGGCATACAGTGGGATACAGAAACCGATACTTTCACCTACAGCATCAAGCTGCCAGACAAGCCGATGACAAGAATATGTGAATCTTGTCCGTCGTCAACTCCATCTACGACCCCCTCGGCTTACTGGCGCCGGTCATCCTGCCTGCTAAACTCCTGCTGAAAGATCTGTGTAAGGAGCTACGTGGATGGGATGAAGACATCGGTGAAAAACACGCAGGGGATTGGAAAGGATGGATAGAAGACGTTACTCACCTCTCCAACTTCCAAGTGAACAGGTGCTTGAAACCTGCTGACTTTGGACACACTGCTACAGCGCAGTTGCACCATTTTTCGGATGCCTCAGAGTATGCCTACGGCACTGCAACTTACCTGTTACTGGAGAACAAGCAAGGCGAGAAACATTGTTCCCTCGTGATGTTCAAGTCAAGAGTAGCCTCACTCAAACAAGTCACAATCCCCAGACTAGAACTGACAGCGGCAGTCATTGCCGTGAAGGTAGACAAGATGCTGCGTCAAGAACTTCAAGTTCCGCTACAACCATCTACCTTCTGGACTGATAGCACTACAGTGCTCAGATACATAGACAATGACACTGCTCGCTTCAAAACCTTCGTGGCAAACAGAATCAACCTGATCCGAGAAGCCACAAAGCCTTCCCAATGGAAGTATGTAAAAACAACAGAAAACCCAGTGGATCAGTCCAGCAGAGGCCTGAAGGCCAAGAACTTGGCACAATCAAGGACGTGGATCGACGGACCAAGTTTCCTGCTGAACAAAGAGAGTGACTGGCCGGAACAACCCGTGCAAAGGAAGGAAAGCCTTCAAGACGACCCAGAGGTCAAGAACACGGTGACGGTCAACACAATCAAAATCGAAGATGACATGGAACCAGTGTGCAAGCTGGTCGAGTACTACTCGGAATGGCAGAAACTAAAAAGAGCTGTGGCATGGATTCTAAAACTAAGGAGGACTCTGCAACAACTGAAAGAGGAAAGAAAAGAGTCATCACGAAGAATCATCCAAACAGAAAAGGACCCGGAAAAGCAAAAGTCCCAACCTAACATGCCTCCTGGCATCTTCAACAAAGACGACATGTACACGGAAAAAAAAAGATGGAAACAAGTCCAGTACTTGTCTGACTTATTCTGGACTAGATGGACTCGAGAGTACCTCCCACTCCTCCAAGAGCGCCAGAAATGGTCAACATCAAGGCGAAACTTCGCAACAGGAGATGTTGTGCTCCTTATGGACAGCACTTCCCCACGCAACTCCTGGCTCCTGGGAAGAGTAGTCAAAACGCTACCGGACTCAAGCGGGATGGTACGAAGGGTAAAATTAAAAACCAAGATCAACGTACTGGAAAGGCCAGTAAACAAACTGTGCTTGCTAGAGGAAGCAACACGAGAAGAGGACTGAGTGAGAATAGTCCCCAAGAGACTCAAAGTTCGCCAGTTCATGGACATTATAATTTGTTTAGTAATTGCTTAGCCCTCCTGCCTAACCAATTAGGGGCCGGATAATGTAGGAGCCAATCTAGGAATTAATATGTCCTATATTCATGTTTTGATATTTCAATTTGATAATAGTTTAATAGTCTATAGTTTAAAAAGATTTGTCATGATTTCATGATTTGATAAGACTGTTTGTTTAAAAAGAGACAATGAGACAATATGTGATAAAAACATTTCTTTATTTTGATAGACCGGGAACTGTCATGTGACCACTTATATCAGCTGGGTAGAAGGCAGCGGGGGAGTTTTTGGAATGGAACCAGCGTAGATAGTAAAGTCATAGTTTTTGACCGTGCGACGAGCGATTTGACATGTTATGTTTTTCTTTTATTAATTAAATGGTAAACTATACACGTGGTCCTGTCGTTCGCGTTCAAGACTCCCGTTATTCACCTACTCTGGCTTCAAGGGTGTTCAAAAACTCACAGACGTTTGGATATTACACCTACACTTACCATTATGGACTATGACTATGATTAGCAGAGAGCTGACAAGCAGAGCTGATAATCGCTGATTAGCGGAGCTGATAATCGCTGATTAGCAGAGCTGATAATCGCTGATTAGCAGAGCTGATAATCGCTGATTAGCTATTAGCAGTTAGCTAATAGCTTGAAATAAAGCAATAAATGCCGCCATATTTCAAACTGCCTACTTGAGAAAGTAACAAATTCATCAATGCAACTTACCCCAGTGGTCCTCTAAACCGAAATGACCTTGTAATCACAACACAAAACAACAAGATACTAACTTGTGTGCACAAGATAAATAAATTGTTCTCACAAGATAAATAACTTGTTACAAGTTATCTTTCTTAATAAAAGATAAAAATATATTATCTTTTGGGACTTTAGGGGCTCCGTACAAAACAGCATGCATATTGAAACAATGAAAGTTATATTCTATCCAACATGAATAAAAAGTTGTGGGCGGAGCCATACTTTTTCTATAATGAATGTCCTTTAACCCAATTCCCTAATGAGCCATTCCTCACTGGCGCCAAAGGTTGAATATGAAACTACCTTTACCTTTACCATCGCACTGTGCTGGAGGCATTGTGTCTCCAGCACAGTGCCTTATTTAAGCGCTGTCCCCCCCCAACTCACTGCACAGAACTTGGCGTCCTTTGTTGCATGCAATATTCTAATATCTAATATTCAATGGCTCAACAAGAATACAAACAACTCGGTGATTCCCGTTCCACATACAAAGGGGCTGTTTTTCGAGTGGATCCCCAATCTTCAATATCAGCGGAATTTATTGATGATTTGAAAGACTTTTACCTTGATTCTTTGCTCAAATCAGGCGACAATCTTGGATATATTATTTTGCAGTGATATGATGGTTTAAGTATGTTTTAGTGGGTTAATTTTGTTTTAGGATCTCTGCCGATTTCGTACTGAATTATAAGGAATTAAATAAGTGGATTATAATGTATGGATTTTGATCTTGATTCCTTTCTAGTATTACTTCAAGAGTGGAGGTCATTAAGCTAAATATACTTGCAAGGTTGCAGTATTTGACTCTTCTAGTGAAGGTTCAAGAAGAAACTTTTATTTTTTTATTTGTATACTGATTGATGGGGAATATGTGAAGAGAAAATAGCTGTTCCCTTGGGGTTGCCCCTCATTAAATCTTTACTGATCAGAGCTAAATACATGTGAAAACTAAGTTTGAAGGGTACAATTATCACTTACTTCTTAAGTATTAGATTTGGAAAAATATACCAAGGCAATGAGAATATTGGAAGACAAAAATATGTTGAAGATCATGCTAGCAAGTAAAAAGGTAACTTGTTGAAAATAGAGTTACTCAAGGTGGAAGATTGGAATATGAGGAATGCCTAATACTGAATTACTCAAATGACTTTCTCTTCAAGATTTAAACAGGACAAAATTAATAGAATGTAGAAAAACTGGATTGAGTTTTTATAGCCAATTATGTCAGACTTTACATGATGATATACTGTACACAGTTAATAAGGATTCCACATTGTTCAGTGTTTGGAAGCATGTGGAAATTGGAAATTTTAACTTCAATTACATCTATATATTTGTATTTCTTATCAGTGATAAAACAGACTATTTATACCAAGGTGTGCAAATCGATGGCTGAACACTGCACCTGATAAATGTGCATCTCTGAACTCAGGGACGTTATGGGAAAATGTTCACTCTTTTCAAAGTGGTATTTATTGATAGAAACATGCATACATTTCATTAGGATCAATCTTATTATAGGGGAACAAGTCACTGGATAGGTAGAGTTCAGGGAACAATTCTACGACAATGGAGAGTAATATTGTAGCAAATAAATCAAAATTATTTTGTGGTAATATTGCTTCGATCATGAGCCATTTTACACAACTGAAATAAACTATTCATAGGTACGGTGTGGACCCAGAAGATCCTTAGCCTGATGCATGAGCAGGACATTCCAGAGCTGAAGGACTGTCGCCCTTTGTGGAATACAGGAGGGAGGGAAGGACCCCAAAACCCGCGGTTCACCACGTCTTCACTCCTCCCACCTCCATGAGCACCTCATGCCCGGAGGCTTGCTCAAGAAGAAGACAAAGCATTGCTACATGTACACTAGTATACATCACACATGCACATCCAGTTACAGCCCTTGTAGAGGTCAGTGTTGAGTTTTGACAAGGGCTCAGAGAGGAAATCTGTGCTCATCAAGGATATGATTGACCATGAATAAAAACACTGGAACCTGAAAGAAAATCTTTAGCCATTAATTGACAATTCAGGGAAAACATTTGTCACAGATTGTCACGGTTAGGACCAGTGGCGGCTGGTGCATTTTTCACCAGGGGGGGGGCTATACCATTTTAGAAATTTACAATTACGCTTGCCTGGCTCTTGACAATGCAGCAAAGAGGGAGACCACACATGGTTATCATTAATAGTATATTTAATGAAGAAAATAATGGATGGTATATTACAGAAAAGGTTGGATTGAAATAATGATTAGAGAAAATGATAACCACAACTAAAATGGCTGCTGGTCGACGAGAAAGAGAGCAAGATCCATGACCCTGGGCTGATCTTATTGTCTCCAGGACAATTAACAACATTGGGTACACCTGGTGGTCTATCTGGAAAGAGAAGAAGAAACCCCACACAGGACACAGGATAACAGCGCCCACTATGGGACCATATGTGGAACGTCACATCCCCCCCCTTAAAACAGAGGCCTACCAAAAAGGTCTCTGTAAAATCTGTCCCCAATTTTTCAGCACAACTAATAATCAAAAATACAAATTATAATGATTGTGGGAATACTACCATCCGGCCAGAGGAACTGGGGATCTCCACCACACGGTCTGACCAACTCAACCTCCCCCACAACCTGCCCACCCTCCAGCAATTCCTGGTACCGGGGAAAAGCTCTATTTAAGGAGGGAGGAGCAAGAGCGAGAGAGAGAGAGAGAGTTAGTTAACGACAATGGTATCAGACCGACAGCATCGACTCACCCAGCCCCTCCGGAGCACGGGACAACGCATCCGCGATTACGTTCTCCACACCGCGAATGTGTCTAATCGTGATGTTATACGGCTGCAGAAACAACGTCCACCTCATAAGGCGCTGGCTCGGACTCTGCAGAGTATGCAAAAAGGTCAGGGGGTTATGATCTGAATAAACGACCACTGGATGGGACCCCCCCCCCACATAAACATCAAAGTACTGCAGAGCCCAAACCAGAGCCAATGCCTCTTTTTCGATGGTTGAATAATTCAATTGGCGAGTATTAAACTTTTTAGAAAAGAAACTGACCGGTCGATCATCAGTCTGCAAAAGACCCCCCCAGTCCCAACATGACTAGCGTCCACTTGCAACTGGAACGGGTGATCCAAACAAGGTGCCGCAGGACAGGAGCCGTACTTAACAGCATGTGACCTGTTCAGAAGCCCGCTGGCAACTTGGAGACCATTCAAACTTGGCCCTCAATCTTAATAAGTTAGTCAAAGGGATGACCACTGTTGAGAAATTTAAACAGAAGTTGCGGTAATAACCCACCATCCCTAAAAAACGTCTAAGCTCCGTCTTCGAGGTGGGGGGTGGAAACGGATCAATAGCACGGACCTTAGCCCTCACTGGCCGGACCTGCCCTTGCCCTACCACCCAAATATGTGACAGTTGCTTTTGCAAATTCACATTTTGCCAAGTTGATAGTAAGGTTTGCAGCCCTGAGTCGTACAAACAGTGAATGGATACGTTCTATATGTTGCTCCCACGTGTCGCTATACACCACAACGTCGTCAAGGTAAACCGCACAGCCATCCAGCCCTGCAACCACCTGATTCATCAGGCGCTGAAAAGTCGCCGGCGCATTACGAAGACCAAAACTCATGACGTTGTACGAATACAACCCAGTGTAACCCCGGTGTAATGAAGGCAGATATTTCTCGGGCGCGAGGGGTCAGTGAGACCTGCCAATACCCCTTAAGCAAATCAAATTTGCTAACGAATTTGGCAGACCCCACCTCATCCACACAGTCCTCCATCCTGGGCAAAGGAAATGAGTCAGGTTTAGTCACATTATTAACTTTTCGATAGTCTGTGCAGAACAGATCTGTCATGTCTGGTTTTCCTACCAACAAACACGGTGATGCCCAACTGGAGTTTGAAGGAACAGCCAGCCCGTTATCTATTAAATACTGAACCTCAGTATCCATGCGGCGGCGTTTCTCCAGAGGGACTCGATAGAACCGCTGACGAATCGGCTTTGCCTCCCCAACGTCTATGTTGTGCTGCACTAAGTGGGTACAAGAAGGGGTATCCAAAAACAATGAGGGAAATGCAACAAGCAACCCCTCTAACTCTCTACAGTTTCTCTCAGTCAAATGACCAAACAGAACTGATACATCAGCCAACATCTCAGAATTCTTGAGCCGAGGACGCAAAACACCGTCTCCAGGCCCACTCACATCCTCCTCCCACCCTGCTGCCACCACAGGAGTGGATGGAGATGGAGATACCCCATTCACTGTGGTCAACACCACCGGCTTCACCTTAAAGACCGCATCTTCTCCGGCCCTAGGTGAACGAGAATAATAACATTTTAATAAGTTTATGTGACAAAGTTGTGTAGACTTTCTACGGTTTGGAGTATCGATCAAATAATTCTGTTCGGACACCTGTCGTACAACAGAGTAGGGACCAGTAAATTTTGCCTGGAATGGCGAACCAGGTATAGGCAATAACGCCAACACTTGGTCCCCAGGACAGAACACTCGTGGTTCAGTCCGGCGATCAAACAGTCTCTTCATTTGACTTTGTGCCACAGTCAAATGCTCACTCGCCATTTTTCCCGCCAGATGTAACCTCAGGTGAAAACCATGCACATAATCTATCAAGTTGGTAGGTGGATCAGCGGTCCTAAGACCATCTTGTAGCACTGCCAGTGGGCCCCTCACCTTGTGCCCAAACACCAAATCACTTGGACTAAACCCTGTACTCTCCTGTACAACCTCCCGTGCTGCCAACATGAGCCAAGGCAGTCCCTCCTCCCAATCCCTCTTAAGCTCCATGCAATAAGAGCGCAACAATGACTTCAGTGTTTGATGAAACCTCTCTAGGGCACCCTGACTCTGAGCATGATACGCGCTGGCGGTGTTGTGCTTAACGCGTAACTGACTCAAAACTTCAGCAAACATTTTTGATGTAAAGTTTGTCCCTTGGTCACTCTGTATGACCCGAGGAATACCGAAAATGGATATGAACTGAGTCAGTGCCTTTACAATTGATCTTGTCGTAATCGTACGAAGAGGGTACGCAGACGGATAGCGAGTGGTTTGACACATTACCGTTAATAGGTAAGTACACCCAGACTTAGAAGGAGGAAGTGGCCCAACACAATCGATGATGAGGTGCTCAAATGGTTCACTCACAGCTGGAATAGGATAAAGAGGCACAGGTTTAATAGTCTGATTAGGTTTTCCCATCAGTTGACGGGTATGACAGGTCTTTATAAACTTAGAAACATCCCTCTTCAACCGAGGCCAAAAGAAATAGCGTAGTACTCTATCACAAGTCTTTCTAACTCCCATATGCCCAGCCACGTCGTCATGTGCTGTCTCCAACACCACATTCCTAAACCTAGTAGGTACCACAACTTGAAAAACTGGGTCACTCACAGAACAATCGTTATGAGGAAGCCATTTACGAACCAACACATCCTCCAAGAGAAAATAACCACTTGCAGAGCTCTCCAGCTCATCCTTAGGCTGAATCCGACTGAGCAGCAGCTTCAGCTCAGGATCCTCCTGTTGGGCTAAGATCACCTCACTCCGAGACAAAGAAGGCGGCAGATCAGGAAACTGAAAAACAGAATTGTCAGGAGTGAACTTATCAGACTCTTTTCCATCATCAATTTTAGGGTCCATGCAACTCATAGCACGAGTCATGACGCAGGCAGTAAAAACTTCAGGAAACTCCTTCCCACTAATGTCTGGTCCTGTTTGCAGTGTTGACCCAGAACTAACAACCAGAGGTGGGGGCACATCACTCCACACTCTTCCTCCAGCCAGGTTATTTCCTAAGATGACTGCCACACCCACCACAGGCAGAGAGGGTCGAACATCGATGGTTACTACCCCCTGGACCAGATCAGATTTAAGCTCAATTTCATGCAAGGGGACAGACAAAGTCTGCATCCCCATCCCTCTAATCAAAACGCTGGTCCCCACACTTGACTCCTGAGAGAATGGCAAAACAGATTCCAATATAAAAGATTCTGAAGCCCCCGTATCACGAAGTATCTGGACAGGCACTTTCTGTGGGCTACCCACCAGAGAAACGAAACCTGTAGTAATAAACGGGCCAAAATCAGGATCCTCCTCGCAAATCTGTATGGAGACAGAGCCCTGTAGTGCCACAGCCAACTCAGTAGCCGCAGGTGGCTGGATGCTGAGGATGCTATCACCCCTGGTTTAAAGGGAGACCCCTCGGCAACCCCAGACACCCTTGCTCCTGCTCCACCAGCATGCGCTGCAAGAGCCAACGGTCTAACAGAGCCCTCCTTCCCACTGTAGGTTTTCTTTCCTTTTAGGGCAGGACACTGCTGTTTCCAGTGACCCTTCCCAAGGCAATAATTGCATGTCGAGTTAGGATCTACTCTACTCTGACTGCCATGCTCCGACCTTGAAAAGGGGACAGAATAACCAGGACCTCCGTTAGGGAATCTAGCACGATTTGCCAATAGGTTAGTCACGTTCGGATTATGTCTACGGATCCCATCGCTACGAAAACGATGTTCACCAAACTGACTCTTATGAGTCAGTACAAATTCATCTGCCAACACCGCAGCTTGATCTGCTGTTTTCACCTTGTGTTCATTAACGTAAGTGGCAATGCGATCAGGGACAACGGTTTTAAACTGTTCCAAAATAATCAAATTTGACAGATCCTCCAGAGTATTCACCTTTACCGCCGCGCACCAACGATTGAAATGGCTGGTTAGTTCTCTTACAACCTCCACATGAGTTTGTTTATCATGTTTCTTCCATTGTCTAAACCGCTGTCTGTAAGCTTCAGGAACAAGTTCATATGCCTTAAGGACAGCGGCCTTAACTGTATCATATTCTTTCCTCTCTCCACCATTAAGAGCAATATAAGCTTCCTGAGCTCGGCCAATAAGCACACTTTGTAGTAATGCGGTGCGGTCTGAAGCAGGCCACCCCCTATCGTCGGCTACACTCTCAAACAGTGAAAAGAATACATCAGGATCTTTTTCATTAAACTTTGGCAACAGTCTAATCATGTCAGACAAATGATCCCTCTTAGAATGACCCTGGTCGCCACCTCCAACGCCAGATAACTTTCCCTCAGCCATCATTTTAAGGCGCTCCCATTCCAATTCCCTGTCCCTCGCCCTATGTGGAACGTCACAATATTGTTAATTACATTATATACAATTACTTTTTGTATTGAAATGTCGCCCTTCTGTCCATCACTTTCATCATGCCCACGCAAGGCCAGCTCAAAGGCACCACAGAACTTCACACAGTCTATTCTTTTAGACTTTATTTGGTACATGGATACATAAACACATTTAAGAGGAAACAACGAGTTAACAATAACACCAAAACACATTCAAAGCAGCTCTGAACAGGTGAGTTTGGTGAGTGATTTAAACAAGCAGATATATATATATATATATATATATATATATATATATATATATATATATATATATATATAATATATATATATATATATATATATATATATATATATATATATATATATACACACATACCTGCTTGTTTAAATCACTCACGAAAACGATATCAATCACTCAACAAAAATATATATATATCGGCACACACTGACAAAAAACACTGACATATATTTGTGTGTGTGTGTGTTTTTGCGTGTGCGTGCGTGTGTGTGTGTGTGCCCGCAGAGACAGAGCATAATATGCTTTTCCTAGTAGTACACTGTGACGCACACAAATGACGTCTTCCGTGGGGCGATTTGAAAAGCGCCCCACGGGAAGACGTTTTGAGGACGCTGATTGGCTACATTTTATGTCACTCGTTTATATCTTGAATCAGCAATTGGCTAAACTGCTACAGAGACCCGCCTCCGTGGGGCGCATTGAAAAGCGCCCCAGCAGCATCGTCATACAAATGCGCCCTTAAGGCTGCAGTGTACTAGGCATATGTGTACTAGGAAAAGCATATTATGTAGCGCAAATTATTTTAAAATCATATTTTACACATATTTCTGGGTGCATTCCATATTTTAAACACACACATATTGACAATTTATGTATATATATTTTTTATTTTTTTTATTTTTTTATATTTTTGTTTGTGCGTGTGTTTTAGGGGGGGGGGCGGCCCCCTATGGGCCAGCCGCCACTGGTTAGGACCCAAATGCAGCACACACGGGACACCAAGAACAGTTTGTGATATTTAATGTCAATGATCACACAGTCGGGGACAGGCAGCAGATGGGGTACCGGGCAGGCAGACGAACCAGGCAGGGACAGGCAGAGGCGTAGTCGGGGACAGGCAGAAGATTCTGGAAAAGAGTGAGTGTGCGGGGTAGGCTTAATTAAGAAGTAGTGTTGATTGTGCGCTGCAGGTGTGGGTGAGAATTAACGAGAGTTGATGCTGCCCTCTGGTGGAGGCAGGGTGAATAGGGATTGTGACATTTCTTACACGACCAAGATAATATATTAAGCTTAACATACAAATGCACACAAACACAAACATTTTTCAACTGTAGTATAATTTCTACTCTGTGGAATAAGAATCTTCTCAGAGGTCCGGATACTAAGTTCAAGGTGTTTATTGAACAAAGCATCAAATGAAAGCATCTGCTGCAGCGAGATGGAGCCTGCCGTGCCAATTCGCAGACTGGCGACGCGCTCCTTTACCAAACATTATATAGACAATAGCATCATAAAACATCCACTACTCCTAGTGGTCAAAGTAACAAACATCAACTTAATACTATTGGTCTGAGGTACAACCAGCACTCTGGTTGGTCACGGTGTCTTCATCGTCACATCACAAGTTTATGGCTCAAACCCCCAAGGGGGGTCGTATTTGGCAATGCCTGTTGGTCTTATCTCTGGCAATCAGGGGGTCGCATTCCTCAACACGCATGGTCCTTACAATGTATACATATATCACAGATAGCGTTTTAGTTTTATACTTAATGTATAAAAATACACTACACCTTATTACCCAGTATATATTTTTCACACATTCCGTGGCTTGTACAACACTTAATTCTTATTGGTCAAACGTCCCCCACGGCACTACTCCCTACGTTAGAGCTCATGTTACATTCTGTAGGATACCGTTGAAAACCCCCTAAAGGCACCTTATAAGGGCCTGAAGGCACACCAACACCTACACATCTGGAACAGCTTAACACATCTCTATGTGGGCCCTGGGGTCCACCAGCAGATTATGCTGTAGCCACCTACTGCAATGTATAGAGGACCAAAAGACAGTGTTTTAGATTATAATAAGGGTATAAAAATACACTACACACACACACACACACACACACACACACACACACACACACACACACACACACACACACACACACACACACACACACACACACACACACACACACACACACACATAAATAAATGACATCAATTACCCAGTTAAATTTGCTCTCTTTAGGTAATTTATGTCTCCAGGAATCCAAAAGATGTATTGGTGTCCTACTTTAACTTTGAGAAGTTGATCAACGATCTGGAGACATCAGAACACGTCAACGACATGCTTGAAGTTCTTCAGTGGACGGAGTGAGTGATTCAACTAGACAAGCAAGAAGAGAACGGAGGATGTAGGATGTACAACTTGTGGATGTACATGTCTTTTCTCTCTATCCCATGTTGTCTATTTCATCTATATTTATTTTTCCACCAGTGATAGGAGGCTGTTGGTTTGACCATGTTAAAGGATGGTATGCCAATCAGGACAAGTATGACATCCTATTCCTCCGCTATGAAGACATGATCAAGGTTATCGGCTTGTACTCTTTGCGGTTAGGACCTGAGATCCGAGGTGGTGCGTCTCTGTCAGTTTGTTGGGAAGAATCTGTCTGACGCCATTGATGCCATCACCAAGCGGGCAGCCTTCGACAACATGAAGGGAGACGACGAGGCCAACCGCAAGTTCTCAAAGAATGTCATTAAGGAGAACAGGTCAACAAAAGCCAGTGTGTCAACAAATATTAATTAGTTAATTGCTTACACTGCAGTGAAATAGAACTGACAGAAAACATGTTTATATTAATACTAGTTCTACATTCTATACTGCCATGTTCCAGATGGGTTTATTGCATCTTATGTAAGATGACAGATCATTGTTGAAGTATGATCTAACTATTGGATGAAGAATTCCAAAACTGGTTGACTTCTTATCGGGGTACATGGCCATGGCCGTAACTTATGCTGAACTAACCTGCTCTGGTTATGTTGGAGATCACAGTTCAATATGTATAAAGGCCAGTGGTGAAGCGTCAGGGCCTTCAAGGTATTCAGAGAAGACCCTGGAACTCTCAGATGAAACAAAAAAAAAATCGAATTATTATTAATAAAATGTAATACAATTTAATCAAATTTAAATAAAATGAATAAATGAGAATCGTATCGGTGTTGTTATCTGTTATATTACAGTTACGTTGATTTGTTTGTCTTTCTTGGTCCATGCACGACGCATTTGAGTGAATTGTTTTTTTGTGTTGGAAAAACAATTCAACCAATCAGATATTTTTCTAGGTTGCTGGGAAGAATATCCTTCAACCAAAGTATTCCCGATGAGGCCCTCAGACTGAATGAGAGCGTACGTTTGGATTGACAATTTGATCAACCAATCATAGTGATTTGTAGCCAATGGGCGTATTCTTTCAGATTTCCCCACAGCTCAATAGGGAGCTAGAAGGTCTACTGGCTGGAGCGAGAGTGGATCTAGCGTAGTGCTACGTTGTTTCTACGTAGGATTTTACGTCAAAATGGCAACAGGCGAAGATGATGTCGTTGCGGATTTATTGTCGGAACCATTTTCAAGACGACCATTCAATGTAAAGATGGACATTATTAAAAAAGGCCGTCCAACGCCTGACAATCTTGAGCTGAATCAAGTTGTTAAAGCAGGCTATGTTCGCCATTTTCAGGCTAGCAACTGGGAAAGATACCCGTGGCTAACGGGCTGTACTAGCCACAAGAGGCTCTACTGATGGGAGTGTTGCTGTTTGGGACCGACCAGAGGGCAGGGAATTGGAAAGGCAACTTATTTTGGATCTGAAAAGCGATCATCTTGATGACCTGATGGTGGTCGGACCATTCATCCAGAAGGACAGGAGAATGGATTTGGTCTTTAGGTGAACATCATTGGTGAGTGACACTCATTTGTCTTTGCTGGTTTTGTCTCAGTGTTGCGTCTCGTTGAGCTGGTTGTTGCATTTTGTTTCCACACACTTGTTGACTGATTAGTTAATGGGTGACTTGGGTTTGTTAAGCATTGTTGTGCATTTGAATTGAGAGTTTTGACTTGATCTTTCTTTGCATCGCTTAACGTGAAAAGACAACGTAACTAAGAGTTACAAACCCGCGATCAATAATCACCTAATTTGCATATGTCTTGTCATTAGCACTTTTACCTTTTCACTTTCATTTTGACAGGTGAAAGTGCTAATGACAAGACATATGCCAAAGACATTTGGTGATTATTGATCGCTATTTTGGAACTTTAAGTTACGTTCAGCCTTTTCACGTGAAGCGTGTTAGACCGCCCCTTTAACCGATAGCCTGTGTGGTGGTCTGTGTTGGTCTGTTACTTCACTACATGGACACTGCTTTACAACTAGGGTACACTTGTAAATTGGCTGCGACAATCTGATCTGCCTAAATGAGATAAGGCATAAAGTGACTCCTCCGTGACGTCCGTCTGACTAGAACAACAGAGGAGGGGGGGGTCTACAGCAGGGGTTCCCAAAGTGGGGGTATTTTGTAAGTCTGTTTAATATGTAAGGGTGACGAATAAAGGAATTCTGATTCCGACAGATTCACGACTATCATTTGCAGCTGGAAAAAAAGCTCCCCCCCCCCCCTTGGAATTCACGTTGGACCTCCCCCCCCCCCCCCTTGGACTTCACAATGTTCTCGATGGTGAAGCTCTGTGCACACGTTGTTTTTAATGTTCCAGTCCCTCCGGTGATAGTGGGGGGGGGGGGGGGTCTGTTATGTTGGGGGTCGCGGGCTGAAAAGTTGGGGAACCCCTGGTCTACAGAAGGTCCAGTTGTGATAGACACGCTTCGCCACTGATAAAGGCCCACTGACCTATCTATTCTCTCTCTAGAAGACCTTCCAAAATACATTATCCACAGGAAAAACAGGATTTTGGTCTTTAACTAAAAAATGTTAAATAATTGGCATTATTTTCCCACTTCAGTAACACATGTTTACCATGTTTATGTTTACCTGTCTCGAACCATCGGGGATTGGAAGGATTCTCTGACAGTGGCACAGAGTGAGCTCTTTGACAGAGTCTACGAAGAACAAATGAAGGACATGCCTCTTAAATACATCTGGGATATAAAATAAGTCCAGCAGTAAGACTCTCTCTGGTCTTGATTAGGCATATAATTCACCAAAGCTATTTCAATAACATTGTATATGTTCCACAAAATAGAAAATATTGACATATATTTAAAACGGGAATTTTGTCTGAATGACCTCCCACTGTAATAATGAATTACTAATAATAATTGCTCACTAGATGTCATGTCTCACAGTACTAGCCAGTGTTTTGGTGAATGTGTGGTTGTAAAGTGGGCTTCCACAATAACACAATTAAGGAACATTACATGTATGAGTGTATTCCATGGGTAGATAAATAGACTATATTCAGATCCATTGATGAGATTAATAAATATCCCTCCCTCGGTTACGTGAAGTGGGATTAAACTGAATATACTGTATCCAGGTGTCATTTAGTAACCCCGAATTAACCTGTACTCAGAAAATATATCAATGTGCTGTTCTGTTGCAATTTCTTTAATTGGACGGTTGTTAGTCCCTGTGCGGGCCCTGAAATGACCCTGAAGTGACCGTGTACAGCGCATGTCTGTAATAAACTCCTTCCCCTCCCCCCTCCCCCTGAGTGGATGTGTGTTTCTTGTGCCAAGACAAATCCGCTGATGAATGGATAACGTAACGGGTTATGGGATCGACCCGAATGCCGATGGCGCCGACGCATTGAGAGAAGCCGGCACCGGGAAGAATAGACAGGCATATGCGGAATTAGTGCAAGTTTTAGACGATAAAGGTTTGTCACTAATTATGAGAGAAGCAGCCGCGGATGGACGTAAGGCATTTCAAATATTAGGGGAGCATTAGGCAGGCAAGGGAAAGCCACGTGTGGTCAGCTTATACTGCAGCTCTCAGCCCTCCACATGCAGAGCAACGAGACTAGATACGAGAATAGATTGTTCGTGCTGAGACAATATTCGCTTCATTGTCGAGGGCAGACGAGAACATTAGTGACGGTTTGCAAGTTGGAATGGTAGTGAAAGGCTTGCCGGACTCATTTAAACCGTTTGTGGTCAATATTACTCAGACGAATGAGGCCCTAACGTTCAGTGACTTTAAAACTCTGAGACTTTTAAGACTCCAAGGAGTTTTGAGGACACTGAAAGATATAAGCCGAGTGATTTGACAGAAGACAAGGTGATGAGAGCCGCGGGGACAGCCAGCTACACGCCACGAAGGCGAGGCAGAGGGTGGAATGCAGATGCGGCCAGCATTGAATGCTACAGATGCCGAAAGATGGGACACATTGCAAGGACGTGTCCGAACATGCCACAGGAGACCACAGGAGTGATGAGCCGCGCCGAGGAAAAAAGCGGGACTCCATGGCGGCAGTGACGGGGGAGGAGCAGCAACCAGGAGCCGTTGACCAGCATGGGCGCTGGGGCTGGACCCGAGCGGAGTGCCAGGGACCAGAGGCGGGAGCCGGACACCAAGACGGACTTTGGGGCACTCGCCGAGGAGCAACAGAAGAAGACGACGAAGACTGTGACATTTTTTTTAAGATGAGTGATAACAGTAGTCTGACGAAAAGGACAGTTAACAGTAAAGGCTTAATGGTCGACTGGTGCGACATCGCACATGATAAGTGACTTTAAGAAGTTTAAGACTATCGATAAAAACTTTAAGCCTAAGAACCACGTGATTGAACTAGCCGACGGTACCAAGACTACCGGAGTTGCCAAGGCCAGAGGGGAAGTGGAGATTTTCCTGGTCGAGAGCAAGGGACACAAGGTGACAGCGCTACTGCGCTACCTACCTTTCCAAAATATATTTTCCCAGTTAAAGCAGCTACAGACAAAGGGGCAGAATTGCATTTCAAAGAAGGTAATAACGGTGTTAATGATGGTACCAGGTTTAACAGTGGCGTCTATGGTAAACTGTATTATCTGTCCACAGTTAATGAAGAAAATGTTGACAAGTTAAAGGGGTATTCAAATGTGGCATAGAATACTTACCATTGTAACTTTGAAGATGTCTCCCGATTGGAGAATGTAGTTGAAGGGATGAAAATTAAGGGACAATGTGACATGTCTACTCTCAACTGTGACATTTGTACAGAAGGCAGATGTGTTGATACGAGGAATAGGCAGGCTGATAGCAAAGCCAAACAGATACTACAGTTAGTTCATACAGACCTATGTGGTCCCATGGAGCCAACTGATAGAGATGGGTATAGATACACTATAGCTTTCACAGACCACTATAGTAGTATGACTTGGACCTACTTTCTAAAGACTAAAAGTGACACAGCTAGAGCTACAGAAAAATTCTTAGCTGACACTGCACCCTACGGGAAGATAAAGACTATAAGATCAGACAATGGGACAGAAAGAATTCCAAGATCTGCTTAGAAAGAATATAATTAGCCATCAGACTAGTGCTCCCTATTCGCCGCACCAGCAGACGGCACAGCAGAAATTGGAGAACATTGTTTGACATGGCGATGCTACTCCAGAGTCAATGGGCAAATCACCTATGGAGATTTGCAGTGCAAACAATGCATTCACATTGCAAACACATTCATAGAAACGCTGATGAATGGATAACGTAACAGTATTAGAGTTGGCTGTGGAAGTAAAAAGACGGCGTAGGACTATTCCGTGTACCTTCTGTTATACATAATCAAGGGGAAGAGTTCAAAACACTTACTGAAGAGAGAAGAGAAGCTTGGATTTCGGCAATAAGTCGAAATGATAACAACTAAAGACATCCTGTAGAGCGAGAGAGTTTGCAGTAAGCATTTAGTTAGGGGACAGCCCGCTATGAACTGGGACAGATAATGTGGACTGGAAACCTACGCTTAACCTCGGGAAAAGACAAACATAATAATATATATAACATGCTACTATATAATACATTATAGTTATAGATATATAGCAACATGCGTCTATATAATAATAGTTATATATAGCAACACGTTACTATATAATACATAACTGTAATAAAGGAGCATGTTACTATATAGTAAATCATATACATAGTATAGTATAGTTGGACATCGTATCGTCTCAATTTATTTTGTATTTAGTAGTATGTTCATATTAATATATATAACTTATTTATTATATAGTATCATCTTCATATATAACTATTATGTATTATATAGTAACATGTTGTTAAATGCCTCCAAGCTTTTCTAGGCCTTAAATGGCTGTTTGGTGTAATAGCTGGTCTCCAAAACGAGGTCGCTCAGCACATCTGTAGCCTCACTCAGGATCAAACACTCAGGGTCAAACACTCTGGGTCAAACACTCAGGGTCAAACACTCAGGGTCAAACTGATCGGGATACTAGCGGGGTCG
Source organism: Muraenolepis orangiensis (assembly GCA_027704905.1). Classification (NCBI taxonomy): domain Eukaryota; kingdom Metazoa; phylum Chordata; class Actinopteri; order Gadiformes; family Muraenolepididae; genus Muraenolepis; species Muraenolepis orangiensis. The sequence goes on along the minus strand of CM051008.1, from coordinate 662,205 downwards.
ACACCAAACAGCGATATTTGTTGTAAATATCTCCTCTTTATATGGATTTCGAGGCATTTTGCGTACTCAGAAAGCACTGGGATATCTTTAGCTCGATATTCCAAGTCATCCTTGGTTTCTTTCTGTGAAAGATCCATAAAGAAGTAGAACAGAAGGTGAGAGTTAGAGACAAATGGCTTATGTTTACACAGATTTGAACACTGAGAGGGGCTCCAACATGGCCGACATCCAGATACAGACAGCCCTCTGACCTCATCTGAAAACCACCCATTGAATTGATAACAGCGTTTGGATCATTTCTGAGTTTGTTATATAAATATTATAAATATTATAAATATGTTCTAAATATTATTTATTTATTTATTGAAGTGGTGACAAGCTCGTTTTTAATGTCGACATGGATATTGAACTTGCGGCACACTCACAGTGTAATTCACAGCGTAAGGCAGCTGGTCCTGATGGCATCCTCAGTCGCGTGCTCAGAAACTGCGCTGACCGAGGTCCTAACTGAGATGTTCAATATGTCACGAGCTCTGGCGGTTGTCCCAGCATGCTTTAAAACAACCCCCATTGTTTCAGTGCCAAAAAAGTCCTCTGCAGCGAGCCTCAACGACTTCTGCTGCACTCACACCCATCATCATGAAGCGCTTCGAGAGGCTGGTCCTGGCTTACCTCAAATCTGGCCTTTCACCCTCACTGGATAAACACCAATTTGCCGACTGTGAGAAAAGGGGCATGGAGGACGCCATCTCCTCAGCCCTTCACTCTGCTCTCTCCCACCTGGATGAGAGCAACACCCACGTGAGAATGCTGGAGAAACTTGTAATGTCGCATATAAACTTGTCCATCCCTAAGTCCCTAGACCCACTCCAGTTTGCATACAGACCAAACAGGTCTGTAGACGACGCCATTTGCCTGGCACTACACACGGCCCTGCAGCACCTAGACAGGAGGGACACCTACGTCAGACTGCTGCTCATTAACTACAGCTCGGCGTTCAACACCATCGTTCCCTCCAAGCTGGTCCTGAAACTGAGGGACCTAGGTCTGGGTGCCCCCATCTGCAACTGGATTATTATTATTATGTATTATGGACTTCCTGACGGGCAGGCCTCAAGTGGTGAAGATTGGGAACATCTCATCCACTCTGATCCTCAACACCGGAGCACCCCAAGGCTGCTGCCTCAGTCCCCGGCTGTTCTCGTTGTACACACTGTTCTGTTTTGCCACGCACAGCAATAATCGGATTATCAAGTTTGCAGACGACACCACACCACAGAGGCTTGATAAGCGATGAAATGGAGTACAGAGATGAGGTGGTCCAGCTGACGCGATGGTGTGACGACAACAGCCTCGCACTGAATGTCAGCAAGACCAAGGAGCTCATCGTGGGCTTCAGGAGCCACCGGGGCACCCACTCCACCATCAGCCTGGATGGGACACCGGTGGAAGTCGTCAGCTGCTTCCGTTTCCTTGGACTACAGATTTCCGATGACCTGGTGTGGACCCGCAACACGGAGGTCATGCTGAAGAAGGCACACCAGCGCCTCTATGCTCTGCGATGCCTCATAAAAAGCGGTAAAGGCCAGAGGTGGCTAGTGAACTTGTGTGGCATGGCAACACCACTGCATGGGACAAGAAAGCCATCCAGAGGGTCGTGAGGATGGCAGAGAAGATCATCGGGTGTGCACTACCATGCATTGAGGAGATCTTTAGGACCAGATGTCAGAAGAAGGCCATGTCCATCATAAAGGACTGCAACCACCCTGGGCACCATCTCTTCTCCCCCCTACCGTCTGGTCGCCGGTTGCGCTGCATCCGTACAAGAACTAGCAGGTTTAAGGATTGTTTTTATCCACATGCAGTGACCTACTGAACTGCTAGGAGTGCTGCCACTTTCACTCTCAGAACGTCATTTCATTAATGTCATTAAAATTACACTTACATACTTTGCTGGACTTTCTGGACTCATCCCAGTTACTGCACTGTATTGCACTGTATTAATGATGAACATGTACATATCCTTAAAGTCACTTTGCTGCTCTTTTTTTGTTTATTTTATTGTACATATTATTTATATTTTTATGGTGTGGTTTTTGATATGTATACTGCTGGAGGGAATGGGGAGGAAGCATTCTTATGTACTTGGCCAATACAAATCTTGTATCTTGTATCTGTTCATCGTCTTCAGCTTAGCATCCAACACCATTATCCCCTCCCAACTCATCTTATTCACCCTGCCTCCACTAGAGGGCAGCATCAACCCTCATTTACGTCTCTGCCACACCTGCAGCACATTATAATCAACCTGCCTATTTAAGCCTACCCCCGCACACTCATACTTTGCCAGATTGTTTCTGATGACACAGACTCTCCAGCATTTACCTGGACTGATTCCTGTTGCCGACCCTGCCCGCCTCAGACCTGCCCGCCTCTGACCTGCCCGCCTCAGACCTGCCTGCCTCGCCTGGTTCCCGATCTACCGCCTGTCCCTGACTACGCCTCTGCCTGTCCCTGCCTGGTTTGTCTGCCCTGCCTAGTTCCTGATCACCTGCCTGTCCCCCACTACGTCTCTGCCTGTCCCTGTCTGTGTGCTGCATTTGGTTCCAACCCTAATCTGTGAAAACTTCCTAACCAACAGACCCCAGTTTGTCAGGTTAGACAATCTCACCTCCTTCACCTTCACTCTGAACACAGGCCTCCCGCAGGGCTGTGTGCTGAGCCCTCTCCTCTACTCCCTCGCCACCCCTGACTGCACTCCTGTACATGGTACAAACACCATCATCAAGTTTGCAGACGACCCAACAGTGGTGTGCCTCATCAAAAGCAACGATGAGGCAGCCTACAGGGAGTTTCAGCGTGCTTTTAAACCACCTCCATTGTGCCAGTGCCAAAACACTCCTCTACAGCGAGCCTAACCAATAGACCCCAGTCCGTCAGGTTAGACCATCTTACCTCCTCCACCAATGATCATATTGCCTTTTAAATGTAGATTATGAACCTGGCAAGGGTAAAAAGATTATGTTTTCTTTCATTGCATCTCCATTTACTCAAAAATGGGTATAAATGTAGGTTAACTTACATGTATTGATTCATATGTCTTAGCTTGTTACTTATCAAGAGAGACCAGAAACATGCATATAGGTCTTATGGTTCAGGAACTATCATGATTCATTTGGAGCGTGTCATTTTGGACAGGAGGCCTGAAATTAAGGGTCCCTTCCCAAAAATCACTATGAATGTTAGTCCCCCAAGATGGTACCCGTGACCCAAATTTGGGGCCCTGGATCACGGCCTAAATGTAAACTATGTCTTAGAAGAATGAAACTGCAATGCTCTTCATCCAAGTTTTTCAGGTTAGACAATTTCACCTCCTACACCCTCACCCTAAACACCGCGTCTCACAGGGCTGTGTGCTGAGCCCTCTCCTCTACTCCCTCTTCACCCAAGACTGCACTCCTGTACATGGTACAAACACCATCATCAAGTTTGCAGATGACACAACGGTGGTGGGCCCTCAACACAAAGAAAAAAACAACCTGGCCTTCAACACAAAGAAGACCAAGGAGCTCATTGTGGACTTCAGAAGACTGGGGGCTGGCTCGCATGCCCCCTACCTCATCAACAGGGATGGAGGTCAAGCGTTTCTCCAGCTTATCGCAATTGCGCTGTCATTTTTACTAGTCATGTGATCGCTATGAAGCCGTTGACGTCATATGTGCTCCATTACACGTGCAAAATGGCGAGTTATCGATGTGATTCATCCAGTGAGGAAGAAACATTGAATTGAATGCAGAAAGAGGGGTTCAACCGTAGAGGTTTGAACCAAGGATATTCCATGCATTTCACCAAATGCTAATTCTGACATAAAAACCAAAACCAAATCACAAATTACATCACGTATGTTATGTTTATGTACTTTTTACTATTACCTTATGTGTAAAGTGCCTAGTTACAATTACTGGCATTCAATATATTCGTTTTATAGTATAATATATACTTTTTATTTTATTTTATTGAGGTCATTCTAACAAAATAGTTAAGATAATTAATAATTGATTAATAAGTTATTGAAATGGCATTTTTTTTAACATAAAATCATAAAAATGCATGGCATATCCAAGTGGCAGCATCATTGCTGGCAATCTCACTGCTGTAATCATACCATGGATTAATAAAGTATCTATCTATCTATGGGCTACTGTAATGATTTATGTTACATCACACACAATATTAGTACCATCAAACATGTTTGATATTATCAATCATGTTAATGAATTATGGACTGCAGCCATTACTTCTTTTCTAAATTCGATTGTCTTGCGTTTGTTTCCACAGACCAAATTCGTTTAGCAAGCAATCCTCATGACACTCACTTTTACAAATTAATTGTATTGAAAAATAACAATTATTTAAAAAACAATGCTATCAATATAAAAACGGTATATTGCGGTGGGTCTATATCCAGTTGTGCTAATAATAAATGTACAGTAAATCCCTCCAAAGGGGCAGTATGATGTACCATGTCACTAGGTAATGTAGTGTTGATGCACTGCAGTAGTGGCTACGTGCCTGATGGTATCTTATTATGTGGTATCTGTAAGAGCCATTTGATGAAGCTGTGTGCAGTACACACCTGTGTCCAGTGGGTGGCACCATTGTGCTTGGGGGGCTTCCTAAGAGGGCTTCCTAAGAGGCTGAATAAAGAGCAAAATAGTTAATAACACTGTCTTGTCTTCATATGTAACATCAGATGAGAGGCAGAGGGGGTACACGGCAGGAGGTCCATGTTTGAGGGGTCCTGGACCTTAAGCAGTTAATAACACTGTCTTGTCTTATGAAACATCAGATCAGACCTAGAGGGGCTACACAGCAATTTTTTTTTATATGATTTATTTGTAGAATTTTCAATTTTCAACACACATACATGAACCCTCACACTTATGACTTATGAGTAAAAGGGAGTCAAATATACATTATATCATTCTGTAAATTGAGGTAGGCATTGGCAAATAAAGTGGTGATAGACGAGGGTAATATCGACAACACAATAAAACAAACTAACTAACAAAAAGCCCCTAAAATAAAACAATAATAATAATAATAATTACAGAACATTTGAAATAAAGAAATTGTCAAAAATAACAAACACACATACAGTGTGTAGCAGACATCTTAAGGCAGTAAGCGACATAGTGTGTGCTAGCAGTGCAGGGGCAGGGGGTGCAGAGTTGAGGTGCAGTACGGGGGTTGCTCAGCCAGTGGGGACAACATCCAGGTGAAGGGATCCCACATGGTCTAAGAAGGGTTGCCAGATTTGAGAACATTTTACATTAGGGCCACGAAGAGAGTATTACATTTTCTCTAATTTTACAAAGAATAGGGCATCCTTTATCCAATGGGTATGAGAGGGAGGGGCTCTTCCAGTGCATCAGGGTCTCACTAGTAATGTGCCACACATTACTAGTGCGGAAAAGCCACAATTTCGGCAAAATAGGATGACAGTGAGTGGAGAGTGGGCAGGACACCAAACAAGCCAACTAAGGGTGAGGGGAGGATGGAGGATGTTAACAGATGTGATGGCTGAGAGTCAAAGACAGACTTCCAAAACAGAGACAAAGCGGGACAAAACAAAAACATGTGACAACATTAGCTGGACCTTGGTGGCATTTATCACAATTTGGATCAGTGCCAAGTAAGATGCGAGCTAGTCTGCTTTTAGACCAGTATTTAGTACCACTATGAGCAACTTTATATTGTATGACCCCATGCCGGGCGCAAATGGACGACTTGTGAATCCATTTCAGAGCAGACTGCCAGATCTCAGCCTGAATCTCTATATCTCTATATACCATCTCCTGGGCAGGTCTACACCGCTAGACACACAGGACTCATACCATCTCCTGGGCAGGTCTACACCGCTAGACACACAGGACTCATACCGTCTCCTGGGCAGGTCTACACCGCTAGACACACAGGACTCATACCGTCTCCTGGGGGCCCCGCCCAAAGAAAATATTTTAAATATATATATTTGCATCATCCATGATGCACCCCTATTTACTTTTGATTTACTTGAAATGCAAATGTATTCAAAAGAAAGGAATGTCCTTTCACGATTTCCGTCTGTCTGTCAACTAACTACACTCAGGCTTATTAACCACGACGCCCTCGGCGGGACTGTCATAGTTAATAAGCCTCTTCAACACAATATTGTCTTAGCTTGATAGGTTTGTCACTTGAAAATCAAATGTATTTTATTGTATGTTCCACATTTACATTTCATCAGAGAGCATTTATATTCTGAAAAAGAAAGTGGATGGGTGGCCTATGTGTAAGTTTTAAGGATGGAGAATATTAAACAACATTGTTTATGTATCATGTTTGTATTCACTATTGGATAATGGGACTTTGTTTATGTATCATGTATGTATTAACTATTGGATAATGGGACTTTGTTTATGTATCATGTATTAACTATTGGATAATGGGACTTTGTTTATGTATCATGTATTAACTATTGGATAATGGGACTTTGTTTATGTATCATGTATTAACTATTGGATAATGGGACTTTGTTTATGTATCATGTTTGTATTAACTATTGGATAATGGGACTTTCGGTGCAGCAGTACAATTACATTACATTACATTACATTCATTTAGCATTCATTTATAACTTCAAAAACTGAATCGAAGTCTTCAAAAACTGAACCAGTTGTCACAAATGGGATTGGTCGGTGGGACCCAGAACGCAGACAAGTAAAGCTTTATTCAAATAAAACACAACACACAAGGGTGAACGGGGACAGTCCAGGGGTCAGGGTACCGGGAAGTCGATCCGCGGAGTACCGGCAGGTAGTAGACCGGCGAGTAGTGGCGGCTGGCCCATAGGGGGCGATGGGGCGCCGCCCCCACTAAACCACACGCACAAACAAAATAACAAAAAAATAAAAATAAAATATATATATATATATATATATATATCAATTGTCAATATGTGTGTGTTTAAAATATGGAATGCAGACAGAAATATGTGTAAAATATGATTTTAAAATAATTTGCGCAACATAATATGCTTTTCCTAGTCCACATAAGCCTAGTACACTGTGGCCGTGTTCCATTTCAGGGTCTGCAGCCTTAAGGGCGCATTTGAATGACGATGCTGGGGGGGCTGTAGAGAAATAGCCCCACGGAGGCGGGTCTCTGTAGCAGTTTAGCCAATTGCTGATTCAAGATATAAACGAGTGACATAAAATGTAGCCAATCAGCGTCCTCAAAACGTCTTCGGGGGGCGCTTTTCAAACAGCCCTCCCGGAAGACTTTGGAGCATCGAGCATCGTCATTTGTGTGCGTCACAGTGTACTACTAGGAAAAGCATATTATGCTCTGTCTCTGCGGGCGCCATTTTAACTACAACAAGTTCAACAATGGCGAGCGTGAGCACTACCCCAAGACTCAACCCGGTCCCTAACTCGGTGAGCACTACCCCAAGACTCAACCCGGTCCCTAACTCGGTGAAATCTCTCATTCAAGAGCCGTTTGAGAGAAGAAGTTTGGCGGACAAACTTAAGGTGAAAGATCTGGGCCCAGATCAACCTGATATTGTGTTTTCATGTTTTCATTTTCTGACTGACATTTGAGTTAAGTTTCTCAGTTAGAGAGATACAATTTTCTATGTTTTACTGCATTTTACTGCAGCAACCCTGCACACTTACTCCTCAGAATGGACTGTTTAACAAGTCACTCAATGCCAGTTTTATCTATGGGACCGTGTCATAAGTCGCTTTGGATAAAAGCGTCTGCCAAATGCCCTAAATGTAAATTTCAGTTTTTGAGCAGCCCCGAGCAAAAGCAATGGTGTGTTGGAGGGTGTTGTTTTTACATGTCCCAAGGAAGGTCTTTATATGTTGACATCCATTGACACACTTATTTGAATTTAAAAACCAACACTGAACAGTTAATGAGTGTGTGGGTTGGAGTTGGAATACAGTTCTTGATATTGTAATAAGAGTCCTGATTGAAATGTCTTTTCAGCAATTTTTTACATGTGTTAATATTTAGGTTAAGCTAATTATCATTTAGATGTATAGTATAGCTTTGGTTTGCTTGGTATTGGTTTGCTTGTCCTGGTAAGCTAACTTGGTAATAGAAGTTGAACAAACAAAGTTTTACATGTTGAGCCAACTTGATAGACATTTGTAAAAACTTGATAAAATAAGTTTAACCAACATCTTTTTAAGTTATCTTAACTAATATTTTCTAGTCCAAATAACTTGACACATGAAGTTGTGTCAACAGACTACAAGTTGTATCAACTAATTGATTGAAGTGACACTAAATGTTGAATCAACTTGACTAAACTTAACTCAGTCAAAGCAACAAGATGACTTGACTTAGTCAAGTTGAGTCAACAAATCATTTTGAACAGTGTAGCTGTTCAACTTGATGAAGGCTACAGGATAGGGATCTGTCAACACAATGAGGAGGTGGACAAAAACACATCCTGTCTAAAATAATAGACTGTGTGAAGTTCTGTGGTGCCTTTGAGCTGGCCTTGCATGACCATGATGAAAGTGATGGACAGAAGGGCGACATTTCAATACAAAAAGTAATTGTATATAATGTAATTAACAATATGTAATTGTAAATAAAAAAAATGGTATAGCCCCCCCTGGTGAAAAATGCACCAGCCGCCACTGCCGGCGAGTAGTCCGGGACGGGAGAGGAGGCTGGGTACCGGGAGGTTCGAGTAGCGACAGGTACCAGACAGGTAATTATAATGACCGGGGAGCTCGTATAGACCGGAGTAACGAGAGACAGGGGGGTGACGCGGGGTAGGTACAGGAACTGGATCTCCGGGACATTAGCAGCGATGTCCGTCCAGAATGTCTGACGTAACGTGAACAACGTGCAGTACGACGTAGCGACCTAACCCCGGGGTAAAGGATAACCAGGGTGTATATACCCCAGGTGAGGGGATTAACCATTAGACAAGGTGATAGCTGACAGGTGTGTGTGTGTTACCACCGTAACCGTGACACCAGTGCTCAGGTAGAAGTACAATAATTCAGGTAAAAGTGTAAGGGAAAAGTACAATAAGTTGGAAAACAATATATAACAATATCTAGAACAATATCTACATATCTATAATATGTAATCTACTTAGATAATGGACTTAGCGCTAGGAGGAAGGATCCGGGAAGTGTGTCCTGAAGAGATGGGTTTTCAGCCTGCGGTGGAAGATGGTCGTGACCTCCGTGGGGAGTTTGTTCCACCAAATTGGGGCCACAGGACGGGGAAGAGCCGTGATCGCGGAGATCGGCCACACGGGCCCCTAAGTGAAGGGGCAAGCGGACGGCCCGAAGAAGCAGAGCGAAGTGGACGGGTTGGGATGTAGGCCTTGACCATTGCCTGGAGGTAGGATGGAGCAGTTAATTAAAGTCAATTAAAGAGTCACAGGTTTATTTAATTCCATTGTTTTTATTGTTCCAGATAATTAGAAGTTGTAAAACCAAGGAGGTCTAGAGGGACCGAAGGCTGAATGCTAGCAGATGATCCAATAACAAGCAGAATTTAGAAGATACTTCTTGGTCACTATGGGAAAAACTGTTGATGTCAAATACAATCAGAGTTGTTATATGCTGATAATAAAAATACTCAGACACAGAGTTAGAACATGCAACTGTCTTTACTGAAGGCTTAGTCAGAACAGCTTTACGGCAACATGTCGCAACACAGGAACATCGTAAACCATAACATGTGTGACGTTAGTTGTGACATCATACACAACTTTCCCCCCCCCATAGAAAACAACAAACAAACAACAAAGGCACTGAAAATTAACAGTTTCTTGGAACACAGGGAAATAAACATATTAACTTATTAGAGTAGAGAAGCCAACAGGCTATGGACTATTATGAAAACAAAAAGTCAGTTATCCGGGCCTGGGCCGGCCCAGTTGGGCTTGGCGTTAGAACGGTGGACGATGGGAGCTGGGGGCTGCTCAGCTGGAAAATCCCGATTGTCCACCACATAGCCTGGATGCCAGCCCTCAGGCCTGCTGTGATGCTGGGCGGTGTCAGTCTCCGAAGGCGGCTTGCATGCCACTGTGACCCGTCAGACAGACTGAATGTTGCTGGCCCTGTCACGGCCGGGTGTCGGTGGGACCCAAAAGCAGGGAGAACAGATGTCAGATGGAACAGGTGCTTTACTGTCGGCTCCAAGGCAGAGGGACAGACAGGGCTAATCCAAAAGGTGGTCATGGCAAGCAGAAGTCGGTATCCAGGCGAGGGTCACGGCGGATCAATAGGCAGAACAACAATGAACTGAGCTTGATACCAACGTGAGGCTTTCTGAAAATCGGGGTGATAATCCAGCAATAACTTACACAACAGACAGGCTTAAATACAGCTTGGTAATGAGGTGCGATTGACAACAGGTGAGTTCAGTAGGAAGTCAAGTCAAGTTTATTATCACTTCACAGTTTACACAAGTATAAAGCAGTGGTGTGAAAATCTTATGTGCAATACCTGACGACAGACAGCAGTTATAAAAATAAGATAAAAATAGATACAATTGAATAAAGTTAAAAAATAAAAATAAAAATGCAATTTATAAAATGCAATATATCGGCACAGAAAAGAGCAATATGTATATATAAATCAATGTAATAAAATATACATTGTTATATGCTATACGCCCTTGTTCAGCAGCCTGATGGCCTGACTGTGGAAGCTGTCTCTAAGCCTATTTGTACGGCACTTGATACTGAGGTATCGCCTGCCTGACGGTAACAGTGAATACAGTTTGTGGCTGGGGTGGGCAATGACTTTTATGGTTCGTTTGGCCTTGGCCACGCACCGCTGGTTGTATATATCCAGGAGGGAGGGGAGCTCACCTCCAACGATATACTGGGCCGTCCGCACCACCCTTTGAAGCGCTCTGCGCTCCAGTGCGGTGCAGTTCCCGTACCAGGCGGTGATACACCCTGTAAGAACACTCTCGATGGTGCCGTTATAGAATGTTCTCAGGATGCGGGGGCCCATGCTGGATTTCTTCAGACACCTGAGGAAATACAGGCGTTGTTTTCACCACGTGTGTGGTGTGTGTGGACCACGTGAGGTCCTCGGAGATGTGTATGCCGAGGAACTTGAAGCCGCTGACCCTCTCTACTGCAACACCGTCGATGGAGATAGGGCTGTGCTCTCCACTCTGCTTCCTGAAGTCCACGATCAGGCTGACAGGAAACGGCTGACAGGGAAAACAATGAGTGGCATTTTGTAACGGAGTCGTGACATCGCAGATCCAGGAAGCCAGCGGAGATCCAGGACTAGGAGCGTGAAGAGCTGGGTTGGATCGTGACAGTACCCCTCCCTCTACGGACGTCACCCGACATCCTAAGCATGGCATCTGGATGTCTGCGGTGAAACTCCTAGATGAGGGTTTGGTCCAAAACGTGCCTGGCAGGCACCCAGCTTCTCTCCTCTGGTCCGTAACCCTCCCAGTCGACCAGGTATTGAAGGCCACGCCCCCAGCGTCGCACCTTGAGCAGCTTCTTGACCGTGAACGCTTCTCCTCCATCGATGATCCTAGGTGGCGGAGGAAGGAGAGGAGGGGGGGACAAGGGACTAGACAAAACAGGTTTTATTTGCGACACATGGAATGACGGGTGAATGCGGTGCATAGACAGGGGGAGAGTCAGCCTGATCGTGCATGGATTAATGATTTTGGAAATGGGGAAAGGACCGATGAACCTAGGCGCTAATTTTACAGAGGTTACTTTGAGGGGAATGTTAGCTACCGGCTGGTAGCGCGGAGCAGGTGTGCGCCGGTCAGCCTGCTCCTTATAACGCAGAGACGACTGCCGTAGCTCCCTCCTGGCTCTGATCCAGGTCCTCCCACAGCGCCGAATGAACCACTGGGCTGAGGGTACTGCCACTTCTTCCTCTTGGGACGAGAAGAGGGGAGGTTGGTAGCCAAGACAGCACTGGACCAGTGACAGTCCTGTAGCAGAGGAGGGCAGGGAATTGTGTGCGTACTCCACCCAGGGAAACATCCTTGCCCAGACGGTGACGTTAGCATATGACATGCAGCGTATGATATTGCCGGGTTTGGTAATCCAATAATGCGTTGGGCGGTAGTCACCACCCTCTGCAGTGCTTTCCGGTCTGCACCAGTGCAGTTTCTGAAGTCCACGATGAGCTCCTTGGTCTTCTTGGTGTTGAGAGCTGGACCTCCTCCCTGTGGGCTGCCTCATTGTTGTTCTTGATGAGGCCGGCCACCGTTGTGTTGTTTACAAACTTGATGATGGTGTTTGTACCATGTACACTGTGAGTGCGCGTTCAATATCCATGTCGACATTAAAAGTTGGGTGCTCCAACTGCTTGCTTCAATGAATAAATTATATTTATAATATTTATAATTATAACAAACGCTGTTCTAAATTCAATTGTTTAGTCAATGAAACAACAAATCCACTAATTGCAAACAAAAGTTTTAAAATAATGGTCAAAAGTTTATATTAGACTGCCTAACATTAAGTCCTCTCAGACATTTGTGAGACAGATTATTCAAATGAATGTGAAAATCCCCAATAAGCTAATTATTAAACAGGCTCAGCTGGGTAGGTAAAGTTAAACTACATCCAAGAATAAATCATCTGCAGAGCTTTCTGTTTGTTCAAAAGGAACTAAGAAGCAGAAGGAAAAATGGATGGTTATTTTTCTTATTTTTCCCATACAGAAAATACTTGTTATGTGAATCTATATCCTATCATTAGGTTGTATCCTGTTTTCTATATGTGTACCGTCTTGATATCATGCTGCCCAGTTTGAACAACACATTGTAATGAGCCTGTTGGAGAATGAGACCTATGGGCTGTTTGTATGTCTTGTGCTGGTTGTGGAGTTTACATATCGGACAATCTAAACTGAAACAATGGCTTTCAGATAGCGTTCACGCTAAAGATGAGAGAACCAAGTCTGAAATTTCACCAACACCATGGGTCAAGACAAGATCCAGCGTGTTTCCACCATTGTGGGTAGTGTGCAGAACAAAGTTGTTTGAAACTAAATGTATTTGTGATAGACTGAAAAACATTTGCGAGAGAATCCGACGGATTATTCAAATGAATGTGGAAATCCTCATAAGCAAACCATTTATTTACTGGTAGGTAAATTAGGCTGTAACCCAGTCGATCGACCGGATGACCCGAAGATGGTATCGACCGGTCGATACCATCTTCGGGGACTAACTTTCATAGTGATTTCTAGGAAGATATACACCCTCCTGGAAAATATGTGATAGCAATGCAGCAGTTGCCTCTAAATGTGTGCTATCACCCAATTTATAACAGTACCAAGCATATTTTTCAGGCCTTGTGTGCAAATACATTTGTTAAAATCAGCTTAAGTCTTAAAAGCTGAGAGCTGTTCCAGTAGACAGGGACGCGTTCATGATGTTGAGCATAGCAGGTCCCACCATTGGGACCAGTAAGAATGAGCCTTACTAGGGAGAGGATCGAGCAGCTCTTAGAAGCCTGTGTTCATTTAACAAGTTCATCCAAGGAGATTGTGCTGAACTGCAGATATGTTGCTTCAGGGGGGACACGTGGTGCCTCTCTTGTCGGATGCTCATTATGAAGAGTAGGGGAAGCATCAATTTATTTTCTAATTGATTAGATTTGGTCATTTTATTGCAGGGGTCTTCAACCTTTTTCACCCCAGGGACCCCTTGGTGGAATGAGAAACAGCGCAGGGACCCCTTATATATTGTACATCTATAGCTATGATGCTTAGTTATAAGCCATGTCAAAATAATTAATATGGATGCATCAGACTCAAACTTTTACTTTGCACGATGACTGACCCTGGTGTGTGGCAGGATCAAATGTATTGTGAGGCCCGGGTCTATCTCTGTCGATGACCTGGTCGCTCCCTGTGGAGCAAACACTGACTTGAAGGTTGAATTTGGGTTTAGAATTAGATGGTAAGAATTAGTTACAGCATGTACCGCAGACCCCCTAGGGGATGCGGATCCCTGGCTGAAGACCACTGTTTTACTGTATAAGAGAAACTCAGGGTTGTATTTGCATGTATAGAACAAGTTAATGGGTTTTTGTAGCATACAAAACTAAACTTCAAGTTTAGCTGAACGCCATTTGCGCTGTAGGTTTCCGTAGCTTCGCACCATCGACCAGCTGCATGGTTCGATGAAGTCACTCACAGGCGCTGGTCATTTTGTAGTTTAATTTTTAACAATAAGAAAATGAAGATAAGGCAGTGTTGAAGTCATCAGTGAGACTATCCACGGGACTATCCCTGTCAGAGAAAGGAGCAAGTGGGCAGTAACTTGCCGAGATGCTACCACTTTGAAAGTGAGCAGAAAGTGGTCAAAGATGAGAGAACCAAGTCTGAAATTTCACGAACACCATGGGACAAGACAAGATCCAGCGTGTTTCCACCATTGTGGGTAGTGTGCAGAACAAAGTTGTTTGAAACTAAATGTATTTGTGATAGACTGAAAAACATTTGCGAGAGAATCCGACGGATTATTCAAATGAATGTGGAAATCCTCATAAGCAAACCATTTATTTACTTGGTAGGTAAATTAGGTCGTAACCCAGTAGGGTTGGTCGATACCATCTTCGGGGACTAACTTTCATAGTGATTTTTAGGAAGATATACACCCTCCTGGAAAAGATGTGATAGCAATGCAACAGTTGCCTCTAAATGTGTGCTATCACCCAATTTATAACACTACCAAGCATATCTTTCAGGCCTTGTGTCTGAAATGAGATGCCTCAAATGAATCATGATAGCTCCTGAACCATAATGCCTATATGCATGTTTCTGGTCTCTCTTAATAGGTAACAGGCTAAGCCATTTAAATCCAGTGATCCAGTAAACCTTCATCTCTTCCAGAAGTAAATGGAGATACAATGAAGAAAAACTTTTTATTTTTATCGTTGTCTGGTACATAATCGTCATTTAAAAGGCAATTTGACCATTATAACCAATATCCCATGTAAATAATGAAATTGAATGTGTCCTTCTACTCCTTGACTACAAATGTTACTCTGGATTTGATGAAAATACACAAAAATAAAACATTATTGATACAGTTTATAAAGGTATACTCAGGTTATGTAAATGTTTTGGCCATGGTTACCATTTACATGTTGACGGTTTTCTGGTAATTTTACTCCAAAACACAATTTATTTCAATACAGCCATGTTACAAAAACATAAATCTTCCGCAAACATTGAAATAATCATAAAAAACAATGAATATTGAGCAATATGCATATCCAACATTCATAAATGGGCCACTCTCTGAGGTGAATGCCTAGTTCTCACAGTCTGCCAGTCTACACATGTCAGTGCACCTGATTTAAGGACCCAACGAGACCGGCGAGCCAAATGTGCCAGAGAACCCAGAAGAAGAGACAGGACACCCAAAACAACGGATAGAATGCGGAGAGGGTCCTTGGGGCGGGAGGGGGGGGGGGTGGACGAGACGCGACGTAGTCGGAGCTGGAGACAACGGTACTCGATACGATACAACGGTACTACTTCGGCAGATGGTTCCCAACGGTCTCGCCCCAATGTCGGCCTTCGTCAGGATGGTTCTCGGTAAGGTGCGCAATGGTCAAGCCCTGACGTCCGTCTTCGAAAGCCTTAAGTAGGGTAGATCCTAACACCTGGGATCGATTAGAGCGTGGGGGCACAACAGTATCCCCCCCTGAGGGGAGGCACCGGACGACCGCCCAAGAGCCCCGGGTTCTCAGGATCTCGCCCCGACGGTCTCCGGCAGAGAGGATTGCGCGAGATAGGAAGGGGTCCTCGGGAGCCAGTGGGGTCCTTCTCGGGAGCAGGTGGGAGGTCCTCGGGGAACAGGTTGGGGTCCTCCTCGGGAGCTGGTGGGGTTCCTCGGGAGCGGGTGGGGGTCCTCCTTGGGAGCAAGTGGGGGTCCTCGGGAGCAGGTGGGGTCCTCGGGGGGAGGTGTAGCCATGGAGCAGAGGTGGAACCAGCCCGGGAAACGATGGGCTCGGAACCACCAGGAGCTGGTGGGGTCCTCGAGGGCAGGTGTAGCCACGGAGCAGATGTGGAACCAGCCCGGGAAACGATGGGCTCGGAACCATTAGCAGCTGGTCGGGTCCTCGAGGGCAGGGGTAGCCCCGGAGCAGATGTGGATCCAGCCTGGGAAACGATGGGCTCGGAACCACGAGGTGCTGGTGTAGCCACGGAGCAGAAGTGGAACCAGCCCGGAAAACGATGGGCTTGGAACCACCAGGAGCTGGTGGGGTCCTCGAGAGCAGGTGTAGCCACGGAGCAGATGTGGAACCAGCCCGGAAAACGATGGGCTTGGAACCACCAGGAGCTGGTGGGGTCCTCGAGGGCAGGTGTAGCCACGGAGCAGATGTGGAACCAGCCCGGGAAACGATGGGCTCGGAACCACGAGGTGCTGGTGTAGCCACGGAGCAGACACGGAGCTAGCCTGGGAGCTAGGGAGGTAGTGACATGAGGAGTTAGCCTGGAAGCTAGGAGCTGGGGACACAGGTTGCCGGCGTAGTTACGGAGTAGGTGAATCGACTACCCATCTAATTGTCTTCTGGGTGAATGGCGGTCCTATCTAAATAATCAGCAAAGGGCCTCCAGGTCTTCTCGAAGGAATCCTTGGGATCCCCAAGTGAGAACCTGATCTTTTCGAGTTTAATGTAAATTAGGATCTCCTTGAGCCAGCTATTGTATGAGGGGGGAGAGCATGCTTCCAGTTAAATAAAATCAGTCTCCTGGCAAGTAAGGTTGTGTAGGCTAAGACACGCCACTTTGTTGATGGGAAATCTGGTGTCGCGGGTGGTGGGATTCCAAATAAAGCCGTGAGAGGATGGGGGCTGAGGCTCACGCCCAGCACTATCCCCAGTGGGTTAAAGATTGGACCCCAGAAGCCGGATAAGGTCGGCAGGACCAGAACATATGAGTGTGGTTAGCGGGTGACTGTTTGCACCTGTTACAGGAATATATTTTTGCCAGTCGAGCATTTGTGTAGTGTACTCTGAAAAGAACCTTGCACTGCAACAAGCCATGTCTAGCACACGTGGATGCCGAGTGGACTAGTTTTTGAATGTGGTCCCACTGGTTGTCTAGTATTAGCACCCCTATCTCTTGCTCCCATGTCTGTTTCAGCTGGGCCGCCGGGTCCGGTTTAAGGGAGTCAATGGAGTTGAAAATTATGGAGATGGAGGGTCTCTGAGCAGGGTCTAGGGTGAGTAGAGAATCGGTTGGAGACCCGGGTGGGTGATTAGGGAAGTGAGGGTACTTACATTTAATAAAGTGTCTAACTTGAAGAAAATGAAAAAAGTGAGATGTGGGCAGGTCAAACCTAGATGAGAGCTCTGTGAAGTCAGTGAAGATTCCTTCCTTGTAGAAGTCCTTTACTCTGAGTAAGCCCTTGTCTCGCCAGATACGGAAAGTGGGATCGGAAGAGGAAGGAGAAAATAAGTGATTCCTAAAAACTGGGGCTAGAATGGAAGGTTTGTTTAAACCAAAGTGTTTACGAAATTGTACCCAGATCTTTATTGAATTAGTGACGACTGGGTTTTGGGATAGATTATGGATTTTAAGGGGAAGTTCAGCTGTGAGGAGATTGGAGAGAAGGTGTTGATGACTGTAGCTCCATTCGGGCCCATGAGGAGCATGTCTCGGCCCTGTCGTCAAACCAGACGCGTAGTTTGTCAATGTTGCATGCCCAATAGTAGTGGATGAAGTTTGGTAGCACCAAACCACCTGATTTTTTGGGGAGCTGCAGGATAGCCTTCTTAATGCGTGGAAGTTTATTAGCCCATAAAAATGAGGATACCATCTGATCTAGCTGCTGGAAGAAGGACTTTCTCACAAAGATAGGAATGTGTTGGAACAAGCAGAGGAGCTTGGGGAGGATCACCATCTTTATAAGATTGACTCGGCCAATTAAAGACAGGGGGAGAGAGGACCAGCGAGTTATGTCGAGTTTACACTTATCAATGAGAGGGTGAAATTTTTTAGCAAATAGATCCTTGAATGATGTAGTGACAAATACCCCCAAGTACCTAAAACCTTCCGAGATGGCTCTGAATGGGAAGGAGGACTGTGGTATGTTTCTAGATGGGGTGTTAATGGGGAGAAGCTCGCTTTTATGGAAATTTAGTTTGTATATGGAATACTTTCCAAACTGAGTCAAAATGTCTTTGACCACTGGGAGGGATGAGACCGGATTATAAATATATAATAACAGATCATCCGCATATAAAGACAGTTTGTGAGTGACCCCCATCCTGGTGATGCCCTCAACTCTCCCCTCCCCCCGAAGCCAAATGGCCAAAGGTTTGATGGCCATAGCGAATAGGAGGGGGGTGAGCGGGCAACCCTGTCTGGTGCCACGGCAAAGAGCAAAAGAGGGTGACTTAAAACCATTGGTGAGAACAGACGCAACTGGGGAATCATAGAGCAGCCTAATCCAGCCGACAAACTCAGGGCCCAGTTCAAATTTAGTCAGGACATAGAACAGATATTTCCACTCAACCCTGTCAAATGCTTTTTCGGCATCTAGGGATATTATGACCTCTGGAACGGCAGGGTCGGGAGAACTAATTATATTGAGCAGCCTTCGGGTGTTATAGGAGGAGTTTCTCCCGACCATGAAGCCAGTTTGGTCTGTTGAGATCAGGGTTGGTAGAACCTGTTGTAAGCGTGAGGCTAGAATCTTAGCCAGGATCTTTTGGTCCACATTTAAAAGCGAAATGGGCCTATAGCTGCCACATTCAGAGGACCATAGTCAGAGACAATGGTCCCCGATGAAGACTTTATCCTAGGAATCAATCTTAAAAGAGCTGCGGCCCTGGCCTGGTGAGCGAGGAGCTTACCTGCTCTCTCCCCACTCTCAAAATACTGTTGTTTGGATATTAACAATTGTCTTTCGATCTTAGCCGTTGACAGGAGGTCAAACTCGGCTTGAAGCTTAAGGCGTTGGCTATACGGTGTCGGAGTTGGGGTGACAGTATATTGTGTATCGTCCCTCTGGAGCCAATCAGCAACCCCCGACATTTTGGCCGCATCCGCATTTTTTAACTGAGAAGCAATATAAATAGCTTGTCCCCTCAAGTAGGCCTTACATGCCTCCCACAGGGTGCCTCTCGCGATGGCGGGGGTATTGTTCAACTGAAAGAAAATTGAAATTTCACCTTTTTAAAAAAAAAAAAGAATTTTCAAAATTGTGTGTTGTTTAACAACAGAGGGGAAAGGCTCCATTGTCTGTGCATTGGCTGTGATTAGGAAAGTGTATGACGGCTGAGGTGGAGGCATTATCAGAAATCACTATGCTGTGGTAGCTACTAGAGTCAGACCAATGTGAGAGTCTGTTATCGAAGAGAAAGAAATCAATTTTTGAATACGAATGGTGAACATGTGAGAAAAAAGAAAAGGCCTTAGCAGATGGATGGGCGGATCTCCAGGGGTCGCTCAGCCCCAGCTGGTCTGTGAGTGATTTCAGCGTTGTGGCAGAATTGGACAAGGTGGAAGGTTTAGAGGAGGACCTATTGAGGACGGGGTCTTGAATAAGGTTGAAATCGCCTCCTAAAATTGGATAATGACTGTCTATATCGGGGAGAGAAGAAAAGAGGTGCGCAATAAATCTGTGATCGTCCCACACAGGGGCATAGACCGATACTAGGATCACTGGGATATTGAACAGCTTGCCCGAGACGGCTACAAAGCGTCCATTGGGATCTTCAATGGTTTTCGAGGGCTCGAATGTTACATTTTTACTTATTATGATGGCTGCGCCTCTCGCCCTTGAGGAAAACTTTGAGTGGAATATGTGGCTCATCCAGGGTTTCTTAATGTGCGTGACCTCGGAGGCCCTTAGATGGGTTTCCTGGAGGAAGTAAATATCCCCTTTAAGTTGTTGTAAGTGTGACAATACTTTACCCCTTTTAACGACTCCATTGACTCCCCTAACGTTCCAAGAGACAAACCGGCAACCCCTGCCTTGAGATGAAGTTACTCTAGCCATTACTCACCTATGGCTGGGAGGATATGTGAACTGACGATGCCTGAGGGGGGAGGGGGGGGGGGAAACAACATACAGTACAAACAAACAATACAAATACTAAATAATAATACAATAACACAGTAACCCTTGTTACGCTTCGGTTTTTTTCCATACTTACCCTCCCTTACGCACGTGGTTTCCAGTAGTAACAGTGTAACCCTTGGCAGTGTTGACAGACACACACAAAAATTGAATAGAAAAAACAAATAAAGAGCACTGGCGTTGCCCAGAGACATACATTATTAACACAATATCCGCCTTCCATCAGTGGGTGTAAACAGTCATATCAGCGATGATAATCATAAACAAGGCAGACCAGCTAAATGAAGATACAGAATAATGGGGAAAAAAATTAAATACTCCCATTGCACATAAATGTGAGAACACGGTCCTGCAAATGAACGGGGAGGTAGGGTTATATTTCTAAAATGTAGTGCAAGTAGGTAAAAACAGTGGAGACACCAACCCATCGCTTATGAGGCGTTTACGGTAGACGAGATTGTCACGGTTACGGTGGTTGGCAGGGGGCGTGGCCAAGCCGCGTGCGCTGGCGGCGCACACACACACCTGTCAACAATTGCCGTGGCTGATTACTAATCACCTCACCTGGGGGTATATATACCCTGGCGCCCTGTTACCCCGGGGTTAGGTCGTATTTATGGTTGCTACTTTGTACGTTGGTACATTCTGGACGGAATCGCCACGCTGATGTCCCGGAAATCCAGATTCATTGCTTATCCCGCGTCACCCGCCTGTCTCGCGTTTCTCTCCTGTCCCGGACTACTCGTCGTCCCGGTCTACTCGCCTGTCTGGCACCTGTCGCTACTTCGACCTCCCGGTGTCCAGACTCCTCTCCCGTCCCGGACTGCTCGCCGGTCTACTACCTGCCGGTACTCCGCGGATCGACCTCCCGGTATCCAGACTCCTCGACCGTCCCGGACCACGCACCTGTCTACTCCCTGTCGGTACTAAGCTGATCCGACTTCCCAGTATCCAGACCCCTTGCTTGTCCCCGTTCACTCTTGTGTTGTGTTTGCTTAAATAAAGCATTACGTTATAGCTCCACTGTGTCTTGGTCTGCGTTCTGGGTTTTCTTACACATATCGTAATCTGAATCTGAATCATTGAATGTTTTCAGTCTGTTGTTTTTTATTGGGTCCAGGCATTTATTTGCTGGTGGGTCTTTATCCAGTCTCTCATCATTAAAGGTTGCATAGCATTGCTCACCAATCCGACCCATTCATGTATGAGTCTAACCACTGCTGAAACTGCTTCCTTGTTTTTCTGGATGCTTGGGAATGTGTCCACACCAGGTTCTTCTGGAAGACTTTCCACAGCTTCCTACCTGCTACATATTCTATATCACGATCGTCCATGCTTGTTCTCATGTCTGACCAGACAGAACAAGGCTCTTGATCACTGTTACACCACCATTAAGCAGATTCACCATTTCCGAACCGCAAACCATGGATGAATGCTGACATACGGAACAAACTTAAGGACTGGAGTACCGATTTCACAACAGGCGACTCCAACGCTCCATCCAACTACAAGGGGAGTTCAGGGGCAGTCACCAACAACGACCCTACCCTACCAGACAAGTTAAACACGTTTTTTGCTCGCTTTGAAATGGACCATGAGCCGACCAACAACTTGAACATTAGCCCAGAGGACTACGTTCTACAACTGTCCGAGTCCGAGGTCCGCAGAAGTCTTCAGGAGGGTGAAGGCAGGGAAGGCAGCTGGACCAGACGGAGTTTCACCCACGTCTTCAAGACCTGCGCTGACCAGCTGGCTCCTGTGTTCACCGACATCTACATTGCATCACTGCAACAGTCTGTCGTCCCAGCGTGCTTCAAAGCGACAACCATTGTGCCGTTACCCAAAAAGGCAGAGGTAACATGCCTCAATGACCTCAATGATCGTCCAGTGGCTTTAACACCCATAGCCATGAAGTGCCTGGAGAAACTTGTAATGTCGCATGTAAACTGTTCCATCGCCTAGACCCACTCCAGTTTGCATACAGACCAAACATGTCTGTAGACGACGCCATTTCCCTGGTACTACACACAGCCCTGCAGCACCTAGACAGGAAGGACACCTACGTCAGACTGCTGTTATTGACTACAGCTCGGCGGTCAACACCATCGTTCCCTCCAAGTTGGTCCTGAAACTGAGGGACCTAGGTCTGGGTGCCCCCATCTGTAACTGGATTATGGACCTACCCTGACGGGCAGGCCTCAAGTGGTGGAAATTGGGAACGACATCTCATCCACTCTGGTCCTCAACACCGGAGCACCCCAAGGTTGCTGCCTCAGTCCCCGGCTGTACTCACTGTACACACATGACTGTACTGCCACGCACAGCAATAATCGGATTATCAAGTTTGCAGACGACAAGACAGTCACCGGCTTGATAAGCGATGAAACAGAGTACAGAGATGAGGTGGTACAGCTGACGCGATGGTGTGAGGACAACAGCCTCGCACTGAATGTCAGCAAGACCAAGGAGCTCATCATGGACTTCAAGATTCACCGGGGCACCCACTCCACCATCAGCCTGGACGGGACACCGGTGGAAGTCGTCAGCTGATTCCGTTTCCTGGGACTACAGATTTCCGATGACCTGGCGTGGACAAGCAACATGGAGGTCATGCTGAAGAAGGCACACCAGCGCCTCTATGCCCTGCGGTGTCTCAGAAAAGGCGGTATAGGCCAGAGGTGGCTAGTGAACTTCTACCATGGCACCGTAGAGAGCGTCCTGACGAGTGGCGTCACTGTGTGGTACGGCAACACCACTGCACAGGACAAGAAAGCCATCCAGACGTTCGTGAGGACGGCAGAGAAGATCATCGGGTGTGCACTTAAGATGTTAACATGCATTAAGGAGATCTTTAGGACCAGATGTCGGAAGAAGGCCATGTCCTTCATAAAGTACTTCAACCACCCTGGGCACCATCTCTTCTCCCCCCTACTGTCTGGTCGCCGGTTGCGCAGCATCCGTACAAGAACTACCAGGTTTTTGGATAGTTTTTATACACAGGCAGTGTGCCTACTGAACTGCTAGGAGTGCTGCCACTTTCACATTCATAACATCTCATTAACTTTATCATCACTAATCACCGGGAACCCGGTGAGTAGCACTCACCGGGAACCATCACCTTATCGTGGTGGAGAGGTTTGGGTGTCCCTGTGACCTCTCCGGGAACCATCACCTTATCGTGGTGGAGAGGTTTGGGTGTCCCTGTGTTGTCTGGAGCCTAGTACTCCTGGTAGGGTCTCCCATGGCAGATTGGTCTCAGGGGAGGGGCCAGACTAAGAATGGTTCAAAGACCCTAATGGACAAACAAACAAGTAGAAGTGAGGATACCCTGCCCGGAGGAAGCCCGGGGCCCCTTTCCGGAGCCAGGCTCGGAAAGAGGGACCGTCAGCGAGCGCCTAATGGCCAGGTTAGCCACGGAGCCCGGTCGGGCATAGCCCGAAAAAGCAACGTGGCCACTTCTCCTTCCCGCCAACCCAGCACCTACGGGATGAACCGCTGGGGTCGGGTGCACTGCCAGTTAGGAGGCAGTGAAGGCAGGGGGCCTCAACGGACCAAACCCAGCCAACAGAGACTGGCTTTGGGGACGTGGAATGTCACCTCTCTGGGGGGGAAGGAGCCTGAGCTTGTGCCGGAGGTGGAGCGCTACCAATTAGATTTGGTGGGGCTTACCTGTACGCACAGCACTGGCTTTGGAACTAAACTCCTGGATAGGGGTTGGACTCTTTCCTTCTCTGGAGTTGCTCAGGGTGTGAGGTGCCGGGCGGATGTGGGGATACTCACAAGTCCCCGGCTGACTGCCGCTTTGTTGGAGTTTACCCCGGTGGACGAGAGGGTCGCCTCCCTACGCCTTAGGGTCATGGGAGGGAAAACTCTGACTGTTGTTTGTGCCTATGCACCAAACAACAGTCCTGAAGGGGACTCTATAGTCCTCCTGGGAGACTTCAACGCACACGTGGGTAACGATGGGGAAACTTGGAGGGGCGTGTTGGGGATGAACGGCCTACCTGATCTGAACCGGAGTGGGGTTTTGTTATTGGATTTCTATGCTAGTCATGGATTGGCCATAACAAACACCATGTTCAAACATAAGGATGCTCCTAAGTATACATGGTACCAGAGTACCTTAGGCCGAAGGTCACTGATCGATTTAGTTATCGTGTCATCTAGCCTGAGGACGCATGTTTTGGACACTCGGGTGAAGAGAGGGGCAGAGCTGTCAACCGATCACCATCTGGTGGTGAGTTGGGTAAGATGGCCGGGGAAGCCTCTGGACAGACCTGGTAAGCCCGTGTAGTGTGGGTGAACTGGGAACGTCTGGTGGATGCCCCTGTCCGGGAAACCTTCAACTCCCACCTCCGGCAGAATTTTTCGGGCATCTCTGTGGAGGCTGGGGGCATTGAGCCAGAGTGGTCATTGTTCAAAGCTTCTATTGCCGAAGCTGCGGTTGAGAGCTGTGGGCTCAAGGTCATTGGTGCCTCAAGGGGCGGCAACCCTCGGACTTCGTGGTGGACACAGGTGGTCAGGGAAGCCGTCCGGCTGAAGAAGGAGGCCTTCCGGGCTATGTTAGCCTGTGAGACTCCGGACTCAGTTGCAAGGTATCGACAGACCAATAGGACGTCAGCCTCGGCTGTAGCGGAGGCAAAGCAGTGGGTGTGGGAGGAATTCGGAGAAGCCATGGAGAAGGACTTTCAGTCGGCACCAAAGCGTTTCTGGCAAACAATCCGACGCCTCAGGAGGGGGAAGCGTGGATCCATCCAAGCTGTGTACAGTAAGGATGGGACATTGCTGACCTCAACTGAGGAGGTGATCGGGCGGTGGAAAGAACACTTTGAGGAACTTCTTAACCCAACTACACCCTCAATTGTTGAGACAGAGTTGGAGGATGAAGGACGGCAAACATCAATCTCCCTGGAGGAAGTCACTGCGGTAGTCAAACATCTCCGCAGTGGCAAAGCCCCAGGGGTTGATGAGATCCGTCCAGAAATGCTAAAGGCTCTGGGTGTTGAGGGGCTGTCATGGATGACACGTCTTTTCAACATTGCGTGGAAGTCTGGGACAGTGCCTGAGGAGTGGCAAACGGGGGTGGTGGTACCCCTGTTCAAAAAGGGTGACCAGAGGGTGTGTGCCAATTACAGGGGTATCACATTACTCAGCCTCCCAGGGAAAGTCTACTCCAAGGTGCTGGAAAGGAGGGTTCGGCCGATAGTCGAACCTCAGATTGAAGAGGAACAATGCGGATTCCTCCCTGGTCGTGGAACAACGGACCAGCTTTTCACTCTTGCAAGGATCCTGGAGGGGGCTTGGGAGTATGCCCATCCGGTCTACATGTGTTTTGTGGATTTGGAGAAGGCGTATGATCGGGTGCCTCGGGAAATACTGTGGGGGGTACGGGGGTCACTGTTGAGGGCCATCCAATCTCTGTACTCCCAAAGCAAGAGCTGTGTCCAGATTCTTGGTAGTAAGTCAGGCCTGTTCCCAGTGGGTGTTGGCCTCCGCCAGGGCTGCGCTTTGTCACCCATCCTGTTTGTGATTTTCATGGACAGGATTTCAAGGCGTAGTCATGGAGGGGAGGGGTTTCAGTATGGTGGGCTCAGGATTGAATCGCTGCTGTTTGCAGATGATGTGGTCCTGTTTGCGTCATCAGTATGTAACCTTCAGCACTCACTGGATCGGTTTGCAGCGGAGCCATGGTTCTTAGCAGGAAACCGGTGGATTGTCTACTCCAAGTAGGGAGGGAGTCCTTATCCCAAGTGAAGGAGTTCAAATATCTCGGAGTCTTGTTCTTGAGTGAGGGGAGGATGGAGCGTGAGCTTGACAGGAGAATAGGTGCAGCGGGAGCGGTATTGGGTGCACTTTGGCGCACCGTTGTAACCAAAAGAGAGCTGAGCCAGAAGGCAAAGCTCTCGATCTACCGATCATGTCACGGTTACGGTGGTTGGCAGGGGGCGTGGCCTAGCCACGTGCGCTGGTGGCGCACACACCCCTGTCAACAATCACGTTGGTTGGCAGGGGGCGTGGCCTAGCCACGTGCGCTGGCCACACACACACACACACACACACCTGGACTCAATATTCCCCCTTGTCTAATTGCTAATCACCTCACCTGGGGTATATATACTTTGTCTATCCTTTACCCCAGCGTGAGGTCGTTACGTATACTGCACGTTCTCCCGTCTGTTGTGATCGCCCGGCTGCTGACTATCGGAGAGATAGTACGCACCCCGGTCGCCTGCCTACTCTACTTCCACATAGTTCTCCCCGTGTACCCTTTTGTGACTTTGTGTGTTGTGTGCTTTGTAAATAAAGCCGTTCGTATCGCTCCACTGTGCCGTTGTCTGCGTTCGGGGTCCAACCCACTCCCTCTCTTCGTGACAGATCAGTCTTCGTTCCAGTGGCGGCTCGTCCATAGGGGCGCAGGGGCGCCGCCCCACCTGGTTGAGAGAGGAACAAATTTATATATTTTTTAAATTTTTTAATTTTATTTTTTTTTATTTTTTTGACCCCTAAAAATAAACTAAACATGTTTAAAATTAATAATAATTACTCATTTTATGTATGTTTGTGTTTAAAATGCACAATAACGTTAATATAGCAAATATAAATCATTGTTGTGCGTGCTATTCTCCTCCCTCGTTTGTCATTGACGTCACTCTCATAGAAATTTGGTACCTACCTCCAAACCTGGGCGCACGGTAGTGCGCCCAGGTTTGGAGGTAGGTACCAAATTTGATAGGCAATGTAGCCTATCAAGGGTCAAGGTTTTGAGGTAGGTACCAAATTTGATAGGCAAATGTAGCCTATCAAGGGTCCTGAATACGATCTCTGGGAGCGCATTTCATTGCGCCCGAACAAGGAAACCAGTCACGCATGCGCGACTCAAATTGAGTGGCGCATGCGTGAGCAAATTGAGTGGCGCATGCGTGAATGCGTGAGCAAAGAAAACCAGTCACGCATGCGCAATTCATAGCCTAGTTGAACCTAGTTATTTGTAAAGCCTGTACTGCTCTGCTCTCAGTTCGCGTCTTGCTGTCTGAGGAAAGGTACGTTGTTGTTTGTTTTTGTCCCGATTATAGTTTTACATTTATTTTTATTGTGGACGATGTAAACGTAAAGTAAAGGGGATAAGAAATGTTGGTCTTGCTGTATAAACATGCAGCTTGTGTCATTTGTATGTAAACGGTGTGGATTGGGGTTTTGTAAGTTTATCGTGGACACGTGCTTCCCCAATGCTAGCTACAGGGTCCTCCGTGTGTTTGTCTGCTAATATAGGCTGTGGTCGAATGTATTAAGCATTTGTATTCTATTTAATTAGTTAAATTCAGAAGCATTTGTTAATGAGTCAGTTCTTGCTGCGTCTTGCTGTCTGAGGAGAGGAGATTGAGACCCGTGTGTGTGGGTGAGACCTCATGTTGCAAGTTTGTTCTTTTTTTGTTCTGTACAGGACACAGCCATTACACTAGCTACCATGGACAATTCTGTCAAATCCCTCAAAGCAACACCATTTGAAAGACGAACACTGCAAGAAAAACTCAGAGTGAAAGAGTTTGGACCTCATCAGCCTGACATCAGCATTCAGCAACCAGCAACAGACAGAGGAAGGCTATATATTCGGTCGTTTTCCAGAACCTGGTTTGCTAAGTGGTTCTTGTATAGTTAGTATAGCATAGGTACATAGATTAAACTGTATATTGTATAGTAGTGTACATAGGACCCAGTACCTTTTTCATTTGTAAGCTTAACATTGTATTGCATTTTATCTCAGGACTTGTATCAGGTCTATTTTATTATCTTCTATTTTGTTCTAATTACTTTTGCACAATCGAATGTAAGACCATATTTAGGTATTATTTTTGATGGCACACTGGGTAGTCTTTCTAATATAAGACCATATTTTTTTCTTATGTTTATTTTCTACTAGGCACCATATAATAAATGTTCTTTCACCATAAGTTTCAAGTTTGTTTATTATTTGTCACAACAAAATACAGAATACTGATTGATTGTGCTACATACAGTAAAAATAAAGTAAGTAAAAAAAGAAATTAAGCAGTAAGTAAAGGAATGTTCAGTCAATATACATATATACAATACAGAGTAGAATGAGTAACGGTGAGGTTTATATTACGCCAGACTTCGGCGCCACGTGAAAGAAATTAAAGGTCTCAAGCCAAAGTCCTGTGAAGCCACCAGTTTAGAGGAAAGGAGAGAAGCGGAGCTGACCATAATCAAGATGGTTCAAGAAGCAACCTTCTCACAAGAAATAGAGTTACTCCAGAGTCACAAGGAGACACCAGTCAAGGGCAGATCCAATAAGTTGCACCGGTTAGGTCCATTCCTGGATGAGCAAGGTGTCCTCAGAGTTGGAGGTCGCTTAACTCACGCCACCTTAGACCCACAGGTGAAGCATCCAGCAGTCCTTCCAAAAGACAGTCATGTGTCGGTGTTACTCGTCAAGCACTATCATGAGAGAGTGCACCACCAGGGACGAGGGATGACCATGAATGCGCTCCGATCCAATGGCATATGGATACTAGGCTGCAGCAAGGCAGTATCATCCCATATCTACAAGTGCATTATGTGCAGGAAATTCAGAAGATGCACTGAACAGCAAAGAATGGCAGACCTCCCGGAGGACCGAATGGAAACAGCTCCTCCATTCACCTACTGCGGGATGGACTGCTTTGGACCATTCTACGTAAAGGAAAGAAGGAAAGAGCTAAAGCGTTACGGATTGTTACTTACCTGCATGTGTTCCAGGGCTGTTCACATTGAAATGCTCGACGACTTGACCACGGATGCTTTCATTAACGCTCTGCGTTCATTCATCGCCATTCGTGGAAAAGTGCGCCAGATAAGAAGCGATCAAGGGACAAACTTCGTCGGAGCAAAACGAGAGTTCGATGAAGCACTGAAAGAGATGGATCAGGAAGAGTTCAAGGAACTTGGATGCGAGTTCATCATGAACACCCCTGCTTCAAGTCATATGGGTGGTGTCTGGGAAAGACAAATACGCACTATCAGAAGTGTCTTGACGTCCATTCTAGAACAGTCAGCCACACAGCTTGACTGCTCCTCTCTGCGAACGTTCCTGTATGAAGTCATGGCGGTTGTAAACAGCAGACCTCTGACCACTGATTGTCTCAATGATGCAGCTAGTCCAGAGCCCCTGACACCGAACCACATCCTGACCATGAAGTCCACAATCCTCGCTCCGCCTCCTGGAAAGTTCGTCAAGGAAGATCTGTACCTCCGCAAAAGATGGCGTCGAGTTCAACTCTTATCCAACCACTTCTGGACAAGATGGAAGAAAGAGTACCTCCTAAACCTCCAACAGAGACAGAAGTGGACCAAAGATCGTAGGAACGCAAAGGTCAATGACGTTGTGCTCCTACAAAATGATGCCACACCACGTAACCAGTGGAGGTTGGCGAAGGTTATCGAAGTGTACCCAGGGAAAGATGGGAGAGTACGAAGACTTAAGTTGCTTATCAGCGACTCAACCCTTGATAAGAAAGGAAAGCGCATCTCTAAACCTGTCCACCTGGAGAGGCCCATCCATAAGACAGTGACGCTGGTGGAAGCAGACTGAAGTTCTTTCTCTCTCTATCTGTCTCCCTCCAGGCCTTTCCTGTGGAGGCCAAGGACCGAAGTTATTGTATTTAGTTTTGTTTACTTTCTATGTAGTATGTGGGTTCTAAGTCATTGTAAAATCATATACAAGTGATATGTTTGGTGGGAGTGTAACTGCCTCTGTGTTCAGTTTGAGT
Organism: Muraenolepis orangiensis; assembly: GCA_027704905.1. Taxonomy (NCBI): domain Eukaryota; kingdom Metazoa; phylum Chordata; class Actinopteri; order Gadiformes; family Muraenolepididae; genus Muraenolepis; species Muraenolepis orangiensis. Next base: position 632,305 of record CM051008.1, on the reverse strand, counting down.
TTTTGGTTCCTACCAGTTTTTGGTTCCTACCTAAATGCTGTAGAGTAAGAGCGGAACTAATGGTTGAAGCGCACAGTGTTCCGGGGACGTTTTATGCCGACGCACACGCGTGTAGAAATCTCTATATAAGAGAAAATTCCGTCACAGTTAGTCAGTTCGGTCGATCAGTTCAGTCAGTGAAGTTCCATAATTTCCTCTCTTATTGCATGCAGCCAATAAGGTACGTTTGGTGTTGTGGTTGTTAGCTGTGTGTAAGCTCAAGCCAGGTAGCTAAAGTGCTAACGAAATGTTTGCTAAGTGAGTTTATTGTTATTATTATTGCAGAAGGATTTAATGTGTTTTGTAGGGTAAGTTCATTTTGGTTAACAATATTGTAAAGACATGTGACACTAAGAGACGAAGTAGAAATAATATGGATGTATGTTGTTATTGTTTGATCTGTGATTTATTGTATTTCATGTGTGTGTTTCGCAGTTCTCACGGTCTGGATTTGAATAAATCCTATCAGTATCATAAAGAACGCATAGCTGTCATCATTGCATGAGAGGGAGTTACATATAGTTTTTTATTTTTAATTAGCCCTCTCGGTCGTTTACATGGTGAAATGGCGCCACCGTCTGGGCAAATCCGGTATTGCACAGCAGATATGATTAAAAAAAAAAGATTTTACCCCTGCGCCCCTCCTACTTCGGATGTCACCGGCCGCCACTGCTTCGTTCCTACCCTCACCTATGGCCATGAACAATGGGTAATGACCGAAAGGACAAGATCGCGAATACAAGCGGCTGTTTCTTTTATTGTATTTATATATATTTTTTATATTTAGTATAAAGTATAGAAAAGTATAGAAGTAACCTTCCCCCGGGAAAGCCAGCGGACGACCAAAGCAACAAGGCATGCTGTTTCTTGGCATATAACAAATCCAGATGCCACTTTGACAGTGCGCCTTGATGAAATTATTAATGTCCTCCTCTCTGTCCAGTAGCCTACATTTGAAATGTTGTTCAGTAGGGTTTTTCCAACCAGTGCCTCCCTCTTAAGGGAGAAGTGAGTTGTTCAACCACTTCACTCAACCAACCATACAAAACAATACATTTACGCAATGCGTAGTGACGTGGTCATTTCTAAAGTTGTAGCTATATATACTGTATAGAGTTAATTGTTTATTTTTTCAGTTTATTTTTGGACGGCACCCCTGTCCCTTGACAAACCCAGACGGCACCCTGGTTGAGAAAGGCTGATGTAACATATATTTTGCATGTCAAATTGAAGATCTGGTGATCCAAATCTCAGATGACGGTATAAAGGCAGACAGAGATCTCAGATGAAGGTAAAAATGCAGACAGACAAATGTACAGACCTAGTGAGTAATTAAGACGACTCATCTCAACCAGGAAAACCAAAGGTATGTCTGATATTATACATGATAACAATGTTAGCAGTTGGCAAACTATGACATGATGGGCTTTGAGTGGTAGGCTACCATTAAGTTAAACCTTTGTTGAATAATACTTAATGTCTACATTCATTTTATAAAAGATATGTACAATTTTTATTTAGTTTCTCTTAAGATTTGTATATTGTCTCAATATTTCCCAATTCAATGTTTTATGTATTTTGTATTAATTGTATATCATGAAACATTATCAAATTCTAAACATAGGCCACTTAAAACATTTAAATTCTTCATGCATTTTTTGGAGAGATCCAAATATAATGTTTGTGCAAATCCAAATATGATGTTAATTTTCATGTTTAAATATAGTTTTTCTTACTAGAAATGTGAACATTTTAGAATAATTTTGTACATTCTTATCATGTAGGCTATGGAATGGATTGTAATTCTCCTAATCTCAGGTTGGTGCACATTTACATGTTCTATGGGTGAAGGATTGATTATCAAATTATTATTAACGGTTAAGATTTTCAAGAAATGTGTGTGCGCACACCAGTGGAGGCTCGTCCATTGAGGAAAGGGATCCTCCCTAACATTTCAGAGAAAAAAAATAATAAATAAAATGTTAAATACACATCAATTTAACAGATTAATCTGTGAAATCACTGTACGGAGGAACGGAGGAAAACGTCCTCGTAAACTCAGATTTGAAGTCCATCATAAACTCCCGAACCCGGGCGGCTGATTGTAAACTTGAGTTTGTGAGAGTGAGTAGAAACGAGGAGACGGTAGACAGGTTGTCGAGTCGAAATGTTTACTCCCCAACATGAACAGTAATAACAGCGGCATTAGTCAGGCTAACAGTAATGACCTGTTAACTATCAGAAATGGTACATTAAAATCTCCCGCTCTAAACATTACCCAGAAGTCTTAAAGGAGCCGTAACTTCATCTCACAGCGTCCAGTTAATGTCTGTGTCCCAAGTGGGTCACCACCAGTTCCTCCTCAAAGCGTTCCATGACTGACCGTGACAAGGTGGTGTTTCTTTGGGTCGCGATTTGACAATTTACGTGCATTACTGGTTATTACCAGTGTGCGAACTATACCACGGTCTCCGGGGGAGCCGGGATTTTTTTTTTTTTGCGGTGGGGGGGGGGGGGGGGGGGTAAATGCTGATCCGTGCATTAATAGCAACAGCACAGACACAGGCCTATTATAAAGAGAACATCTGTTGCACACGGGGTGGTGCCACAGGTCTACATTTACATGAAACGTCCCGATGGATCATGGTCATGTCAACAGATTTCCCGAGCATGTATGGGCTACGCAAACTTCAATCAACTTGATAATAAATAATCCACGGACCACCAATGTAACGTTTGACTGTTTAATTAAATCAACTTAAAATGACTCAAAAACAGGCTACGTTGTTTCACATGGGCTATAGCCTATTATGGCTGTAGCCCACACAGAGCCGAACACACGCGATAAGAGCAGCCAGCGGCACCAACCATGAACAATATTAATATTAATAATACAGCTATAGCACAACACAACCCTCTCACTGCCTGGAGAGACGCCACGCCACACACACAACACAACGATGCACATAGCCCTTCTCTCGTGTCGCCTGCTTGCACTGCGTGCAAGCAGGCGACACTTTTTTCATGAATCATAAACTCTAAATATAATTTTATTTCACTTATTTTACACCTTTGAAAATTTTTTTATTTGGTCATCATATCAGTATTTTAGAGAGCTCCCCCCAAATTTCACAAACCATGTTCCCAGGGGAGCTCATGTCACCACTAGGGGAGCTATAGCTCCCCCTGCTCCCCTCCAGTTCGCACCCTGGTTATTACTGTATGTCTTATTTTAATTAAATACAGGTAAATATACTTTACACAAAAAACGATTCTCCCTCAAAGCTCACTCAATTTAAATTCCGTTAGGTTTGTTCGATAGCACAAGCAACTGTGCATGAAACTTGTATTCCGATTTTCATCATAAATGGATAAATTGCTAAATATCAATTTTTCATCAAAACAACGCTTCTTCTTCATCAGATCACAATCGGTTTCCATTCAGTTTGGCTTATCTGCTAAAATGACCCACTAATACACTGTCAACATGACCCACTAATACACTGTCAACATGACCCACTAATACACTGTCAACATGACCCACTAATACACTGTCAACATGTATAGTGAGGCCCCTTCCTTCCTCCCTACTCTCACAACCACCAGCCACTGGTGTGCGCGCATGTGTGTGTGTGTGCGCGTGTGTCTGAGTGTCTGCATGTGTCTGCGCGCGTGTGTGTTTGTGTGTGTATGTGTGTGTGTGTGTGTATTAATAAATATGAATATATAAAAGTATATATACTAAATAAATGATTTGATTATGCCCCCTACCAGGAATGTGTAGCCCATCCTTTTGTGGCAACTACCGGCAACACTGTTTAGTGAAAACTCCCAAATCCTGGCCAGATGCACAGAACTACTGCAGAGAGAGAGGTTTCGACCTGGCAACCATAGATGGAATGGGAGCAATGGAATCACTGCTTCCCTTGATTCCCAAGGAATCTCAAGTGTGGATAGGAATTCATGGTGGTGGTCCTTACAGTTGGTATTGGTCCCTGGCAGACACTGATTTCTACCATGAGGGACAGAGAGATTACAGAAATTTCGATTTTGAGGGCACACTGGGGAACAATGCTTATTTCATTAATGGCCAGTGGACTGGTACTAGTTTCAAAGATCAACACTTTGCAATGTGTTATGATGGTAAGGAAAATATACTTCAGGCAGGATAGTATTTGATTCCCAAATACATGATTCAATTTAACAATTGTGTATAATTGTTGAATATATTTTACATTTATTTGTACTTTCTGTCAGCCAACAAACAAGGTGAAGACAGATATGTCCTGGTCCGTCAACTAATGACAGGTCTTGCAGCGCGGGAGTACTGCAGGGAACACCACACAGACATGGTCGCCATAAGAAACCAAACAGAGAACCAGATCATCGACAAAGTCTCCGCTGGCTATCGAGTCTGGATTGGCCTCTTCAGAGATCAGTGGAAGTGGTCAGACATGCGTTACTCCTCCTTCAGATTCTGGACTGGACAAAGTTACTATTCCAAACCTACCACTAGTTATTGCACTGTTGTGGATGGTGCTATGGCGGGAAGATGGACTCCCCTTTCCTGTTCAGAGATGCGTCCATTCTTCTGTGCCTGTAAGGAACATCAATGGTTTATTATTTGTACCTTTTAGTAAACAACGAAAAAATCCTGTTGTCATGTTGAATTGTTAGCCATTCATGACATGCATATTTGGGATTGCATGCATGTGTTCATTAGAATGTGTATCCGGTGTGTTTGTGTGTGTGTGTGTGTGTGTGGTGTGTGTGTGTGTGTGTGTCTGTGTGTCTGTGTGTCTGTGTGTCTGTGTCAGGTACCATAGTCAAGACGCTGAAGGTGAAGGTGCGCTCAGTCTTGCATGACCTGAATGACCCTGCAACAAAGGCTGCCATCCTAAAACAAGTGAGTCTTTACACTCCTGTCCTTCTACCTGTGATCAGGCTGGGATCATATGATCACATGTGTCATCTGTAATAATAAGATATACACCCCAGCCCTGAGACTGCAATCAAGAACCAGTCTAACTATCTGCAACCCCTGTTGCCTGAGTAATTGAGCAAGGGCCTCCCTAACAAAAGAGGGCTCTACATTGCTAAATCAAACTTGTTTATAATGAAAGACAAGAGGTTGCCTCAAGAAAAAATGGAAATGTTTTTTAGTGCAAAGAGTAGACGGTAATAATTGCTTTGCAAGGCATAGAGTCAGCCTCTTTTATATTTGGTTTTCAGACACAGCAGTTGCTGGAAGACGCAACTTTGACCAGTGGCCTTAAGATGACATGGAGAAGAGATCCTAATGGACAGGTCTTCACCAAGGAGCAGTGTCAGAAGGATGACAAAGCATGTGGCTAGGATTGGATCAATGCACAATGTGTACTTTAATAGATGACCATTTAAACATGACAACTGGATTTTAGTAGAAGATTTCATTGATTCTTATCTTGTAACAATCCTACTTAAAACTGTTAAATATTTTAAATATCTTTCAATGAGGTCATATTTAAAATGTAATTTTTAAATAAATAACATGTAGTATTCAGTATATTTGGTCAAACATGCTTTCCCTCTTCCCTGCTGAGCATGAACAAGTTGCAAATAGTGTGTGTGCTATTCAGTGGATTTTACTGTTTGTATTTACACCCTCTAGACTTCCTTGGTTTTACAACTTCTAATAATCTGGAACAATAAAAACAATGGAATTAAATAAACCTGTGACTTTTTTTTAATTGTATTTCTTCACCGAAAGTCCCATTATCAAATAGTTATTACAAACATGATACATAAACAATGTTGTTTAATATTTTCCATCCTTAAAACTTACACATAGGCCACCCATCATCTTTCTTTTTCAGAATATAAATGCTCTCTGATGAAATGTAAATGTGAAACATACAATAAAATACATTTGATTTTCAAGAGATAAACCTACCAATCAAGACAATGTTGTGTTGAAGACAACATTGGAGCTGAAGAACAGTCAACTAGTTCCAGTTCCTTGGTGGGTACATCAGGGAGGAGGCCTCAAACCACTGGACTCTTCAGTGAAAGCTGCACCAAAGCCCAACGAGGAAAACCAATTTTGCTACATGGCTTCCGTGAAGTTCCATCCATCTGCTCACCACTGACAATGAGTTATCTGATAATAATCAACTAATTACACTCAGGCTTATTAACTATGACAGTACAGCCAAGGGCGTTGTAGTTAATAAGCCTGAGTGTAGTTAGTTGACGGACAGATGGAAATCCTGAAAGGACATGTTATTCCTTTATTTTTTGCATTTCAAATTGGAGATAAAGTTCTAAAGCAGATAGGCAGATAAAGAGTGGGGAGAAAGGTATAGAGGCAGACAGAGGGGCTTGGCAGTCCAAATGCCGTGCCTCTTCAATAATACACCATCAACGGATTACTGTGACAGATGACTCCATAAGAATATATGATGCTGGGCACAAATAAAACATTTGTTATCAGCTAATGAATAGCTATGAACAGTCATTTGATGAATGATGAATTCTTCCGTGGCACCGTAGAAAGCGTCCTGACGAGTGGTGTCACCGTGTGGTACGGCAACACCACTGCACACGACCACACAACCATCCAGAGGGTCGTGAGGTGTGACAGTGGAGAAGAGCAGCAGATCGGGTGGGCACTTCCATGCTTTGAGGAGATCTTTAGGACCAGATGTCAGAATAAGGCCATCTCCATCACAAAGGACAGCAACCACCCGGGGCTCCATCTTTTCTCACCCCCTGTTGTTCACAGTTTGGTGGTTCCTCAGTTTTGGAGGTTCCTCAGGTCTCCACAGGGTTTTCCACCTTTGAGTTATTGTTCTGTAGGCATCCTCAGGATGTCTTATGATCTTATTAAAGAAAACTATGAGGATGCGCCAAGCACCAGCAAAAAACAAATTCAATACATCATAGACCTGGGGGCAAAACTCTGTTCACTGGGACAGATTTCATGATGTAAAAGTTCAATGTAAACGTTTGAGCGGGATGAATTGATTTTAATTATGTCGACATGGCGTATAACTAAGCATAAACGCTAGACTTAATAACTACATTTATTATCAGGCCTATAGGCCCGATAGCCATGCACTGTTTCTCATTCCACCAAGGGGTCCCTGGGCTGAAAAAGGTTGAAGACCCCTGCACTCAAATGACAAAATTTAATAAATTATAAAATAAATTGATGCTTCCCCTACTCTTCATAATGAGCATCCGACAAGAGAGCCACCACGTGTCCCCCCTGAAGCAGCCTATCTGCAGTTCAGCACAATCTCCTTGGATGAACTTGTTAAATGAACACAGGCTTCTAAGAGCTGTTTGTTGTGCATCGCCAACTATGCTGAATGGTTGCAAAGTTTCTGTTTTATTCATGTATTATGTTTAGTTTAGTTCCAGGGTTTTATTTCTATAGTCTGTCTTCCTCCCGCCCCCTGTGATTGGTTATGTCATTATTGTTTGCACCTAGTTATGTCATTATTGTTTGAACCTGGTGATGTCTCCTGGCATAAATAGGTCCAGGCAATCACTGTCTCGTTGCCAGATTGTCTGGTTGTGTTATGCCGAGTTCTCCAGCGTTCAGGTTCCACGTCATGCCACGCCACAGTCAGGTTTTTGGTGATTAGTTATTTTGCCTTTGAGCTTTTCAGTCATCGAGTGAATTTTTGTGTTGGACCTTGCTTTTTTCAGTAAAGACTCTTTTACTTTATCACTGTCTGCATTTGTGCTTTTGGGTCCACACCGTGTACGCCCATGACACTGTTTGCTCGATCCTCTCCCTAGTAAGGCTGCTTCTTACTGGTCCCAATGGTGGGACCTGCTATGCTCAACATCATGAACGCGTCCCTGCTGGAACCGCTCTCTCGACTTTTAAGACTTTTAAGACATTTAACAAATGTATTCGCATTTGAGAGTGCAAAATGGCGGTTTCAGTGAACGCTATCTGAAAGCCAATGTTTCAGTTTAGATTGTCCGATATGTAAACTCCACAACCAGCACAAGACATACAAACAGCCCATAGGTCTCATTCTCCAACAGGCTCATTACAATGTGTTGTTCAAACTGGGCAGCATGATATCAAGACGGTACACATATAGAAAACAGGATACAACCTAGTGATAGGAAAAGCATTGCAGCTCATTTATTCTTGGATGTAGTTTAACTTTACCTACCCAGCTGACCCTGTTAAATAATTTGCTTGTGTTTTTGCTTATTGGGGATTTTCACGTTCATTTGAATAATCTGTTGGTCTTCTCACTGCTCTATGTCTTAGAGCAGTGATTCCCAACCGGGGTGATGGGACACGCGATGGGATTGCAGGGAGTATGTAGAAAGATTAGGGATTGCAATTTATTAAAAATATATATATATTATTATTATTATTATTATTATTCTTATTAATTCTTTTTTTACACATTTTAGCAATGCTTAGAAACCTTAGACCCACGTAATGAAACCGCAAAATGAAACCCGCGAAATGAAACCTGCGATGCGGTCTGTGAGGCGGCTTGTGGCGCTCGTGCTCATAACTCTGGAAAATGGATGCGTGGTTGGGCCGCGTTAACGCACTGATAAACCGGTACCGTCGCTGCGGAACCGGTGAGCCCAGTGAAAAGGAAAGAAAAGTGGACAAGACCAAACACCGGCAGTTCAGTGACAAATCCATAGTTTATGGATTGACTTCTCATCTAATGATCCACCGCAGCCACAGTGTTTTTTTTGCGGCGAAGTGCTGGCAAATAATTCAATGAAGCCGCCAGCCCACCTGCAGCCCACCTGCAGCCCACCTGCAGCCCACCTGCAGCCCACCTGCAGCCCACCTGCAGCCCACCTGCAGCCCACCTGCAGCCCACCTGCAGCCCACCTGCAGCCCACCTGCAGCGGCACCAGAGCTCCAAACACGCCGGGAAGGTCGGTAAAACAGAGGACCTTTTCAAACGAAAACTGTCCGAATTTAAGTCATGTCAGACTACATTAAAGAAAGCGGCAAGTGTGTCGAGCAAAGCATAGTGTGTACTATGCTGTGGCATTACTTGTAGCCAAGTAAGAGCCGGTCAGTTGGCTCTCCAGTTGGATGAGATGAGGGATGTGAGCGGGGAGGTCAGCTCCTGGCCTTTGCGCGTTATGCTGAAGAGTCTGACATACATGAGCATATTTTGTTTTGCAAGAAGCTAACAGGACAGACAACTGGCGAAGAAATATTTCAGGTGATTGACAGCTTTTTCAAAGAAAACAATCTTGAGTGGAAATCCTGCAGTCACATCTGTACCGACGGAGCAGCTGCGATGACGGGGAAAGTGCATGGGTTGCATGTGATGAAGGTAAACCCCGAAATTAAGTGGAATCACTGCATTATCCACCGGGAGGCTCTCGCCAGTAAAAGGATGAGCCCCGAGTTAAGTGCTGTCATGGATGACGCAGTTAAGGTGATTTATTAAGGTGATTATTATTTATTCATTCAGTCCAGACCTACGAATCACCGACTATTTCAAACTCTGTGTCAAGACAGCGGGGCAGAGCATGGGCAGCTACTGCTTCACACAGACGTCCGCTGGTTGTCGCGTGTCAAAACACTATCCAGGCTGTTTGAACTTCGCACTGAGGTGTCTGCTTTCCTCATCCAGCTCTCATCCTCTCGCAGTGGTTTCTCAGGATGCAGGGTGGATTGCACGGCTGGCATATCTTGCCGATGTCTTCTCCAAGCTTAATGAGCTTAACCTCTCACTTCAAGGCAAGGACTCGCATACCCTTAACATGTATGACAGAGTGAATGGTTTCATAAATAAAGTCAACTTATGGGAGACAAAATGCGACAAAGGGGATATAAGCTGTTTCCCACTGCTTGATGGCTATCTTGCCACTACTGATGCTGAAAACAAGCAGATGGTCACAATTGTTAAAACGCATCAGTCCAAACTCAAACCTGAGTTCAACCAGTACTTTCATGACATTGAAGCAAAGTCAGAACAGCTGGACTGGGTGAGGAACCCGTTCAGAGTGACTGAGAGCAGCAGCAGCCTTCCTGCCAGACTGCAGGAAAACCTGGTGGATTTGTTCTCTGATTGTGAGCAAAAGATGGCATATGCTGAAAAGTCACTGACAGAGTTTTGGTGTGATGTTGCAAAGGAGTATCCAGAGCTGGGGAAATGTGCTTTGAATGAACTCTTGCCTTTTGGATCTACCTATGTGTGAAGTTACCTCCTCGGCCCTGACATCAAAACCAAGCAGAGTGAGACTGAATGTGGAGAGCAGCCTAGTGACGGCTGTGGTCACACTGCCCCCGGAACTATCAAAGCTTATGAAAGAAGTGTCTCATTAAAAGCTCTAGTGACTTAATAAAATATGTTGAATATATATATATATATATATTGTTATATTCAATTTTATTGTATTCTATTTTATCTCGTTTTGTCCTAGTGTGGTTGCTGTTGTTGTTGCTGCTGTTCTTCACTGTTTACACAGTTTATATGACTGTTATTGTTGTTGTTTCTATTGCATTATTCTATTCTATGTTGAGTTGTGGGCGGAGCCTCATATGCATGCATGCACCAGATTCATGTGCAAGACAATAAAACATTTGAATCTTTGAAACTGCTAGAAGTGAGTATTATTTTCATTCACAATAAGTGTCAATGTCAAGTTTAAATTAATTTAAATTAATCTATTAAGGGTATTTGTATTAAGGGTTCTAAAAGTGATTTTCATTTATTGAATGAGTAGTTTGGTTAAATACAATTACAAAAGGTTTAATATAGAGAACATGTAAGGAGACTTCCTCTCTCTCCTCCTCCTTCGACTCTCTCTGTCCTCTCACCTCCAGACCAGCACGAGCCTCTCCTCTACCTCCTTGGCTGTCCGAACCTCTGCGGGCTCGTAGAGCAGAGCTACGGGCGGCCGAGAGAAAATGGAGGAAATCTGACTCTTCTGATGACCTAGCTCACTACCTCCGTCTCCTCGCTGGCTTCACCTCCACGGTATCGGCTGCTAAATCTGCCTTCTACCGTACAAAAATCAACTCTTCTGCCTCTAACCCAAGGAAACTTTTCTCCATGTTCTCTTCCCTCCTCAACCCCCCCTCCCCTCCCCCTCCCTCCTCCCTCTCAGCTGATGACTTTGTCACCTTCTTTACGAAGAAGGTGAACGACATTACCTCCTCCTTCACCCACACCGCTTTCCTCCCTCCCTCTTCTCCCACCCCCACTAACCTTACCTGTTTCAACCCCCTCTCCCCTGATGAAGTTAACAAACTGGTGACATCTAACCACCCTACCACCTGCCCCCTCGACCCAATCCCTTCCTCTCTTCTCCAGGACATCTCGGGCGATATCCTTCCCTTCCTTACATCCCAAATCAACATCTCCCTTGAGGCAGGCCTGTTTCCGGCAGCCTTCAAGACTGCCAGAATCAAGCCGCTCCTCAAGAAACCATCCCTAGACACCACTGATGTCCAAAACTACAGACCGGTATCTCTCCTATCATTCCTGTCCAAAACCCTTGAACGGGCTGTCTCCTCACAACTTTCTTTCTATCTCTCCCAGAACAACTTCCTCGACCCTCACCAGTCAGGCTTCAAGGCTGCGCACTCAACGGAGACGGCACTGCTGGCAGTGACAGAGTCTCTTCGTGATGCCAGAAGCTCGTCCCTCTCATCGGTACTGATCCTTCTCGACCTGTCTGCGGCGTTCGACACAGTGAACCACCAGATCCTCCTCTCCACTCTCGCCGAGCTTGGAATCGCTGGAACTGCGTTATCCTGGTTCACCTCCTACCTTGCAGATCGCACTTATCAGGTCACATGGAACGGTTCCCTGTCCAGACCCTGCACCCTGGACACCGGAGTCCCCCAAGGCTCAGTATTGGGACCCCTTCTGTTTTCTCTTTACACTAAATCGCTAGGCTCTGTAATCACATCTCATGGCTTCTCCTATCACTGCTATGCAGATGACACTCAACTGTTTCTCTCCTTTCCCCCCTCAGAAACCCAAATCGCAACACGCATCTCTAAATGCCTGGCCGACATCAGCAGATGGACAGCCGCCAACCACCTGAAGCTCAACCTTGACAAGACTGAGCTCCTCTTCATACCGGGGAAAGACTGCCCTCAGATGGACCTACTGGTCACCATCGAGAACACCCAAGTCTCCCCCTCAACCAGAACAAGAGACCTTGGTGTGGTGGTAGATGACCAGCTGTCCTGCAATGCCAACGTCACCGCGGTGGCCCGATCTTGCAGAATTGCCCTCTACAACATCCGCAGGATCCGGCCCTTCCTCACACGTGAAGCGGTGCAGATCCTGGTCCAAGTGCTCGTCATCACCCGCCTCGACTATTGCAACTCTCTCCTGGCGGGACTCCCCGCCTCTGCAACCAAGCCCCTCCAACGCATCCAGAACGCAGCAGCACGCCTGGTATTCAACCTACCGAAATTCTCCCACGTGACCCCTCTCTTCCGCGATTTCCACTGGCTTCCGGTAAATGCTCGCATTAAATTCAAGACTCTGGTGCTGACCTTTAGGGCAGTCAATGGAACTGCCCCAGCCTACCTCCAGGCGTTGGTCAAACCCTACATCCCAGCCAGAGCGCTCCGCTCAACTTCTGCCAGGCGACTTGTTCGACCTTCACTGATGACAACCAAACATCGCTCGTCCAAGACCCAGCTCTTCACGGCTCTGGCTCCACACTGGTGGAATGAACTCCCGTCTCATGTCAGGACGGCAGAGTCCCTCGCCAGCTTCCGCAAGAGACTCAAGACCCACCTGTTCAGAGTCCACCTGGACTCTCCTTGAACCCTCCTTCTCCTTTGTGAAACCCCTAAACTTGCTTAAGTCCTGACATTAATAGCTCTTAGCATGTTGTATATGTTAGCAAGTGTGTTTCCTTAATGTTGATAACACGCTCTTATCACAGCTACTTAAGCAGGTGACATAGCAGTACGAAATTGTGTTATTCATCTTGTTAATATGAATACTTGTGAACTGCTGTATTTTGATGTTCACGTACCTCAGTGTTATGCTATTGTCTGCTTCAACTAATGTACACCTTGTAAGTCGCTTTGGATAAAAGCGTCTGCCAAATGCCCTAAATGTAAATGTAAATGTAAATGTAAATGTAAGGCGAATCATCCAAATGAGTGAGGGGGTACTTCTAGAATGGCTACCAGCTCAAGGGCTACACAAGACATAAAAGGTTGGGAACCACTGCCTTAGAGGACTTAATGTTGGGCAGTCTAATATCAACTTTCAACCATTATTTACACACACGTTTGCATGTAGTGGATTTTTCGTTTTATTGACTTCACAATATCATTTATAACAGTGTTTGGTTAGTTTCTGAGTTTGTTCTAATTTATAATTATAAATATTATTTATTTATTTATTGAAGTGGTGACAAGCAGGATATTAAACTCGCGGCGCACTCACAGTGTTATTCACGGCGCAAGGCAGCTGGTCCTGATGACATCCCCGGTCGCGTGCTCAGGAACTTTGCATTGTTGGAATACCACACCCTGCAATAAAGAAAACCTACCACAAACTGTGTCTGAGGAAGGCCGGAAAAATCGTCACAGACACCTCTCACCCCAGCCATGGATTATTTTCCCTCCTTCCCTCTTGGAGGCGCAACAGGGACTTTGTTCCAAGTCAAGCAGGCTCAGGAACAGCTTCTTCCCCTCAGCTGTCATCTCCCTGAACTTTGCACCACAATGACAGCCCCCCCCCCCCCCCTCCCCCCCACCACCTTGCCACCCGTGCGCTGTGCTCTTTGCAGCTGCACTGTCTCAGACCCGAAAGCGCTGCAGAGGGTGGTGAAAACTGTCTAACGTCAAAAAAAGGAAAAATTGCTCTGCAGGCGGCAAGAGGGGAATGTGGACTAGGCTTGCCTAATTTTATGTTTTACTACTGGTCTGCAAATGTACAAAAAATACTCATACTCAAAATACTTATGAAGATGAGTTGGACTGGTGTTAAATGGAATCCCTCTCATTTCATACATGTCATACATTTGCCATCAGGCCCCTGGAGCTCATTCAGAAAGCTGCAGCTTGGTGTTCAACCGACCCAAGTTCTCCGACACATCTACCCTTCTTCTGTCTCTACACTGGCTAGCTGCAGCTGCTCACATCCAGTTCAAGACCTTGTTGCTAGCCTACAAGGCAGTGAAAGGAACAGCTCCTTCCTACCTCCAGGCAATGGTCAAGCCCTACATCCCAACCCGTCCACTTTGCTCTGGTTTTTCGGGCCGTCTGCTTGCCCCCTCGCTTAGGGGCCCTTGTGGCCGATCTACACGGTCACGACCCTTCTCTGTCCTGGCCCCAATTTGGTGGAATAAACTCCCCACAGATGTCAGGACTGCAGAGTCATTGCACATCTTCCACCGCAGACTGAAAACTCATCTCTTCAGGACACATTACTCGGATCCTTCTTGTACTTTTACCTGAACTTATTGTATTTTTTACCTGAGCACTGGTTTAGTTCTTGGAGTCTTTAGAAATTAAATGCACTTTTGACTTCTGGTGACGAGTTGTTTTCTTACCTTTCTCTTGTTGAAAAACACTATTGTTAGTCGCTTTGGATAAAAGTGTCTGTTAAATGACTGTAATGTAATGTTATGTTTATCCTCACTTCTAGCTTTAGTGCGCTCTCCTTTGCCTATCCCAACTGTTAACTATACATCAAACACAGTTGTTCGTTGAACTTTGACAATATGGACACAGTTCCGCAAACTTGATATGATGCGTTTGGCCTTAGCCACGCACCGCTGGTTGTATATATCTAGGAGGGAGGGGAGCTCATCTCCAACGATATACTGGGCCGTCCGCACCACCCTTTGAAGCGCTCTGCGCTCGAGTGCGGTGCAGTTCCCGTACCAGGCGGTGATACACCCTGTAAGAACACTCTCGATTGTCCCAGTGTAGAATGTTGTCAGGATGCGGGGGCCCATGCTGAATTTCCTCAGACGCCTGAGGAAATACAGGCGTTGTTTGGCCCTTTTCACCACGTGTGTGGTGTGCGTGGACCATGTGAGGTCCATGGAGCAGACCCGATACTTCACGCAAGGTTGTGACAATCTCCTCATCGTCACCGACCATAAGCCCCTGACAAAGATATTCGGCGACCGGAAGCTGGATGAGATTACCAACTCATTCGACTCAAGCAGCGCACTCTCCCGTGGCGCTTTGACATCGAACACTTGCCTGGGAGGGAAGAGCAACCTTGCAGCTGATGCGACGTCGCGCCACCCGTCGCCCTTAGACTCAGCAAGCCACCCCTCACTGAGTGTCCCTGACCTCCTCGAGTCTGCACTGATGGCGTCTATCCGCCATGATGCCCAGGAAGTTGGCACCATCTCATGGTCCCTCATTGCACAGGAAACGGCCATGGACACTGCACTAAGCCACCTCCTGGGGCTTACCGGAGGAGGGGCGCAGAGCCTTGACCACAGCGACCCTGCTCTCGCACTATTCTGGCCCGTCCGTGAGTCGATCTACACACATGAGGGTGTCCTCATGTACCAGGATCGCATCGTGATCCCCTCTTCGCTCCGTCATTCTACAGCACCTCCACGCGGCTCACCAAGGCATTTCGTTGATGGAAAAATGCGCCTGTGTGATCGTCTATTGGCCAGGGCTGTCGAGGGACATTAGGGCCACCAATGCGCATATTTTAATATGAACGCTCCTTCACAGGCTGCCACGCCCCCTCTTCCTTCGTTGCCCCCATCTAACCCATTTGAGGCGGTCTTCGCCGACTTCTTCGACTACGGTGGACGGCACTACCTTGTGGTAGGAGACCGACTCTCAGGCTTGGTTGAGGTGCTCGGATCATCAACAGGTACTGGCCTTGCGGGGGCTGCCTGGTTCGCCACCTTCGCACATTCTTTGCGATGTTTGGTGTCCCAGAAGAGCTGTCCAGCGACGGCGGCCCGGAGTTTACCGCCGGTGCCACACAGGGCTTCCTCCTGCTTTTGGACACCGGATCTCCAACGCTTACTTCCTTCAGTTGAATAGCAGAGCAGAGGTGGCAGTGAAAACTGCCAAACGCCGGCCCGACGGGGAACCTTGACCATGACCACTTTCTGCGTGCGATGCTGGTTACACAACACCCCCGACGCCGACTGCAAGATCTCGCCTGCCCAGATAATCTTTGGCCGCCATCTGAGAGATACTCTTTATTTTGTCAATCGGCTTGAGAAATACTCAAACCCGAACATCAGGCCACTCTGGCGTCAGGCCTGGGCCGCCAAAGAAGAAGCCCTTCTGTCACGGATGACCTGCACCACTGAGTCACTGAAGGCGCACTCAAGACCACTGCGGCCGCTAGTGATTGGTGAAAGGGTGTTTCTTCAGAACCAGCAGGGTGCTAGCCCAACCAAGTGGGACAGATCGGGAGTGATAGTTGAATCGCCGGGCCATGACCAGTACCGTGTAAAGGTAGACGGGTCCGGCCGCCTGACACTACGCAACCGCCGCTTCCTCCGGGCGTTTAACCGGCCACCCCTTCCATCATGCAGCAGCCGACAGCGCTTCCTCCAGCACCCCCATCTCTCCCAGTGTCGGCACCCCGCAGCGTTCCGGAAAGATGCCGCTCCCTAGCGACATGCCTGTGGATGGCTTCCCACCATCGTGTGCGGAGGCGCCTGGTGAGGGGGGTCCCACCCTAGCTGGCGACTCCCCCTTGCACGATGGACCACTGAGTGTCCCACATGCCAGTGAGGGGCCGGGCCCAGCCGCCCCCTCACCACAGCAGCAAGTCCCGCAGTCGCAGGCACCATCCCCGGGTCCCGGGCACCAAAATGTTACGAACACGAGACCGGTCATTGGATGTAGATTTTAGTCTGTCAATCTACGTCGGCCCGTAGATCCCCGGACTGGGGGGGATGCAGAGTACCACTGACCTCACTCGGGCCGCAGGATTGGTGGACGAGTAAAGCCAGAAAGCTTAAAAAAGCTTACTGCTTTTATGTTTACAGAATGGATTCTTCATCTTTGTCAAATAAATGATTGTCATCGAGGAGGTTATATCTTCACCCCAGGGTTTCCACTATTTTTTCTTGCCGGTCAAGTGTCCGGACAGATTTTATTTTACCGGACAAATTCTAAACTTACCGGTCATGTTTCAAAAACATATATCTATCTAAATTACAAACGCAACTATAATGTACACCTAGATTGACGAAAGAATGACAAAGACCTCAAATAAATTTGACTATTTTGTCACGTTACGGTGGTTGGCAGGGGGCGTGGCCAAGCCACACACACCTGTCAGCTATTGCCGCGTCTAATTGTTAATCCCCTCACCTGGGGTATATAGACCCTGGCTTCCCGTTACCCAGCATTAGGTCATACGTCGTACTGCATGTCATACGTTGTTCACGTTAAGTCATACATTCCGGGCGGAATCGCCACGTTGATGTCCCGGAGATCCAGATCCCGATCCCTTGCCTATCCCGCGTCACCCGCCTGTCTCGCGTTACTCCGGTCTATACGAGCTCCCCGGTCATTATAATTACATGTCCAGTACCTGTCGCTACTCCGACCTCCCGGTACCCAGACCCCTGGACTGTCCCTGATAACTCTTGTGTTGTGTTTGAGTTGTGTTGTGCTTTAAATAAAGCTTTATGTTATAGCTCCACTGTCTTGGTCTGCGTTCTGGGTCCTACCGACCAATCCCACTCGTGACATATTTAATGAACAACAAAACGAACAAGAACGATTGGGCAAAACCTCGTCAGCCGCAAAAATCTAGGCTATTTCAAAACACCTGTAACACCTGTAGTCCGTTTTAACATAGGCTACATGGCATCACATTTACCCTGTAGGCTACCAGGCAACTTTTTGCTTTCTCCTTAATTTCATTGCGGCAAAGTCCTCTGCTGCCGAGCTGAAATCAAAGGTGTCTAATGTGTCTTTGCAGCTTGCAAAAGATCGCATAAGATCACTCTCTCCTCCTCCAGACGACTCCGCAGTGATGTTTTCAAACCATTCTGCAGGGAGAAGCCCCTCTCTGCTGGTCGCTTGACACGGGCAGAACACAGGCCATTGTAGCCCGTGTGGCCCAGTCGGGGTACAGCTCGCTGAACTCACAAATGAGCACTTGGCAAGCTGTCGCAAACATTAAAGCCCCATAGCCGTGGAGCGCTAACATTAAAGCCCCATAGCCGTGGAGCGCTAACATTAAAGCTCCATAGCCGTGGAGCGCTGCCATCACCGCACCTGCATCTCGTCGGGCGCGCGTGACGTCATGAGAGGAGCGGCAGCTGATTGGTCACTTCATGACCAAAACCGAACATTATTACCGGACATTTTGACCGCCAGGTTTTGAAATTACCATTTTTTTTATCATTTTTACCCACTAAAAACTGGTAAATACCGGCTAACAGAAACCCTGCTTCACCCCCCTTGCTAATTCTCACCCACAGCTGCAGCGCATCACAATTGACTTCCCCCTCATGTTTTCCCGCCTGTGTGATTTTCTGCCCCGCACTACGGGGCAGACAAGGTTTCCACCTGTTCCCTGTTCCCTTGTGTTTAAATAGTCTGCATCTTCCTTTGTTCTGGGCCAGTTCGTCCTGTCACGACCGAACTACGAAATGCACGACTCGAGACAAAAGTATCAAAATAAAGAGTCTTTACTGATGAAAATGCAAAGTACAACACAAAAATCACTTAGATGAGGGAAAAGCTTAAAGCTCAAACGCAAAAGACCAAATAACAAAAACCTGACAATTGCGTGGCAAGACGTGGAAACAAAGTGGTGGTTCTCTGGCATGAAAGAAGATTCAAGATTCAAGATAACTTTATTTATCCCGAGGGAAATTAAGGTGCAACAGTTGAAACAGGGGGAATAAATGCACACAAAAATATACTAATACCTAAAAACTAAAAACTAAATAACAACAAACTTACAAAAACTACTAAAGAAAACTAAAGAAAACTAGTATAAACAAAATATAACTAAATGAACTCTAAATGTATTGATAGATGAATTGCACAATTTACAGTATTATTACAGTAATACGCAGGTATATACAATACACAACAATACGTATAGTGCAAATTGGCAGTAATAAAATACTAATAAATAACTCAGATGAATACTGAAAAAGTGACATGTGAAAAGTGAAAAGTGAAATTGAATTTACAGTGCAAAATTACAGTGAAAGGATTTACAGTGCGTTGGCCAAACAATTTGAATAACAGTGCATTGGTCTCAGGTCACTGAGTCTCCACTGTCCCTCTCACGACCCGAGGTAGATGAATTATAGAGACTGATGGCCACAGGAAGAAAGGACTTCCTGTGGCGTTCTGTGGTGCACCTGGGTGGAATGAGTCTGTTGCTGAAGGTGCTTCTGTATGAGGTCAGCACCTGATGGAGAGGGTGAGAGTTGTTGTCAAGGATACTACGCAGCTTGCGCAGCATCCTCCTCTCAGACACCACCACAAGGAGTCCAGCTGGACCCCCAGGACAGCGCCAGCCTTCCTGACGATCCTGCTGATCTTGTTGGCGTCTGTTGACCTCAACCTGCTTCCCCAGCACACGACACCGGAGAAGATGGCACTGGCTACCACCGGCTGGTAGAACATCTTCAGCATCGTGTTACAAACGTTGAAGGACCGGAGCCTCCGCAGGAAGTAGAGACGGCTCTGGCCCTTCTTGTACACGGCCTCAGAGTTCTTGGCCCAGACCAGTTTGTTGTCCAGGTGAACTCCCAGGTATTTAAACAAGACACTGGTTCTCTAACAAGAAAGAAGACGCTGGTTCTCTGACATGAAACAAGATTCAAGATTCAAGATTCAAGATTCAAGATAACTTTATTTATCCCGAGGGAAATTAAGGTGCAACAGTTGAAACAGGGGGAATAAATGCACACAAAATATACTAATACATAAAGCTAAAAACTAAATAACAACAAACTAACTAAACAAAACTAGTATAAACTAAATATAACTAAATTAACTCTAAATGAACTCTAAATGTATTGATAGATGAATTGCACAATTTACAGTATTATTACAGTAATACGCAGGTATATACAATACACAACAATACGTATAGTGCAAATTGGCAGTAATAAAATACTAATAATAACTCAGATGAATACTGAAAAAGTGACATGTGAAAAGTGAAAAGTGAAATTGAATTTACAGTGCAAAATTACAGTGAAAGGATTTACAGTGCGTTGGCCAAACAATTAGAATAACAGTGCATTGGTCTCAGGTCACTGAGTCTCCACTGTCCCTCTCACGACCCGAGGTAGATGAATTATAGAGACTGATGGCCACAGGAAGAAAGGACTTCCTGTGGCGTTCTGTGGTGCACCTGGGTGGAATGAGTCTGTTGCTGAAGGTGCTTCTGTATGAGGTCAGCACCTGATGGAGAGGGTGAGAGTTGTTGTCAAGGATACTACGCAGCTTGCGCAGCATCCTCCTCTCAGACACCACCACAAGGAGTCCAGCTGGACCCCCAGGACAGCGCCAGCCTTCCTGACGATCCTGCTGATCTTGTTGGCGTCTGTTGACCTCAACCTGCTTCCCCAGCACACGACACCGGAGAAGATGGCACTGGCTACCACCGGCTGGTAGAACATCTTCAGCATCGTGTTACAAACGTTGAAGGACCGGAGCCTCCGCAGGAAGTAGAGACGGCTCTGGCCCTTCTTGTACACGGCCTCAGAGTTCTTGGCCCAGACCAGTTTGTTGTCCAGGTGAACTCCCAGGTATTTAAACAAGACACTGGTTCTCTAACAAGAAAGAAGACGCTGGTTCTCTGACATGAAACAAGATTCAAGATTCAAGATTCAAGATAACTTTATTTATCCCGAGGGAAATTAAGGTGCAACAGTTGAAACAGGGGGAATAAATGCACACAAAATATACAAATACATAAAGCTAAAAACTAAATAACAACAAACTAACTAAACAAAACTAGTATAAACTAAATATAACTAAATTAACTCTAAATTAAATCTAAATGTATTGATAGATGAATTGCACACTTTTCAGTATTATTACAGTAGTACGTAGGTGTCACAAAGGTGTGTGGTGAGGTTGGACCCAGAACGCAGGCGGAGACCAGAAAAGGGAGAACAGGGGTTTTATTACGGCACAGAACACAATCGATAGTTATCTCCAGGACAGACGAGGGATCTGGGACCGGGAGGTCGAGGTGCGTCAAGCCGACAGGTAGCAGACGTAGGGATAGTTGGGACAGGCGATGGGTCGGGTTACCGGGAAGTCAAGGTGCGTCGAGCCGACATGTAGCAGACGTAGGGATAGTTGGGACAGGCGATGGGTCGGGTTACCGGGAAGTCCAGGTGCGTTGAGGTGCGTAGATCGTCTGGACCGACGAGGGGCTGGAACAGCAGACGAGCGGGCTATCTCTCTGATAGTCCGTAGCAGGGTGATCAGAACCAGGGATGAATGTCACCTGGGGACTGGTAGCGTACCGGTTACACACAGTACGAACGAGCGACGTCTCTCACTGACGCCGCTGTATAAATAGCCCCCAGGTGAGATCAATGGCAATTAGCCATGGTAGTGGTTGGCGTGTGTGTTCGCCTCTAGCGCACGCGGCCTGGCAACGCCCCCTGTCACCCACCGTAACCGTGACAGTACCCCCCCCCTCAACGGGTGCCTCTTGGCGCCCCACTCGGCCTGTTGGGATGTTCCTGATGGAAGTCGTGGATGAGGGACAGATCCAGGACACTCCGCCGTGGAATCCAACTCCGCTCCTCCGGGCCGTACCCTTCCCAGTCCACCAGGTACTGGAACCCCCGGCCACGGCGACGGATGTCCAGGATCTTTCTCACCGTGTAGGCGGGATGATCCTGGGGGGGGGGGGGGGGTGCGGTAGGAGGGCACAAGGGACTGGAAGAAACAGGTTTCAATAGGGAGACATGAAAGATGGGATGAACCTTCATCGCTGGCGGCAATCTCAACATTATTGAAACCGGATTGATGACCTTGTCCACCGTGTAAGGTCCCACATAACGAGGCGCCAACTTCCGGGACTGTACCTGTAGTGGCAGGTCACGGGGGGAGAGCCAAACCTGTTGTCCAGGTCGATAGATGGGTGCCTGAACCCTCCGACGGTCCGCCAAACGCCGGTTCCGATCGGCCGTACGAAGGAGTGCCGACCGTGCGGTCCTCAAAATCCGGTGGCAGCGCTGGAGGTGGGCCTGTACCGACGGCACCGCAATCTCCTCCTCCTGGACGGGAAACAGAGGTGGCTGATAGCCCAGTGATGCCTGGAACGGCGACATCCCCGTGGCATCGCTGATCAGGGAGTTGTGGGCGTACTCCACCCAAGGGAGGTGGGAACTCCATGAAGATGGATGGCGCGCGGCGACGCAGCGGAGAGCCGCTTCCAGGTCCTGGTTGGCTCTCTCCGTTTGGACTGAGGATGGTATCCGGAGGAGAGGCTGGCGGTGGCCCCCAGAGCCTGGCAGAACGCCACAACTGCGACGCAAACTGTGGCCCCCGATCGGACACTATGTCCAGGGGTATCCCGTGCAGACAAAATACCTGCAGCACCAGGAGGTCCGCCGTCTCCCTGGCCGAGGGAAGCTTGGGCAACGGCACAAAATGGACCGCCTTCGAAAACCGGTCGACGATGGTGAGGATGGTGGAGTTACCAGACGACGGCGGAAGACCGGTGACGAAATCCACGGTGATGTGCGACCAAGGCCGGCGAGGGATAGGCAGCGGCTGCAGCAACCCCGCAGGAGGTCGATGTGAGGCCTTGCTGCGTGCACAGACGGTGCAGGCCGTGACAAAGGCCTGGGTGTCCCGGGAGATGGAAGGCCACCAGAAGCTCCGTCTGAGGAAGGACAGGGTCCGCGCAAAGCCGGGATGGCAGGTCAGACGGGAGGAATGAGCCCACTGCAGCACCCGGGACCTAACTGGATCGGGTACAAACAGCCGGTTAGCGGGACCATTACCTGGATCTGGATGAGTAAGCTGAGCCGACCGGACGAGACCCTCGATCTCCCATGTGACTGCCCCAATCACGCACACCGGAGGCAGGATCGTCTCTGGCTCGACGAGATCCCTCTCGGCGTCCCACTGGCGAGAGAGAGAGTCGGGTTTCACATTCCGACATCCAGGCCGGTAGGTGAGCGTGAAGTTGAACCTCCCCAGGAACAACGCCCACCGCGCCTGTCGAGAGTTGAGCCGTCTGGCGGTGCGGAGGTAGGCCAAGTTCTTGTGGTCTGTCCAGACCACGAACGGTTGTTCGGCCCCCTCAAGCCAATGCCTCCACTCCTCCAAGGCCAGAACCACTGCCAAGAGCTCCCAATTCCCCACGTCATAGTTCCTCTCCGCGGGCGACAACCGTCTCGAAAAAAAGCACAAGAGTGCGTCTTCCGATCCCCCGTGGAACGTTGAGAAAGAACGGCCCCCACACCGGAATCCGATGCGTCCACCTCCACCACAAACTGGCATGCCGGATCCGGATGCCTCAGAACCGGAGCCGAGGTAAACAGACGTTTCAGCTGCGCAAACGCCGCACCTGCCTCAGGAGTACAGGAGAACGGAGAGAGCGTGGAGGTGAGCCGAGTAAGTGGGGCCGCGACGCTACTGAAATCCCGGATGAACCTGCGGTAAAAATGAGAAAAACCGAGGAATCGCTGGAGTTGTCTCCGGGACGTAGGCGTCGGCCACTCCGCTACTGCCTTGACCTTAACGGGATCCGATCGAACTTGCCCTGGCTCGATTATGAACCCCAAAAAAGCCACCGACTTAGCGTGGAACTCGCACTTCTCCGCCTTGACGACCAGCTTGTTCTCCAACAGCCGCTGAAGTACCAACCGAACGTGCTGAACGTGCTCCTTCTGACTACCTGAAAAGATCAAAATATCATCCAGGTAGACAAAGACGAACAGGTTCAGCATGTCTCGGAGGACGTCGTTCACCAGAGCTTGGAAAACTGCCGGGGCGTTGGTGAGACCGAAGGGCATGACCCGGTACTCGAAGTGCCCCAAAGCAGTGTTGAACGCCGTCTTCCACTCGTCCCCCTCACGGATCCGGACGAGATGGTAGGCATTGCGGAGGTACAATTTGGAGAACACCGTCGCATGACGGAGCGGCTCGAAGGCTGGGTCGATGAGTGGCAAGGGGTACTTGTTCTTGACGGTGATATCGTTTAGACCCCGGAAATCGATACACGGCCTCAACGAGTTATCCTTTTTAGTAACAAAGAAAAACCCAGAACCCACAGGCGACGACGAGGGTCTGATCAGGCCCGCTGCTAGTGAGTCGTGGATGTAGGTCTCCATGGTCTGTCTCTCGGGCCGGGACAGATTGTAGAGTCGCCTAACCGGCAAAGACGTGCCGGGAAGGAGATTGATGGCGCAGTCGTATGGTCTGTGAGGAGGTAAGGAGACGGCCCGTTCCTTAGAGAACACCTCCCCGAGGTCGTGGTAAACATGGGAGACGGATGAGAGATCGGGAGGACTCGGGACCGGGTGGGTGGGTGGGCTGCGTGGGGCTAGAGCGGACCGGAGGCAGTTCGAGTGGCAGAACATGCTTCAACTTATCACGGAACCCGCCGCCCAATCGATGTGCGGATTGTGGATAGCCAACCACGGTCTTCCCAATACCACCGGGGTGTGGGGGGAGGAGATGATGTGTAAGTGGATGGTCTCCCGGTGATTCCCTGACAGAATCAGAGTGAGAGGAACCGACCATTGAGTGATCCGGGCCAACGGCTTGCCATCCAGCGAGTTCACCTCCAATGGTGGCTGTATCCGCTCGGTGGGAATACCAGCCCGTACGACCAGAGTGGCATCAATAAAATTGGCATCCGCTCCAGAGTCCACCAACACCTCCACCGGAAGCCTCTCCTTTGCCCAAAGGAGATGCACGTGAAAATGGGAGCCTGCAAGTGGAACTGGAGAGCGGATCGCATTCTGGCACCTCTGGGACCCCGCCGTCACTGAGGGGCCCGATCTTTTGGCCGACACTCCCCCGCAGTAGAGACAAGCTCCGGTGTCCAGCCTCCGCTTCCGTTCCTGCTGGGAAAGGACCACCCGATACAGCTGCATCGGCTCCTCCGCAAAGGAAGCGGTGGACCGAGAATATCTCCTTTCCTCCGCTGGGCAGGAGACGCTTCTGGAAGGACCCGGAGCGTCCCCCCACTGCATAGCTAGGTCTGACACCTGAATGGCCATCTGGATGGCCTCATCCACAGTGCCCTTCTGGCCCCGCAACGCCACCTCCGTGCCCAACTCCCGGTTGAGTCCGTTCTGGAACGCAGACAGGAGCGATTCCTCGTTCCAACCGGACTCCAGACTGAGCATTCCCTGTTTAAGCCGCAACAGGAGTTGTCCAGCCTGGGCGCCCCGTATGGGGTGGTCGTACACCCTCATCAGCTCCCTTTCAAGAGCCACGAAAGTCTCCACGAGAGGAGATCCTTGCGCACGGAGCGCATCGTACATAGCGAGGGGTCCTCCCTCCAGCAGACTCACTATGTAAGCAATCCTCCCCGCTTCCCTCGTAAAGCAGGACGGCTGTGCTTCAAAGATGTTTGTGCACTAACCCAAGAAGCTCCGGCAGGTGTCCAGATCCCCAGAGTACCTCGGCGGGGGCGGGATGTGTGGCTCCGCGGAACCAGCGAGAGCCGGAGTTGTGAAACCACCGCCTCGAGGTGTGCTATGCGTGCGCCCTGGGACTCCGTGATGTCCACCAGCCGGGTAATTGTAGCATGGGCGTCCGGAAGAAGTTTCTCCCACTGCGCTCCGTAACAATGGATCTCGCGCTGCACCCGATCTCCGTCGCCGGGGTCCATTATGGCTCGTTCGTTCTGTCACAAAGGTGTGTGGTGAGGTTGGACCCAGAACGCAGGCGGAGACCAGAAAAGGGAGAACAGGGGTTTTATTACGGCACAGAACACAATTGATAGTTATCTCCAGGACAGATGAGGGATCTTGGACCGGGAGGTCGAGGTGCGTCAAGCCGACAGGTAGCAGACGTAGGGATAGTTGGGACAGGCGATGGGTCGGGTTACCGGGAAGTCAAGGTGCGTCGAGCCGACAGGTAGCAGACGTAGGGATAGTTGGGACAGGCGATGGGTCGGGTTACCGGGAAGTCCAGGTGCGTTGAGGTGCGTCGATCATCTGGACCGACGAGGGGCTGGAACAGCAGACGAGCGGGCTATCTCTCTGATAGTCCGTAGCAGGGTGATCAGAACCAGGGATGAATGTCACCTGGGGACTGGTAGCGTACCGGTTACACACAGTACGAACGAGCGACGTCTCTCACTGACGCCGTGGTATAAATAGCCCCCAGGTGAGATCAATGGCAATTTGCCACGGTAATGGTTGGCAGGTGCGTGTGTGTGTGCCTCTAGCGCACGCGGCCTGGCAACGCCCCCTGTCACCCACCGTAACCGTGACAGTAGGTATATAAAAAAAAGACGCTGGTTCTCTGACATGAAACAAGACGAACTGGCCCAGAACATAGGAAGACGCAGACTATTTGACTACTGGAACAGGTGGAAATAAGGTGCGGGGCAGACAATCACACAGGCGGGAAAACATGAGGGGGAAGTCAATTGTGATGCGCTGCAGCTGCGGGTGAGAATTAACAAGGGGGGCGTGGCTATCCGGTAGTGTGTAGTGGGAGCGAGGAGACAGGAATGTGGAATGATATAAGGGGGCGTGTGCTATCCGGGCGAGTGCTGTGGATATGGGGAGGCAGGAATGCAAACCGTGACAGCTTGGTGCTTCAAAAGATTAGAGTTACTATTAATTGCTGTGAATAAAGTTCTCATACCTGCACATAGACTCCAGGATGGAAAAATATTCCATCCTGGAAATATATATATATTTCACGGACAGTGCGCCGACAGTGTCAGCACTGGTGGCCGCCATTGTGTGCACTGAGTCTAATGCTGAATGATTGATTCACGTCATTCATTGCACCGCCGTAAAAGGTCGAATAGGTCGGTTGATGATGTTAGATCATAAACCGGCGTTACTTTGTACCGCCTTACTTAAAAGTAACTACTTTAAAGTTACTTCAAACTGGTAAACAGTACAGCCGACAGTGTCTGCAGAGTCTCTGAAGGGTGAGTACAGAAGGAGGTGGTCACTGCAGAGTCTCTGGAGGGTGAATCCAGAGGGAGGGGGTCACTGCAGTGTCTCTGAAGGGTGAGTACAGAAGGAGGTGGTCACTGCAGAGTCTCTGGAGGGTGAATCCAGAGGGAGGGGTTCACTGCAGTCAGAAGGGTGAGTTCAGAGGGAGGGGGTCACTGCAGTGTCTCTGAAGGGTGAGTACAGAAGGAGGTGGTCACTGCAGAGTCTCTGGAGGGTGAATCCAGAGGGAGGGGGTCACTGCAGTCAGAAGGGTGAGTCCAGAGGGAGGGGGCCACTGCAGAGTCTCTCGAGGGTGAATCCAGAGGGAGGGGGTCACTGCAGAGTCTCTGAAGGGTGAGTCCAGAGGGAGGGGGTCACTGCAGTGTCTCTGAAGGGTGAGTACAGAAGGAGGTAGTCACTGCAGAGTCTCTGGAGGGTGAATCCAGAGGGAGGGGGTCACTGCAGTCAGAAGGGTGAGTCCAGAGGGAGGGGGCCACTGCAGAGTCTCTGGAGGGTGAATCCAGAGGGAGGGGGTCACTGCAGTCAGAAGGGTGAGTCCAGAGGGAGGGGGTCACTGCACTCTAAAAGCTTGAGAACCACTGATGCGATACGTCTCATAATGTCAAATAAAACCAGATTCACCGATATGGTACTTACCAGTAAAGGAGTAAGGATATTAGCAGAAAAGTGTTTCTCATGTATAGAGAAACATGGTATGTTGATGTACGGATGTGAACGGATGTAATGGAAAGTACGTAGTTATTGTCTATGTGACGTATCACTTAAAAAAAGGCAAAGATCCCTATGTTAAGTTTAGAAACATTACCATTAGCCATAGAGACCAATCCAGAGTAGGTCTGAGCTATGTGAAATTGTAAAAAAATAATTGGGTTTTGCTGTTCTCTCTAAGAGGATGTACTTTCAATCAAATGTTATTGTTGAGCTGCATACAGCAATGAAACAGATGTATTGCTGCAATGTAGAGGGTACGCACCGTTATATGGAAATATGTTTGTATTGGTAAAGGGATAGTTCATTCATTGCCACTCATATGAAAAAGCACATAGGGCGATAAAAACTTCTTTTTTTTGTAAAAAATGTATCTTTCTGTGGGAGTTGCCATTTTGTCTGTCACGTGACCAAATTCAGTGGATGTGATGTCAACAGTGCTCGATCACACCGCAGTCGCCAATCACCGTTGTCATTCACTATTGTTCGGCATGTGCATTGTGCGTTGATTTTGATCGTTCAATATCGACAGAATGCCGTATTGTATCGCAAAATACTGCAAGGTATCAGACAAAAGGAATCCGGACCATGGACACTTCTTCAA
Source organism: Muraenolepis orangiensis (assembly GCA_027704905.1). Lineage (NCBI taxonomy): Eukaryota > Metazoa > Chordata > Actinopteri > Gadiformes > Muraenolepididae > Muraenolepis > Muraenolepis orangiensis. The sequence goes on along the minus strand of CM051008.1, from coordinate 603,858 downwards.
AGTGCCGACTCAGCGATCGAGGCTTCATGCTCGAAGGCAGTGGTTGGCGAAATGTTGTCGTCCTCCCGGGACGGACAGGCAAGCTTTTGTGTGCAGCCAACATTTTCGGGAAGAAGACTTTGAGAACTATTGTCAGTTCAAGAGTGGCTTCGCTCATCGACTGTTGTTGAAGCCTGTTGCTGTGCCTAGCGTGTTCGCCCAGCCCGACGGTGACGCTCCTACAGAGCAAGTCCTAAGCAGGGCCAAGAGAGCAAAGAGAAGTGAGTCAAGAAGCAGAAAACAAGTGAATAAAAAACACACGTTTGTAGTTAGTAGGTTTTGAGTTCAAAACAATATTCTATATAAGTTATAACTATATTCTATATAAGTTATAACGATATTCTATATAAGTTATAACTATATTCTATGTAAGTTATAACTATATTCTATATAAGTTATAACTATATTCTATATAAGTTATAACTATATTCTATATAAGTTATAACTATATTCTATATAAGTTGTCTATATCCCCGCTGTGCGCCCATAGGGCTGTGAGCACTACAGGAGCCAGATTATGTTCGACCCAGAAACTGTAAAATAACATATATATATATATATATATATAATATAGACATAACTATATTATATAACTTTATTATATTTATATTATATTATAAATTATATAATATAAACTATATTTATAAAACCAATGATTATCCTGATACAAAGTTTGCTTAATACTGAATTAATCAACTCCCTCCTGGCTCCTGGTGCCTCAGGGTGCGATCGTCTCGGGTCATGGCTGCTGCTGCCGTTGCTCAAACACATCTTTTCATGTTCATTATTTTCTAGACAACAACATCTGACCCATGCTGTCTCTATATAGTTGATATAATATAATATATAATATAATATAAATATAATATAGTTATATAATATAGTTACGGTTTCTGCGTCGAGCGTGGTCTGGCTCCTGTAGTGCGCCCAGCCCTATGGGCGCACAGCGGGGATATAGACAACTTCTATAGAATATAGTTATAACTTCTATAGAATATAGTTATAACTTCTATAGAATATAGTTATAACTTCTATAGAATATAGTTATAACTTATATAGAATATAGTTATAACTTATATAGAATATCGTTATAACTTATATAGAACTAGTTATAACTTATATAGAACATAGTTATAACTTATATAGAATATAGTTATAACTTATATAGAATATAGTTAGAACTTATATAGAACTAGTTAGAACTTATATAGAATATAGTTATAACTTATATAGAATATAGTTAGAACTTATATAGAACTAGTTAGAACTTATATAGAATATAGTTAGAACTTATATAGAATATAGTTAGAAACTTATATAGAATATAGTTAGAACTTATATAGAACTTATATAGAATATAGTTAGAACTTATATAGAATATAGTTAGAACTTCTATAGAATATAGTTTAACACAACGATCGCCACTGCTGGCCCTGTGGGGCCGAGGCCTCCTTCCTCACTGGATGAGTCACCTCGATAACTCGCCATTTAGCGACGCACGTCAACGGCGTCATAGCGATCACATGACGCATAGTAAAAATGGCGGCGTCCAGTGCAATTTAATAAATAAAAGGTAAAATATATTAAAAATACTAGATGAAGTCGGAAATCTACCATATTTTCAGAATATGCAGAAAACCTAATAATTCTCCTAGCCTATTAGTGAACTATCCCTTTAAGGCAAGCACAATCTAATATGTTTTACTACATGGTCTATGAGGTACGTACCGAGCCCCTTAAGTCCCAAAAGTTATTTTGTTTTATCTTGTGCGTTAAAGTTATTGTCTTAACGTCGGTGGGGAAACACATAATCACTTTTAAGAGACTGGTTTTGAGGGTTCTGTCACTCTTCTACTGGTCCACACTCCAGTCCAGTGGGCAGCAGTAGCGCACCAACAAAGAGGATCACCACCAACAAAAGCAAACGAAGAAGAACGAGAAGCCGAGAACTAGCCCCGAGCTAGCCGCTGCAGACACTGACAGTCCTGAGAAAAGCCCCACAGCATTTAAACTGTACTTATACATTTCCACGTGTGTTGCTATAGCTCAATTTCTCCAATAACACGTGAAATGTCTGCTCCAAAGAAAGGAGACCTATCCTCCACAGAAAAGGAACTTTTTCAGGTTATCACGGCAGGTAAGTCCGTCGGCTAAATGCTAACGATGAGAGGAGCTACCTCGGCGGTCTGGTACATATGATATTGATATATTGATGTACAAATGTTGATTCGATTTGTATTTGTTATAACCGGCGGTGGTTTCACAACATGACGTGCAAGTATTTAATTATTAAGTGTGTGTTGACATCTCGAAAGTTCGTCAAGTTAGTCAACAACGTGAGGTAATGTGTGACACTACAGTAGTAGCCTCTTGTACTCTTGATGTCTAAGAAGTACAAGGAGCGACAACAACGACTTCTTCTTCTCTTTCAGGAAA
>CM051008.1:593883-596383 GCA_027704905.1 Muraenolepis orangiensis | reverse complement strand
CAGCAGGACATGAACGAGGTGCTGGCCATGAAGATGCACTTCATCAGCTGTGTGCTGGCCAAGTGCGCGTCCTTCCTCAAGGACCGCGAGGACCAGCTGGAGGGCCTTGTCAAGAGGTGTGTGGGCCCTGTGCTGTGAACGCATCAGGATGCATTTCACACGTCGGGTGACTTTTAAATGTTTTTAAAAAAAATGTATTGACTGCAGCAATGATTAGTAGGGTTGTGGAATAGTAGGAATAGGAATGTAGTGTCTCTCTGGAGACGGGGTCAAGGGTTGAAGTAAGGGTTCAACCCCCCTACCTGTTCCTTAATTAATTACCTGGATCAGAAGTTACTTGACTGTTACTTTGTATTAGAGTGCTAAAATACCTCAAATGCTAATAGTAAAGTACATACAATAATAGTAATCTTAGTTTGTGGTCAATAGAAGGTCATTCACATTTTAATATATACAAAAATGTGTTCTCTTCACCTCCAGGGAGCTGTTGCAAAGATTTTAACCACAGAAAGATTTCAACTGCCAACTGCCATTACCATGTAACAATTTAAAGTGTCTGTCTCTCTTTCTCTCTTTCTCTCTTTCTCTCTCTCTCTCTTTCTCTCTTTTGTCTTGTCCAGTTTGCTGAAGGGCCGAGAGGGGGATGGATTCCCAGTGTTCCAGGAGAAGTTTGTACGAGAGTGTGTCCGCAAGTTCCCCTTCAGCGACGCCACCCTGCTGCAGCAGCTGGTGCGCAGCATCGCCCCGGTCCAGATCGTGAGTCCGCTTTCATTCCCTCTTTAATGAGCCGTCCAACCCGGGCTCTGGGGATTTATTGTGGCAGTCTAAATGCGTCGTCTTTGTACTATGCTATAATACCCCAGTATGCCTTACAATATGCTACTTTTACTAGGATACAAAGTGATCGGCCTGATCACGACTGTTTATTGGTAGATGCGGGGAAGCAGACAGAATACAATCAGTTACAAAAATTGATTAAAAATATTGGTAATCGGTGGGCTTTGTATCAATATCTTTGGCAAAAAATGTATATCGATTTGGCTCTATAACAAAGTTCAATAAGTCTCACGCAGCTGGGGTTATATGTAAAAATAACCACTGTTGATGAAGGCAGATTTCTACCTTCATTAATGTGCCAACAGTGCCTCTATAAACCTCTTCCAAGCAGTGCCCTGAAGTCCGTGAGTTGAAAAGTTCTGAATGCACATCCTCCCTCTCCGTAGGGGAATGACCCCACAGCCATCTCCATTCTGACCCAGGCCATCACGGGCCAGGTGGGCTTCATGGACGCAGAGTTCTGCACCACGTGTGGGGAGAAGGGGGCGGAGAAGAGGTGTTCCATATGCAAAGCGGTACGTCACGCCCCTCCTCACCTGTTACTTGCGGCGGCAGTATAGCTCAGGAGGTAGAGCCGTCGGCGTTTGGTTCCATCCCGGCTCTTTCTAGCAAAAGTGTGGAGGTGTCCTTGAGCCCTAACCCTAACTGCTCCTGACCTGCTAGAAAAAAGCTAATATACATATATATATATATATACATGTATATATATATACGTGTATATATATATGTATGTATATATGTATATGTATGTATGTATATATGTATATGTATATATGTATATATGTATATGTATATATGTATATGTGTATATGTATGTATATGTATATATATATATACCGTATTGACCCGAATATAAGACGACCCCGATTATAAGACGACCCCTCTTTTTCAAGACTCATTTTTGGAGAAAAAAAAATTTGAAGACCAAATATTTTTTTTTTGAAAGAAAATAATTTTATTTGAAAATAATGATAACACACATCACACATTGTGTTCAAATTTGCCTAACTTGGCGAACAAAAACAAAACAGGCTAGATAGATAGCAATAAAACAGTAGTGCAATAAAACGGTAGCGCAATAAAACAGTAGAGCAATGAAACAGTACAACATTTCAGAACATCAGTCTATTGGTCACATCACGTCTTCTCATTCAGCTCGTCTCTACATCGCTGGGTTGTTCCTCTCACTCCCGCTATCGTCACTCACGTTGTCCGCTTCCCCGTCTCCTCCCACATCACGTCATCCTCGCTGCCATCCATGGCATTTGATACGCAGCATTTCTTAACCCATTAATGATGCTTTCTGGGGAAACGTCAGCCCATGCTTGCAATATCCATTCACAGAGCAAACGTACTGCAGGCTTTTGGATTTTTCCAGACGGTGTCAGTGCGTGATGACCAGCCAGGAGCCACTCTGTGTATCTCTTGCGCAGATTGCGCAGCTGGCTTGTCATTCCGCCCGGTATGATCACTAGGTCACCTAGTGATCATCACTCTTTCACTTTTTGACTGGCTCAGTCAAGTGTCCACGGAAAGCATCCAGAATCAAAATATTCCTCTTCTTTCTGAGTCCCCCACGCCGTCTGCCCCACACCACCTTGACCAACTTGCCAGTCCACCACAAGCTCCGTCTCCATCCAGCCCTTTGCCTGGGCGCGTACGA
>CM051008.1:581383-588883 GCA_027704905.1 Muraenolepis orangiensis | reverse complement strand
ACCAATGAGATCCCAACTCCTGACCCATGAGATCCCTCCCCGATCCCAACTCCTGACAAAACAGGGCTTGTTCATTCGAAAGGCGTAATGGTATTCTTTTGCTAGCGATACTCATGCCATGTTGTGAGGTCACCTAGGCAAATAAACGTTGTTTTGCAACATTTTGCCTGAGACGTGTTGTCTCCTTTTCAAGCACAACAATGTCTCCCAATAATAACAGAATTGTTTCACGGTTAATTACTAAACAAACCAAAGAGAATACGACCAACATTCCAATGCTCTTATCCTTCCAAAATGGAGGTGGTCATTGGGATGTGATGTTCCGATGCACAAGCCCTGTCCCTCCACGTCTCAGGATGAAGATGGGTTCCACCTGAGATGCGCTGTCCTCCCATGGACGCACTAAGCCAGCGGCCGCAGGCTGGAGCTGCCTGTGAGCAACACGATGGCTGGCCTGTTGGATCCTGAGGCAAATGAGGACTTATTATTATTTATATATTCGGTTTTCCAAACCACGGATACACAGAAAAGCCAGAGTGTCATAGAGCCATAGGTATATGTCCCAAAGTTTAAATTATTACTTCATGTTTTTCATTTTATTTGAAGTATTCTGACCTTGTTGTTTCATCTGTGAATGTGAGAGCTGTGAGGTCTTTTGGTATTTTAAAGAAAGTGAGAAAGTAGAGATGATGTTTTGTATTTATTCAACACCGCTCCATTCTGCCTTAAACTGTAGCGTTTGAATGGTAACCAATAGGAGTGAAGCTGTTTTCTGGCGTGTACCCGTGAGGTTTGGTTTGCCATTGAATAATCCAAAAGTAAGCAAATTTGAGCATCCTGACCTAGTTTGGGTATGAAAGGTTATTCGGACTGCACTCATAACATTAAAAAACCTTTATTCTAATATAAACTGTATTCTTGTATCTGAACAGCATGTATTTGATGGTTCTGGTTCCTGGTTTGTGTTTAGGGTGTAATGCTGCTCCCGGCCACCAGAGGGTGCATGAGGCTAGGCTATGAGGCACTGAGGCTAATGGAATATAAAGTGAAAAAAGTGCACACTTATATGTATAATGTTATAATGTTAAAGACCTGAATGTCCAAACTGAACAGTTCAGATAAACTTCAATATTTGTAAAAGTGTTATATTATATATCTGCCCCAGCCTCACTGCGGGTTAGTAGTTATGCAAACTACTTGGATGGGACACTTTAGATTTAACAATACAGCATTGATACCACCAACGTATCTATTGAAAGTGCATATTGGAAGACTACAGTTTCCTTGATTTAAGATAAGAAAAAAGATACTCTATTGCTTTAGAGTATCTACTCTAATGCTTTAGAGCAGTGGTCCCCAAACTAAGGCCCGCGGGCCGGATACGGCCCGCCTCCACATTTGGCCCGGCCCCCTGAACAATACCAGAGACGCATTATGATTTTTTTTTATTTTTTTTTATGTTCATCAGTTCACACTGATGAACATACATAGGTAAGATCACTTTTCTGACTTTTCTGAGTATAAACAAATTTAATCATAATAAAATCTACTGGGATAAAATCCATCTCCACAACCATACTGGTTGTGAAATGTATTGTGCTGTGTAGGTGCTGTATCACTTAGTTCGGTTTCTCAGCCTGCTTGCTTTGTAGTTTTCACAGGGAAGTTGATGAGAGAGAGCTGCAAACAGCGGTGTCTACAAGCCTACTGGAACCTACAAAAGGATTATAAGGAAGGAACACAAGAACTTTGAGAGACTGCTCATATGAGTCATTTGAGTAAGAGATTCTGCTCTGACAACTAAGCTAAACTTTTACCTGTTAAGATTGTGCACGGCACAACAGAAAGTTAATGTTCAGTGGACTTTTTTTCTGTGAAGAACCCAGAGAGGGTTATTTGGTTATTATTTATTTCATAAATAGTGTTATTATATATTTCCCGACTTATTTTTTTCTGTGAAGAACCCAGAGAGGGTTATTTGGTTATTATTTATTTCATAAATAGTGTTATTTATTTCGTTAATAGTGTTATTATTTATTTCCTGACTTTTTTTTCTGTGAAGATCCCGGAAAGGGTTATTAATATTTGGTTATGTGTGGCTTTCTGGAAAACAATAAATGTTTACGTTTAGGCACCCCTGCGATCGTCACACTTTTTCTATTACAAACTGACCCCGGCCCCCATCAGAGAAGGGAAAAGTTATGTGGCCCTCACAGGAAAAAGTTTGGGGACCCCTGCTTTAGAGTATCTACGCTATTGCTTTAGAGTAGATACTCTAAAGCATTAGAGTATCTACTCTAATGCTTTAGAGTAGATACTCTATTGCTTTAGAGTATCTACTCTATTGCTTTAGAGTAGATACTCTAAAGCAATAGAGTAGATACTCTAATGCTTTAGAGTATCTACGCTATTGCTTTAGAGTATCTACTCTAAAGCATTAGAGTAGATACTCTAAAGCAATAGAGTATCTACTCTAATGCTTTAGAGTAGATACTCTTTTGCTTTAGAGTAGATACTTTAAAGCTTAAGAGCCTTTTCTGCCCTGAAGGGAATGCCTTGAGAGGCTTTAGGCAAGATTCAAAAGCTATAATTTGAGTGTAATTTGTTAGAAATGTAAAATTTGAGACCACACTATGTATGAATCCATAACAATGAATCTATATGAACATATACATTCATTCACTTCATAAATCCAATACTACATACTGTAACACTATTGGATTCGATTTATATTTAAAAAGGTACTTTAAGATATACAGTATATAAATATGTAAGATCTGCATTAGTCTGTAAAACACTGATTGCAATCTAGTCATTTGGATTTACAGTGAATCCATGTAATTGGAGCAGGGGAAAAGGACCCGATGGGGATGACTTGAGTCTGGTCTCCTTGGGGAGCAGCGAGGCCCGTTCTCCGGAGGCCACGCCGCTGGAGGACCAGGTGGCCCTCTCTGCTGAACTTCCGGAAGGAACTACTGATCCTCTCCTGCCGCTGCACCTCTGGGGAAGAGTCATCCCCCGGTGAGTTTTAAATGGGCCACTGTCACGCTTAAGAGACATAAGAGAGTGTAGCGGACCTCACTCCCCGAGGCCTAAATACACATTCTAGCGATGAGTGGTCTTTAGCTTCTCAAGAAAGATGTTTCCTATTGGATGTGACTTAGCAGTACCTCTTCTATCCAAGACCTGGACTGGGGGTAAGCTATGGATCACGTAGGGTCGATACCCGGGTTCTTGGCAGAACGGATTCAAGAAGAAGGCTGAAACGGAGATGGCATCATCAGTAAATACATCTAACTAGCAGCATGTCATTTGAGGTCATTATGCCGACCCCCTTGGAGTCTATTCTCCCCAACCACGCTTTAAATGTTTTTACTGAGCTGAACATTTGAAATGCCTTGATCAATTAGATTTTGTCCAAGGATTTTGCCAGGTTCTGGGCGTTTACTGAAGTCAAGTTTTTTGTTAAAGCCAAAAATTAAAATGATTGTGTGTATACTTACATATAGTATACATTTATTGGAGTTGTTTATTTTCCGTCAAGTGTTAAAGCAGCCCCCCCCCTCTAGGAGAGAGCGAGCTGGCCCGTGGCCCCCAGGTTAATTGAGTTAAAAACCCTTGGCTTGAACAATCTTAGCCTTTCGCGTTACTTGCGACTTGAAGCTGCTGCATCCTCCGCAGCTCATGCATGGTGTCTCCTAGAGCCCCCAGCTGGTTGCTGTGGAGATGAAGGACTCGAAGGCAGCTCAGGTGACCGAGGGCCCCTGCGGTGTCAGAATGGTAACAAGAGGTATAGGCCTCTACATTCAACCATTCATATCAAAAAATGATCCGACTTCTAATGGTAAGTTTACCCCAAGGAACGTTTTGCTATTCATACCCATTGAAACCCTGTGGACAGTTAAAAAATGTTGATTTGTATATCGTCCCTGTGGACTTACTATCTTTTAAGGATAATTTCACATAAATTATCCTATTAGCACTTTAGGTCAGAGGTTGTGAGGTTTGCCTTCGACTAACGTTGTTCTCCAAAGCTGCTGCTGTTGTTGATGTTGTTTTTTAAAACAATGTACCTGAAATAGATCGGATATTGTTGTTGTGAAGGTAAAGTTCACTAAGGCAGCAGTGGAGGGAAGAACAGTCGAGTTTCTGTATCTGAAAGAATTGTAACGTGCATGTCTTGACAAAGGTTAAAAATGAAATATTGAGGTTCAATGTTGTGTAAGTTGTTGTTTTTACCTTGTTGTTATTCAACCATAAATATTGGAGACATTTAAATCTTGAGAGGTTGGGGACACTGTCCAGCTGCTCTCTATGGAACAGAGAATCACACATGCTGCAACCTGGAGACTTGGTGGTTTCTTGACTTTTTTTTCACTTTGTTGACTTTGTTTGATATTAGTTTTTAGGTCTAAAAAATAAAGCTTATCCTTACTTGTTTGCAAGGTAAAGCTGACAGACATCCCTGTCTCGCTTTATCCCATATTTATGGAGAACAGCTACAATGTCCTGGGAAATGTTTACAGGCTTTATAACAGACGTTAAACAGCAAGAAATAACTTCAATAAAATATGTATTTTGTGTAGTCTATATATGACATTTGGTGATATTATTATATGCCAGATTGTATATATATGTATGTATATATATATTTTTTTTTTGAATAAAGCTTCCTTACCTCCATTTTCGTCAACCTCTCACCAACACCAACTGTTGCCAGGTAACGCCTCTTTTCTTTTGTATGACAACAAACCATGTGAATGAAAAGTAAAACATTTGACATATGAAGACAGTGATAGCAACGTACCGCTAGAGGGCGCCGTTTCACTAGAGTTGATAAGCAGACGCACTACATGTGTAGACCAAGATACACGATACAAGATACACTATTTTTATTGGCCATTTGTAACAAGTACATTGAAATGCTTACTCCCCATTCCCTCCCCATAAAAAAACAACACCATAAAAATAAAAATTATATGTACAATAAAATAAACATAACAAGAGCAAAGTGACTTAAATGATGTCTAGATGTTTTTTTTGACAAAAATCTTTCAAAAGCATTTAAAGTGCTAGTAGTGCAGTAGCATCGTGAATACAGTGCAGTACAGAGCAGTAACTGTGATGAGTCCAGAAAGTCCAGCAAAGTATCTAAGTGTAATGTTAATGACATGTTATGAAAGTGGCAGCACTCCTAACAGTTCAGTAGGTCACTGCCTGTGGATAAAAACTATCCTTAAACCTGGTAGTCCTTGTTGTACGGATGCTGAGGAACCGGCGACCAGACGGTAGGGGGGAGAAGAGATGGAGCCCAGGGTGGTTGCAGTCCTTTATGATGGACATGGCCTTCTTCCGACATCTGGTCCTACAGATCTCCTCAATGCATGGAAGTGCACACCCGATGATCTTCTCTGCCGTCCTTACGACCCTCTGGATGTCTTTCTTGTCCTGTTCAGTGGTGTTGCCGTACCACACAGTGACGCCACTCGTCAGGACGCTCTCTACGGGGCCACGGTAGATGTTCACTAGCCACCTCTGGCCTATACTGCTTTTTCTGAGGCACCGCAGAGCATAGAGGCGCTGGTGTTCCTTCTTCAGCATGACCTCCGTGTTGCGGGTCCACGCCATGTCATCGGAAATCTGTACTCCCAGGAAACGGAAGCAGCTGACGACATCCACCGGTGTCCCGTCCAGGCTGATGGTGGGGTGGGGGCCCCGTCCAGGCTGATGGTGGAGTGGGTGCCCCGGTGGCTCCTGAAGTCCACGATGAGCTCCTTAGTCTTGCTGACATTCAGTGCGAGGGTGTTGTCCTCACACCATCCCGTCAGCTGGACCACCTCATCTCTGTTCTCCGTTTCGTCGCCCTCCCTTATCAAGCCTCTGTGGTGTGGTGTCGTCTGCAAACTTGATAATCCGATTATTGCTGTGCGTGGCAGTACAGTCATGTGTGTACAGCGAGTACAGCCAGGGACTGAGGCAGCAGCCTTGGGGTGCTCCGGTGTTGAGGACCAGAGTGGATGAGATGTTGTTCCCAATCGTCACCACTTGATGCCTGCCCGTCAGGAAGTCCATAATCCAGTTAGAGATGGGGGCGCCCAGACCTAGGTCCCCCGGTTTCAGGACCAGCTTGGAGGGAACGATGGTGTTGAACGCCGAGCTGTAGTCAATGAACAGCAGTCTGACGGAGGTGTCCCTCCTGTCTAGGTGCTGCAGGGCCGTGTGTAGCGCCAGGGAAATGGAGTCTACAGACCTGTTTGGTCTGTATGCAAACTGAGTGGGTATAGGGTTTATATGCAGCATTACAAGTTTCTCCAGGCACTTCATGGCTATGTGTGTTAAAGCCACTGGACAATAATCATTGAGGCTTGTTACCTTGGTCTTTTTGGGTAACGGCACACTGGGTGTCTCTTTGAAGCACGCTGGACTGCTGCAGTGAGGCGTTGTAGAGGACGTGAACACAGGAGCCGTCTGGCCGGCTCCCTCCTTCACCCTCAGTCCAACCTACCAGTCAGACATGCTCTGATATTACTGACATACATATTCACAATGATACATACTCTTTCCTACATGGATACATAATCAATTCAATACTTTTTCAGCATTGAATTAAACAATATACAATATACAATATACAATATACAACATACAATATACAATATACAATATACAATACACAATATACAACATACAATATACAATACACAATATACAACATACAATACACAATACACAATATACAATATACAATATACAATATACAATACACAATATACAACATACAATATACAATATACAATATACAACATACAACATACAATACACAATATACAATATACAATACACAATATACAACATACAATATACAACATACAATATACAATATACAATATACAATATACAATACACAATATACAATATACAATATACAATATACAACATACAATACACAATATACAATATACAACATACAATATACAATATACAACATACATAGTAATGCTTACTCCATTCCCTCCCGGAGAATGACTCCTAAAACACTTTCCTATAAAAATACTCTCGCCAATAAAAATGACAATAAAAAGAACCATAAAGAGACTGATGGATGATTATATGATATATATTATATATATTATATATATGATATATATGATATATATTATATGTCCAGTACTCTGGTGTGTACGCTATTAAAAGGACACACAGACCACATCCATTGTCTCTAAACTAAATACTTTTCCTGTGGGTTACCTTCCCACTTCTATTCAGGTATGACTTTTCCTTCTTGGCTTTGCTCCAGGTGTTGTGAATTCCTTTTGTCACGCGCGTACACACACACACACACACACACACACACACACACACACACACACACATCCCACCCGCACCATTCCTGGTCGCCTGGGGAATGTGAGGGCACCCAGGTCGACCCTGTTAACCCAACGCACCTTTCATTTCCCATGGGGGGGGGGGGGGGGGTCTCCTCATCGCCACTCAGTCTGG
>CM051008.1:553883-576383 GCA_027704905.1 Muraenolepis orangiensis | reverse complement strand
GGTGGATCACCCTAACCGTAAAACTTGTTGATAGTCTTACCGGTTCTACAGACATAATCCCATGTTGGCGCCCATCAACAGAGAAGGCATGATTTCCTCCTTAAGCTCGTTAGAGTCAGCATATCACAGAGGGATCACAGAGGGATCACAGAGGGATCACAGAGGGATCACAGAGGGATCGCAGCATCCTGCAATAACACACGCTTCCTCTGTCTCCAACTGCCGGATTAGAGGGCAGCAGCAGGGACCTCACCATGCGGTCTGGGAAAGTGATCATTGACTGTGTAACCAACCGGACACATTGTTAGTGTCTGTGGCAGGGCCTGGGTTCTCATCCTCCTGTGTGTTCCCCCAGCAGAGCGAGGGCAGATGGGCTGCCGCGAGCTGCGTTCCACCAAGTACATCTCGGACGGCCGGTGCACCAGCATCACGCCCATCAAGGAGCTGGTGTGCGCCGGCGAGTGCCTGCCGGCGGCCGTGCTGCCCAACTGGATCGGGGGGGGCGGCCGCGGCAAGAAGTTCTGGAGCCGGCGGAGCGGCCAGGACTGGCGCTGCGTCAACGACAAGACGCGGACGCAGCGCATCCAGCTGCAGTGTCAGGACGGCAGTGCTCGCACCTACAAGATCACCGTGGTGACCGCTTGCAAGTGCAAGCGGTACTCGCGGCAGCACAACGAGTCCGGCAACAAGCTGGAGGCGATGGCTCTGGAGGCGATGGCTCTGGAGGCGATGGCTCTGGAGGCGATGGCTCCGGAGGAGATGGCTCCGGAGGAGATGGCTCTGGCCTCGCCGGCTGTGGCCACCCCCCCGGTGGTACACAAGCACAAGTCCAAGAGCAAGCGGAGGCTGGGGAAGAATCGCTTTGACGATAACTGGCCCAGCCGAGCTGAGCCCTGAACTCTGAACTCTGACCCCTGACCCCCCGCCCCCGCCCCCATCCGGCCCAGTGTAGCGTAGACAGTTAAATCGAATGGATTCCATTTCCCAGCATGCTAATGGTGGCAAAGAGACTTATTCCCACGCGGTGACAAGTTTTTGCATCCTTTTGAGTCCTAAAGTGGGTACTTGTGGATTACATCTCCAGGTGACACGGACGGTACTCCTGGGATGGGAGAGAGTCTGGTTGCCATGACGATGATGGAGCACTCTAGAGGGGGCCCACTGAGGACCAGGTTTCTAGTTAAGACTGAACTGTACCTTTCTGGACCAACAATGCTTGAGATGTAGTTATTGTGTATATTGTTATCAATCTGGATGTTGATGTGAATAGGCACACCCACTCCACATAAGAGACATTAAACCATGCGTCTCGCAAAGACGCAGAGAGTGTGTGCATAACTAGTGTACATTTTAAACAATACTGGTCTTCTCAAAGATCTTCCCCTGTATAAAAGTTCACTATATGAGATGTATGATGTAATATATTTGTTAACATTGCGTGTGGGTTATTCATGGTGCATGTGACATAACAACTTAGTGCAAAGTCTATTGTAATGTTTTTTTATTAAATAAAAACTTTGTATTCACTTTTTATCACTTTTTATCACTCATTGTTATTTCACTGAATGGGGTTGAATGAAGGCCTACTTTCTCACATGTTTACTGTACATTGTCTCCAGGGAAAAGCAATGTTTTATTCTTGGGTATGGAATATTATTGCGTTTTTACATAATTATGTTCAAAGCCCGCCATAATAAGTAATTAGGCCATCATTGCTTCAAAAATCACGACAAGAAAAGGCAATAAAAGTGATTAATCTTGCAAACCATCATGTTGAGTTAATTGTCAGTGGATAAATCTGAGAGGCACTTGAATTCTATACTTACATGAGTATATATATATATATATTTATATCTATAATTCTGCACATATCTTCTACATACTATTAGTTATATTATACCGTTTTTATACCTAGTAGACATCTTATTTAACCACTGTACATTATATATTACCATGGTCTTTACTGTAACATGTTCACTCTAGTTAGATGCCAACTTATTTTCTCTGTACTGAACTTGTGCTGTGAAATGAAAATACATTAGAATCTAATCTAATCTAATCTGATCTAATCTGATTCACTATTCACAGGAAACCTCTAGACGGTAATTTACTAGGAGATAATACTGTATAATATTACTGATTAGATTGTATTCTCCTCTATACAAAATCCCAAATGATAGTAAGAAGCGTTGGTTTTTACAAATATTGTTTTAATGTATTCAATGTTTTTCACACACTCTGACATCCCGCGAGAACAAAACGAGAACACAACAACGGCGTCTCGTTTTTGTTTTTTGTCCAATCGCAGTCCGCGACTGGGCACCAAGTCTCCGCCCATCGACACGTGACGCGGAAATCAATAAGAACAACAACACGCCGAGAGAATCAGATGATATGATGTTTTGATTTGGTAATGAATGAAAGTAGTGACTCGGACAGCTCTGGTCCACCGGAGGAACCCTCTGGTTCACCAGGGGAACTCTCTGGTCCACTAGAGGGTTCCTCAGAGGGTTCCTCCGGTGCACCATGGGGTTCCTCTCGCCGGGGCGGCGGACGCGTCCCAGGGTTCCCCGTGTCCGTGGTCCTTCCAGCCGGGGGAACCGGGCAGAGAACCGGGCTCCCGACGCCCAAACAGTTCTGCTCGTTTCTGAACAGACCGCTCATAAGCTACACCGTTCAAGCCTTTGAAAGGTAGGCGAACACCACACGGAGCACCCCCTCTGCTCAATATATGCTATAATAATAATAATAATAATAATAATACATCACCATCAATGTCTTCGACTGCCTTCCACTGTAATCATAACTACCTACCTCTACCTATAGTTTACATATTTATTGATAACATACCTGTATGATAGCGTGGACATTTTACTGTACCTGCTGTATATATTTTAATCTTCAACTGTTGATATAACTGCATATCCCTGCTCACTATAACTGCTGTATACACATTTATATATACTTATCCTGTTTTTCGTAATTACATACCCCTGATCACTACCTGTTGAATACTTACCTGTATATATACTTACCTGTGTGTGTGTGTGTGTATATATATATATGTGTATTATATATAATTATGCACATATCTCATACATACTTACTCTATTAGGTTAATTTATAACTGTTGTTATACCTAGTAGACTGTCTTTTAACCACTGTAGACTGTAAATGATATACTACCATGCACTTTACTGCAACATTTGCACTCTGGTTAGATGCCAAGTTATTTTCGCTGAAATGTACTTGTGCTGTGAAATGAATACATTAGAATCTAATCTAATCTAATCCCTACTGTCCTCTCCATCCTTCCATCCTCTCCAGTCTGGTCCGACTCAGTCTCATAGACGTGTGCCAGTGGTCATGGATAATACCACACAATAAATGCAGCCACATGAAACAAAAAGACAGAATCACACTTTGTACAGGAGTGCTGGGATTGTAATGCAATCCATCCTTTATAGTGTGGGCCCTGATTTACCCCACCCGGATGCTTGGATTAGGACTATGCCGTGTTTTTCTTTATTCATTAAAGCTAGTAAGGTTAACAACGTGCCGTGCAACTTGAAAGGCACTTTCTTTTTTGAGCTACATGTGTCTTACGTGTCTTTCAGCGAGACCGCAAATCAACACGTAACCTTGAGTCTCAATGAGAGCATAACGTTAGACAGAGTAGTTATTACATCAACTGTCCTTCCAGAAGTGTGTGTGTGTGTGTGTGTGTGTGTGTGTGTGTGTGTGTGTGTGTGTGTGTGTGTGTGTGTGTGTGTGTGTGTGTGTGTGTGTGTGTGTGTGTGTGTGTGTGTGTGTGTGTGTGTGTGTGTGTGTGTGTGTGTGTGTGTGTGTGTGTGTGTGTGTGTGTGTGTGGTCAGCAGTAGGGTTTGCTGACTGCTGGCTGCTGCTGTGTGTTGTGACAGGTTGTCGTGGATACAACACGTGGTGGTGGTGGTTGCAGAAGAAAGCATCAGCCTGATGACGGATATCGTCCAGCGCTTCCGGCACACCAAGGTGTCTGTGGTGTCCGGCGGCGCCACGCGCCACAGGTCCATATTCAATGGCGTGCGCCACGTGGGCCAGGGAGGTGCGCCCCCAGACGTGGTCATTATCCATGACGCCGTGCGGCCGTTCGTGGAGGAGGAGCTTCTGATAGAGATTGCCATGGCAGCCAAGGAGTACGGGGTCAGTTTA
Source organism: Muraenolepis orangiensis (assembly GCA_027704905.1). Classification (NCBI taxonomy): domain Eukaryota; kingdom Metazoa; phylum Chordata; class Actinopteri; order Gadiformes; family Muraenolepididae; genus Muraenolepis; species Muraenolepis orangiensis. The sequence continues at coordinate 572,192 of CM051008.1, read as the reverse complement.
TCTCTGTTGGAGTATGTGTATTAAAGGTGCTGTAGGCAAGATTTAAGAGCTGTTAATTTGAGTTAGTTTGTCATCTGTTAAAAATAAAAGGCACATTAATCTGTCAGCTATCAGTGAGTGAAATGCACTGTGAGATGATCTGTTTCCAGTGGACTGCGCCCGCCTGTCTCCTATGAGCCTCTTTAGATTTAGACCGCTGACCAATCAGGGCATCTCTCCCGGGGAATCCACCCTTCCTGTCAATCACAGGTAACAACACTGCAGCACTTCTCAAGAAGTGAGAAACGTAGGGAGGGAACGTTTTAGTTTCTTGCTCTCTTGCTCTCTTCCACTCCCTTCCAAGCTCTCTCTTTACTACTCTGGAATCTTACCAACGGCACCTTCTTTAATGTGTAACCACACACTAAAATACAACTTGTTGCATTTGGCAAATAAAAATCTTGAACACCATTATGACAACTGCTGCTTATGTATGTGTCAGAAACGCCAATCATCGCATAACTTATGTTTTGATGCTGCTTTGTTATATTTTAGTATACTTTTTGTATACCAACTTGGTATTCTCAAATTGATATTTAAAATGTTGCTGTATTTTAGTTATATTATATGATACTACTTTTCATAGTAGTCCCACACACACACACACACACACACACACACACACACACACACACACACACACACACACACACACACAATGTGATTGCATGAACTTCATCAGGTTGACATTAAATCCTGAATGATCGATGATTGGGCTTTATTTGTCAGACAGACTAGGATCAAAGTGTGTGATTTAACTGACAAAATGCTAAGGTCTTCACGTGTGTGTGTGTGTGTGTGTGTGTGTGTGTGTGTGTGTGTGTGTGTGTGTGTGTGTGTGTGTGTGTGTGTGTGTGTGTGTGTGTGTGTGTGTGTGTGTGTGTGTGTGTGTGTGTGTGTGTGTGTGTGTGTGTGTGTGTGTGTGCTCTACACTGCTCTATGTGATGTGTTGGATGAATTCTTGTAGAAATATGGTCTTGGTTATGTGGCCCTAAGCTCACACATGATCGAATGTGTGAGCCCCCCCCCCCTCTGCCACAGGGGGGGGGGGGGCTCACACATTCGATCATGTGTGAGCCCCCCCCCCCCTCTGCCACAGGGGGGGGGGGCTCACACATGATCCAATGTGTGTCTCTGCCACAGGGGGGGGGGGGGGCTCACACATGATCCAATGGGGGGGGGGCAGATTCATTTTAACTACACGTGTAACACAGAGAACACATGTGCACACGCCCAAGTACACAGACTCACTTCGCTTCTCTTCTCGTTCCGTCAGGTCAGGTGAAAGATTTCATCACATAAATATTGTTTCTCCAAACTGGTTTCCATAGACGGGGAGGAGCGGTTTCCACAAGCTGTTGGGGTTAAGGGGATTTAGTGGGTCTCGACTACTTCTGGTTAACATGAAGTCTCACAAATGGTTTAGTCCGGATATGCAGTCTCCACAATGAATCCCAATTTAACGTTTGGCTTTCATGATTTTAATTATTGTATTTTATAGGGAAACAATTGACTACTTCCATATAGGATAGATAACTACACCCCCCTGCTGTATATACATTTATATATATATATGTATCTTGTTGATACAACTGCATACCCCTGCTCACTACCTGTTTATACTAGTATATTACTTTTGTATATATATATATGTGTGTGTATATATATATATATATATATATATATATATGTGTGTGTATGTATATATATATATATATATATATATATATATATATATATATATACTTCCATCTATATTTTATCTATATTTTATAGTTCTATAATTCTGCACATATCTCATACCTACTCATTTTATACCTGTTTTAAGTCTTTAGTCGTTTTTTAGTAGACAGTTTTTACATCTTATTTAACCTCTATACATTATATATTACCATGAACTTTACTGCAACATTTACACTCTGGTTAGATGCTAAATTATTTTCTCTGTACTGAACTTGTGCTGTGAAATGACAACAAATTAGAATCTAATCTAATAACAACAGTCTCTGCTTTACCGTAACAGAAACATTTGTGCTTCTCGTCTCTGTGTAAAATACAATGTTATTTATATCACGATATCTGCATGATCTCATGGGTTTAGAGGAAAGAGGCCTATCGATTTTACGTTTGATTTCCTGAAGGCATCGGGGGCCATCCGTCCCCTGGTTTCCACGGTGATAGCCACTTCCTCCGAGGGCTACCTGGACCACTCTCTGGAGAGGGGCAAGTATCGGGCCAGCGAGATGCCACAGGGGTTCCTCTACCAGGTCATCTCTCAGGCCTATCAGAAGGTAGGAGACCCTGACCAGAGACATCTCGTAGAACGGGAGTGCGCGGGTATTCTGTACACCAAAACATTTGGTGTACGTGGCTGAACAGAGAAACAAGGATCATATAATAGGAATCGGTGACTAAAATAAACCCTAAATCCCTTAATTAATAAATAGAGCTCCAGGACTTGCTTTATTTGTTGTTGTCTGAACCTAGTTAATTTCATTATCATCAGAGGGGTTATGTGTAAGTTGTGTTTACTCGCCCATCTCAGCTGGACAACAGTTCCTAGAACGTCAGTCTCCCGAACTCGACATAATTCTCGTCATATTTTCTCAATGTAGCTCGTTAGGGCTTAGCGTGACTTGACAATGTGGACTGACTGAAACGTTGATCCGTATCTAGCTCGCCAGCTAGTGGGGTGTCAAATAAGCCAAGCTACGCAGCAGCGGAAACGGTCCGTTGTGAATGAAGTGATGATTGATGATCAGAGATTCTATTGGCCCAAAGCGAACATGGGTGGGAGTAATGAACACACTATGCTTGTTTGACTGGCGCAAATGGTCCCTGTCTGTGGATGTGCATTTTATTCTTATGAAACGGCGCTATTTTATAAATATACAAATCTGGTTTGAGAACCACTGCTCTAGGGCAGTTCCAATTATCGTTCTCTGGTCCTGTAGCACATTATTTCGTTTTTATACACAGCCCCATTTTATGAAAAGCCCTACTTTCCAGCGGAAAAATACTTATTTAACGGTTCTCACGTGAATCCAATCCAAGATGACACAACCCTAAATCATTCTGTCTTTGTAGTTGGTTAAAACTGCTGGCTGGCAACAATAAGATAGTTGTAAATAAAGATGTTCTGTATTTTTCCAAGATTACAACAAACACAGATGGGTGTTATGATCAGTTTGAACCGTTGATGGCTGAGAATAACTCTGACATGGGATCATCTGTGATGATCATCTGTGATGGGATCATCTGTGATGGGATCATCTGTAATGGGATCATCTGTGATGGGATCATCTGTGATGGGATCATCTGTGATGGGATCATCTGTGATGATCATCTGTGATGGGATCATCTGTGATGGGATCATCTGTAATGGGATCATCTGTGATGGGATCATCTGTGATGGGATCATCTGTGATGGGATCATCTGTGGTGATCATCTGTGATGGGATCATCTGTAATGATCATCTGTAATGGGATCATCTGTAATGGGATCATCTGTGATGGGATCATCTGTGATGATCATCTGTGATGATCATCTGTAATGGGATCATCTGTAATGGGATCATCTGTGATGGGATCATCTGTGATGATCATCTGTGGTACTTGTATAGGCAGAACAGTATAAAGGTTGTTTGTTGTCTCTATAGTGAATTCCTGCTTATACCTTGAAACATGATATATATCTTGAATCCCAAATGTGGTTTTGTTTTTAACATTAAAGCCTTTTGATACAGATACAGTAAAGTTATGCTGCATCCCACTGCCTCTTTATGACCAATAACTTTATGACAGGATTCCCATTCGTTTCGGTGGGCCTTTATACAAGTCGTCATTTCTTGCCAGATGTGCATGTGTAGGTATCTGAGGTCTGAGGTGGATCCTCAACACAGTGTCTCAAAACACCAATCAGATACTCAGACACACCAATGCAAGAGCTCGGTCCACAGAACAAAGGCGTTGAAGGCAACAGTAGCAACGTAACACCGTAATGCAACTGTGATGTAGCGCGGCTAATGTGTCTGTATTAGTGATGTGCAGCCTGACTGATTGGACCTTCATGCCTGACGAATGGAAAAGTCTCTGCAGTTGACATTTGAACTGGAAGCGAGTGGATCGTTATTTCACCGACGATCCAACACCTTGGTATTTAAACGTTGAGTCGTGCAGGCTGGCTCCCTGAAGCTGGAAGTGGTGTTTGGATGGGGGTGGGGGGGGGCAGGGAGGAGTTTGGGGGTCGCAGCAGCCTTGAGCTAAGAGCTGAAGTATGCCCCCGATTGGCGCCTCATTTGTCTGCAGTATTTTTTCCACCTATGGCACACAAGGATTTCAAATAGCTTTGGAATCCTGTTGATTTTGGCTTCACCGCATGTTGCGAGAGCGAGCTCCATTTCCACTGAGCACCGACGGGGCAGTCAGGTTGTGAAAATGAAGACAAATTGGTAGAACATGAGTGGTGGTCGTGATGAAGGGGGGTGGTGCTGGGAGGTGGAGGTGGTGGTGGTGGTTATGGCTACAGTGTAAAAAAGGGACTACAAGGGGAGAGAGAAGCAAGCTGCTTCTCTCTCCTTCTCCGTCCCGCACCCGGTCCGTCAGGAGCCCAGAAGGTGTGCTGTCTCTGTCAGGTGAGCACTGGAGGACATGTTGATGCAATCATCTCCCAGTGCGCTCGCACATTAGTGGCTTCACATCCATTGAGACGAGGCCCAACTCGGGGGCTGAAAAGACAATAGGGAGGAGATAGTTCATCCTGTCCCCAGCGAGGGGCTTTGTACCGGGAGAAAACTCAAAAGGTTCAATTACTACACAACCACAACCACCGTTTCTTTCGAGAGAAGAAAAGACCCCCTGTCTTTAGAGCTTGATCAAACATTGCCCCGGTGTAACCTCAGGTAGCCTTTGTACTGTGGTGCAGGTATCGCACACCTGAGGAGCTCGTGGCCTCGATCCAGGCGCCCGCATCATCTACAGCCACCGCTAAGTGGTGTTGCCCACCAGCGAGGCCCGGACGGGAGCTTTCCCAGCGAGGAGTGAAGGCTTGGCCCATTCCTAACAATCAAGGGAGGGACACGCAATGCCTTTAGCATGACATATTCTTCTACTTGAGATTTTGTGATCGTTACAAATTCTGCATCACTCCACATGAATCGTGTAGCGGGTTGTTTTACTATTCACTAATTTCAGCGGGTCTTTTTATCGGAAGTGACTCAAAGTGATCTTGTTTTATATGTCATTAGTCGTTGGGGTCGGATCCCAGTCAGTTACAGCCCCACGTGTGTCTCCTGTCCCCTCAGTGCAGCCAGTTGGACTTTGACTTTGGCACCGAGTGTCTCCACCTGGCTCTGCAGCACGCTGGCACCAAGGCAAAGCTCATCGAGGGCCCGCCGACTCTGTGGAAGGTGAGCTCGCCACACCAGAGGGGCCCGCAGTAGATCCCTGAGGGTTTTGGTTTTACTTGTCAATGTCTTCAATGTCACACAACAGACTCCCCTTTTAGATTGAAAGAAAAACAACCTTGACTGTGGAATTGCAACTTAAATTTATATTGCATTTGTTGAATATATTAATGTAATTATGTAAGGCCTCATTTTGGCCTGCATCGGCACCGCTGTACACAACACAACGGGACATGTTGCTGTACCACCCACTGTTACTGTCACAAAGTAGATGGGATCTCTATATCTCTATGTGATCTCTACCCTCCAGGTGACCTACAAGAGAGATCTGGCTGCTGCAGAGTCCATCATCAAAGGTAGGCTCTCACCTTTATGTCCATGTCCCCTTGCTCTCTTAAACCACCTACTACTACAACACATCCACATCTAGATAACATGGGCCCCTGACAGGGGCCTCGTGGCATGGTGTTTACCAGTGTTAACTTGTTACTGCTCAGAAATATTCAGGTAATTCAACACCACTAGAACGGTCTAACTTATGCACAGTGTCCCCTTAAACCCCAACGTACCACCGGGGACAGATCTTAACGGAAGTAAAGGTAGTTGCCGTTGACGTTTGCTGTAGATTGTCTCTTTGTCTCTGTGCGAGGCTACAGTGAGCTACGTTTGAATAGGTCGCATTGAAGCCAAAAATGTTTCTTTGGTTTCTTTACGGCACTGTTTAGGTTGCATCCGTGTAGGCAAGCAAGCGGGGACTTGCCCTGGACCATCACAATCGGAGCAGTAGAAAATAAACAGAGAGGGGCGCTTAGTTACTGCCTCCTCCTAACACCTGCGCCAACAATCACCTCGGCCCTCCTGACATCATGTGTGGAGCGATTATGACCAGAGCTCTCACAGCCAGAATGAATCCACTGCGTTCCCGTGGAAAAGAACACATGGAAAAGTGCTCCCCACCTCTGTCAGAGCAGGAAGCGGTGTGCCTGAGTGTGAATGTTCATTTGCTCACGTTTGCAGTATATCGGGCCTGTCTGAATATACTCTCCTGGAGATCCAGTTCTCCTCTTTTCAGTCTCTTTCGGTTAGTTTATTCAGTGTGTCCAAGTACCAGTGAGCATTCCAGGCATTAGCATTTAGCCCTGGTGCTGTCACGTCTGATTAGCATTGCTCAGAGGTTAGCGTTCATCTCTCTCTCTCTCTCCCTCCCTCCCTCCCTCCCTCCCTCCCTCCCTCCCTCCCTCCCTCCCTCCCTCTCTCCCTCCCTCCCTCCCTCCCTCCCTGTAGAGACTCTGTGCGGGTCGGCCTGCGTAATCTCGGATGGCTCCGAGCGGTCCAGGGAGTTGGGCCGGTGTCTACAGAGGGTCATGGGTTCTCTCGACATGGTGAGCTGTGGTAAAGGTGTACAGTGTGCAGAGGAAGCCATAATGACCTACAGTTTGCCAGCTCTTCGGCACATTGTTTCTTCCCAAACCACCCAGTCACACATTCTTTATAAGGTTAACAAAGTGGGCCAGCAAAGTGTAGTGGTTAGGGTGTCTGGGTTTAATCCCAGATGTCAACAGTTCAACCCCTGCTCTGCTCCTTAATGACATCTAAACTACATTTACTGAGTCGCTTTGTAGAAAGCGTCTGCTAAATGACTAAATAGTAACGGTAAAAGGTAAGTTATTTTCTGACTTATCTGGAGGTTCAGTTCCTTGTATTCCGACAGGGTGGGTACTGCTCACCCTTGAGCAAGGCAAATACTGGCTGTACTACAGTGCTTCCAAATATAATTGTGTGAATTTAACTTTAGTTTTAGTAAATGTCAGATGACTGAATATTACAACACACATAGAACAGGGTGGGCTTTGTCTTTTTTTAGTTTTGTCTTTCACCTTGAAAATTCAAGTGAAAGACAAGTGAAATTATCGTGCACAACCAAACAAATGTGAACGACAAAATCAATGGGTACGGTCTGGGAATGGTTCAGAGGAAAAACAACCTGCTGTTCCTCTGAACCAGAACCGCTGGTCCACATCTGGTGGAATCCCTTTCTTCCCCCATCCCCAAGACCAGGTCCACGAGGTCCTGAGCTAATCATCTGATCATCTAATCATCTAATCATCTAATCATCTAATCATCTAATCATCTCCAGGAACTCTCACTCTCAGGCATGCTTTCATTGTCGTCTCTCTCTCTCTCTCTCTCTCTCTCTCGCACGCTCGCTCGCTCGCTCGCTCGCTCTCTCTCGCTCTCGCTCTCGCTCGCTCTCTCTCTCGCTCTGTTTCGCTGTAACTCCAGGCGAACGTATCGCACCCATGTGACTTCATCCATAGAAAGTGGGGGGGGGGGGGGGGGGGTAATCCTGACATGTATACACCCTATAGTGTTGTCACGGAGACCACGGAGGTAGACTGATGCACTGGATCATGCGCGGCGCCCCCCTCCCCCCCATGACGTGGTGTTCCTGTTCCCTTCAGTGAACCCCCCCCCATCCTCCCCAGAAACCATATCAGCCTCCATCATTCTGAAACCCCTCCAAGTCCTTCCTCAAACGGACAGGTCTGGGTGTTCTGGACATTGGGGAAGGTAAATGGGGGTGGGGGGTGGGGGGGGGGTCAGAGATGGATAAGAGGGGGAGAGGATGAAAGTCTTGTGAGAGGATGAGGCAGAATGGAGGGGGTGGACTTACGTTCTGCTGTGCCGGTGCCATCAGGGTGAATCTAATACCAGGACGAGCGAGGGCTGGGCAGGACACCGAGGAGCCTGGATAGGGGCTGTTTGGTGGGCTTTGTGCAGCAGGTGGAGAGTGAGTGAGTGCGTGCGTGCGTGCGTGCGTGCGTGCGTGCGTGCGTGCGTGCGTGCGTGCGTGCGTGCGTGCGTGCGTGCGTGCGTGCGTGCGTGCGTGCGTGCGTGCGTGCGTGCGTGCGTGCGTGCGTGCGTGCGTGCGTGCGTGCGTGCGTGCGTGCGTGCGTGCGTGCGTGCGTGCGTGCGTGCGTGCGTGCGTGCGTTCTGATGGAGAAAGTTGAAACATAATATGTGGGATGCGATCCAAGAGGGAATTCTCTATAATATGTGGTGCGATTTACTATATATATATATATATATATATATATATATATATATATATATATATATATATATATATATACACACACACACACACCACAGCCAACCCACTCCCCCCACTCTGCTGCCCAACATGAACTCTGAACCCTGCTGACAATACCCTTTCACCATCAATGTCTTCAACAGCCTTGCACTGTATCATAACTCCCTACCTATTGTTTACATACCTGTATGATAGTACATTTTACTGTACTTACCATATATATATTAATGTTCAACTGTTGATTTAACGGCACACCCCTGCTCACTACCTGCTGTTTATACATGATATATATTTATATATATTTATCTATTGATACAACTGCATACCCCTGCTCAGTACCTGTTCATACTTGTATACTTACCTGTGTATATATATATATATATATATACATACTTATATCTATGCTGTACTGTACTGCAATGACAATACAATTTGAATCTAATCTATAATGTGGGAGTTCAAGACTCTTAATGTGGTAGAGTCCAGGACTCTTAATGTGGTAGAGTCCAGGACTCTTAATGTGGTAGAGTCCAAGACTCTTAATGTGGTAGAGTCCAAGACTCTTAATGTGGTAGAGTCCAAGACTCTTAATGTGGTAGAGCCCAAGACTCTTAATGTGGTAGAGTCCAAGACTCTTAAAGTGGTAGAGTCCAGGACTCTTAATGTGGTAGAGTCCAGGACTCTTAATGTGGTAGAGTCCAAGACTCTTAATGTGGTAGAGTCCAGGACTCTTAATGTGGTAGAGTCCAGGACTCTTAATGTGGTAGAGTCCAAGACTCTTAATGTGGTAGAGTCCAAGACTCTTAATGTGGAAGAGTCCAAGACTTTTAAAGTGGTAGAGTCCAAGACTCTTAATGTGGTAGAGTCCAAGACTCTTAATGTGGTAGAGTCCAAGACTCTTAATGTGGTAGAGTCCAGGACTCTTAATGTGGTAGAGTCCAAGACTCTTAATGTGGTAGAGTCAAGGACTCTTAATGTGGTAGAGTCCAAGACTCTTAATGTGGTAGAGTCCAAGACTCTTAATGTGGTAGAGTCCAGGACTCTTAATGTGGTAGAGTCCAGGACTCTTAATGTGGTAGAGTCCAAGACTCTTAATGTGGTAGAGTCCAAGACTCTTAATGTGGTAGAGTCCAGGACTCTTAATGTGGAAGAGTCCAAGACTCTTAAAGTGGTAGAGTCCAAGACTCTTAAAGTGGTAGAGTCCAGGACTCTTAATGTGGTAGAGTCCAGGACTCTTAATGTGGTAGAGTCCAAGACTCTTAATGTGGTAGAGTCCAGGACTCTTAATGTGGTAGAGTCCAGGACTCTTAATGTGGTAGAGTGCAAGATGCTTCATGAGCTTATCCACAGTGGTGTTCAAACTGAAGAACACAAAACATGATGGAAACTAACAAAAAATGACCCAATCCCATTTTTTTGATCTAATGTAACATGAGAGCTAAAAAGAAAAGAAGAAAGAAAGAAGAGGAAGTCTGTCCATGTGTGCATGATCGTCCCCTTTTCACTTCCTTCCTGCTTTGATGTTCTTACGAGGTTGTATGTTTTTAAAGTGGACGTATGGCCCAGTAATCTCCCACACACTGTTGATGTAAAGGTCTGGTCTTGTGGCGTCTACCACCGGTACGACCGCAGCCTGTTCATCTTTTATGGATCATTTATTAGGAAAAGAATGCATGAGTTATGATTGGACCAGAGCCTAGACGGGGGGAGGTAATGATTGGATGAGACCCTGCAGGGTTTGATGAAGACGATGGGCTCCCCTTTAGCACTCGGCCTTATCGCTAATTCCGCGTCCAGTCAAGATGAAAGGAAATCCCTGGGATTTATTGAGTGTAGCTCCAGAGATGTTCTTCTGAAGTCCCTGAAACACAACCTATTAGACATGTCTGGCATTCAGACATGGGAACAGATTGCTGGACTAAAGAACCAGAGTTGAACTCGCTCTGTCTCCTAATTGTCTGTGTTTAATGCAAGATCATGACTTTTATCAAAACTGATCCATTTGGAAACAAAGGCAGTTTGTTTGTTGTTTGACCAGACTTGTAGGATAATTGTGTGTGGTTGTTCCAGTGTTATAAACACTCACCTTCATACTAACCCAGTATGACAGCTTAAATCACCTTATAGTCAACACGTGACTCCCAGAAGTCTAACTTGCTAAGTAGTACATTGTGCTCATAATGTTGGACTTTTTTTATCATCATATCATTTTTGCATGTTTATTTGTTTGTCAATTTGCAGTTTGCATTTTTCAGCCCCTGTTTTTAAGGCATTGTGAATGAGACAAACAGACTGATGTCGTTTTATTTAGATTCATACATTTACATAATCATATATGAAAAACTAAACTAAAACAGCTTTTTTTTATCCAATAGTTGGTCTGTTGACCTTTGGCAGAGTGTTGGTCCCATCCTGAACAACGTTCAGAGAGGACCTTAAGTCTCACTAATCTGCTTCGCAATTCAATGGGTTTTTTCCCGCCTTGAAGCCGTTGGCGTTTATCTTTCATTACTAATTAAACCAACAGCATGTCTTTCCCATAGACATTTGATATTTGCTAATTGACGTTGTTATTAAAAGGTTTTTGGATTGAAACTGTATCTGAACGTCAGACAGCTGGTTTATTTCCCCGGCGAAGGAATTGTTGGTGTGGGTTGAGGTTGATCAAAACCTTCTCATTCTCAAACAGTGTTTCATTATATTATTATAATTATATAAAATATGTATTATAATTATTGTATATTTTTTATATTGCAGCTCTATAGTAAAGTAAAGAAAATATTCTGTACATGATCAATTAATATTATTCGTAATGTAACAATCCTTTTCTAGCATGATTTCTGGCATCCAATCCCTTCTTTCTCTGTTCATAAGCGTAGTCGTGTAGAAGCTTCACCCCAGCAGAAGGACTTGTATAGAATAGCCAGAACAAGTCTCTGACGTTGTTGAATGAAATGCTGTTTGCTGTATGCAGTGTATCAGTATACAGGATATCTTTATACAGTATATCTTTTCCTTTGGTCATTTCTCAGAACATACAGCCTCCAACACAAGGGTCTATGTGTTCTTTTTAACACACGGCTAAGTTGCCACACGCTAAATTCAATGACCAAAAAGCGAAGAATAATTTTCTGGGAAATATTTCCTTCGTTCCCGGAAGAAGTGGCTTTTATAATTCTTGGCTGTACTTTTGCTTTTTGAATTTTGAAAATTCAATTTTCAGTGTCATAAAAAATGTAACCTGACTTCCCTCTAGGCTCATAACTGAATCATGCATTAAGAAGTTTCTTGAAACCCAAGCGTCACGTCTATCTCTGCTCTAATCTTTTTTATTTGTTTTTGCTTCTGATTATTCTTGCGATATGCCACGGTGTAGCTCGTCTTGTTAAACTGTTGACATCTCTGTAGTCTATGCAGTTAGAGTTAGCATGGTGGTGATACATACATACTGAATCAACACATGATTTTAACCTGAAGGTCGTACAACCACTTGTACATCAGATAGAAGTAGACTAAGAGTCTGTTCTTTGGTACTACTGAAACTCATTAGATGTTCTGCTCTTCCAGGAGGTAGAACGGGCCTTCTCTCTTTAACGTCGGGTCCTTTCTGCACATTTCACAGGAGTTGGATGTGCTCCCAGATGTGATTGGAGATGCCAGCTGTCTGTCAAAAGAGTGGAACTTCATCCAGCTTTCTGTAAGGAGACTGTAATCGAATTACATCATTTGGGTTGGGGTTGGGATGGTGTAATGTATTTATTTTCTTTTTAGCATGAAGAATAATTGGAACTCCTGTCCATGGTTGTCCTACTACTACTACTACTACTACTATTAGTTATACTATTACTACTACTTTTACTATTATTATTATTACTACTACTACTACTACTATTAGTTATACTATTACTACTACTTTTACTATTATTATTATTACTACTACTACTACTACTATTAGTTATACTATTACTACTACTTTTACTATTATTATTATTACTACTACTACTACTACTACTACTATTAGTTATACTATTACTACTACTTTTACTATTATTACTACTACTACTACTATTAGTTATACTATTACTACTACTTTTACTATTATTATTATTACTACTACTACTACTACTATTAGTTATACTATTACTACTACTTTTACTATTATTATTATTACTACTACTACTACTACTATTAGTTATACTATTACTACTACTTTTACTATTATTATTACTACTACTACTACTACTACTACTTTTACTATTATTACTACTACTACTACTACTATTACTACTACTACTACCATTAGTTATACTAATACTACTTATATTACTACTGATACTACTACAACTACTACTATTAGAACTACTATTACCACTGCTATTACTACTACTATAACTATTCTATTACTACTATTATTACTAGTACTATTAGTACGACTATTAGTACTACTATTAGTACTACTACTTCTATTAGTTCTACTATTACTTTTACTACTACTTTAACTAGTATTACAACAACTATTAGTACTACTATTACTAATAGTACTACTATTACTACTACTATTACTACTACTACTAATAGTACTGCTACTACTACTACTGCTGCTACTACTACTACTACTACTACTACTACTACTACTACTGCTACTACTCATCCATTATCTTTTGAACACTAGCGTTCCCTCTATGGATGTAAACTGTCTTCTCTGGGCCCATCTCTTAGGGGAGCGGTTCGGGTCTTTCTGAAGTGGAGCAAACCGTCATGGCGCTGGAGGCTGCCGACCGAGCTCTGCTCCACCCGGTGGTCGTTGTGTGGGTCAGTAGACGTTACTGTTGTCTTGTAGTATGGAGGTGTACATATGTGCCAAAGCAAAACAATGACTTGATAGGCGCCGACAAGATGGCGGGAAGTTAGACTTATCCACAAGTCTTCTACAACAACATGCCCATTCTTGGTTCCACTGCGTCTTGTGAGAAGGCCCTCTCGTCTTAGGCCCAGTGCCGCATGCCAACATAAACATGACCATGTTCTACCATGTTCTACCATGTTGGCTATCAAAGGAGTCGACCACAACACGATGCTGGCATTTCAATGGAGAGGAGGGGAGAAGGAAGGCCAAAAGATGATACCATCGTCAAATGAATCCAAATTTAAAGCATACAAACACTAGGTTTTCATGCTGGATGTTTGTTTTGCTTCCTTGACCTTCCTCTCAAATGTTCAAATACATGGCTGTTTTTCTTCCATTTTAAAAAGTGGTTTCTATTGAATCAGCTGTAATGCCATGCGGCTTACGTACACTGGGTTCTCCCCCGGGAGAACACCCCTCTGGGTTACAGCTTCCACATGCTGTGGCTCTAATCTAATACATGCATTTACAGCATGCCTAAACGCAGGAGTCAGAAGGACAAAACTCAACTCAACAGTCGATGTGCAAAGACATGGACCTCTATCTGTTCTTTAGATTTCACTTTCTGCACAGGAGTATCACACAATGTGGCCACAGTTAGGAATGTGTGTTGTGTTCCGTCGTGCGTCGTTCCCGAAGGATCCCAGTTAACACCTCTGACGTTTCCCACACTATGAATGAACTTTTCTTCTGGCCGTCTCTGAAAGCCGACATCTGCAGCACGGTGGATCCTGTTTCCCTGAAGTACTGCTTTTTAAAAAATGTCACCTGTCCTGCACCTCAGGCCTCCTCGGAACTCTGTTACTGTTTAGAAACCCGACCCGTCCCTGGAGAGCGGCCCACTGTTTGGTCTACTTCAAATGCCTCCGCCGATGACATCACAGTGGGAAAAAATTCATTCAGGGAGAAACATTCATAATATTTGCGATACGGATGGTTATCTTATTTATATAAAGTCCAACACAACTGTGGAGGTTAATCCCGCTGGTAGTTTTTCCGCTCTTTTATTAAAGGAATTAAAGGAAACCATTTAAATCATTGCATATTGTCCTCGCTCCGAACATAACATATTCCTACCATAACAGCGCTAGGTGATCAATCACAGAACACCCAATGGTCATTGAAGCTGAAACTGAATTCATGCTAGAGGCAAAGCAAACGGTTCAACAAAACGCCAGATACGCAGTGTCGGTAGCTAGCTAGCTTCCTGTATTTCGGTACTCAAGTAAACCATGACAATGTCATGTTGTTTTCATAACATTGAAGGTGTGGTAGTCGCACTCCCGCACATTTTAGCCCTCGATTGACCGCTGTTTTATCAGTTGAAATAACATCCAATGTAATGTTATTGAGATGAAGAGGCTAACCCAAAGTGGTTCCCCAAACTTTTTTGGTAGATTTTTTTTTTTTAAACGTCAGCCGTTTTTATAGGCAATATTGTACTTTTTGTTTTGCCATCGCCTTTGTGGGCATTTCATCTTGTGTCTTTTTTTTGTTTCAGAGATGGATGCTTGTCTACTTTTTTGCATGGTTGAGGTGGAGCCAATCATATAATATAGGACATATTTGCAGGAGGCAATTCTGCTGTCAAGAGAGACCCCTGACACACAACATTTGTAATGTTCACCAGGGGAGGTTGAGGGTCCTCTTTTGATCTAATCAATATGCTGTCTTCATGCTGATCGTCCCTCAGCTTAGGGACTGATTTAAACCTAAGAGTTTCAAACTGATAGAATCGCACACTCTGAGCAATTATGAGGGTCTGATTACACATTGGGTGCATGTTGTTTTGGACACAGGTGACGTTGTCTTGCGTTGAGTTGATAGCGTTGAACCTTCGTCACAAGACAGTTGGAGGGAAGGAGCTCAGTCAGTGAATTATGTAGCGGAATGGATTCCTCTGGCCCATACTGTATATTTACATCACAATTACAATCCCTGACAGAACTTTGTCAACTGTGATTATTATTAGCTGAAACTATACTGTACAACTGTCCCAGACGCTGCTACAGATACAGTTCAGATACCCAGCCGGAATTCAATAAATACAGTTTTTGCTTGTTGTTCTATCAATCCATATTTGTATCATTTGTGAGTTGGCTTTGCTGTTCAAAACACGCTATTTAATAAGGAAACTGTGCATGGTGCCACACTATTGAATGTTAAACATTGAATAAACAGGCCTGTTGAGCTGCTGGATAAACACATTAACTCTTATTGTTCCAGAATATGTTGTGATTGGGTATTTTGGTTTTATTAGGTGCGACTGGGTACGTCAGATGGCCTGTCCGTCGGCGAAATGGGGGCAGGGCCTCTGCTATTGGTGGAACTGGCGTCAGCAGCCAAGCTCCAAAATATTCTACTCTACGGCATCCATCTTCATCGCTCTGAGGTGAGCGGTTGTTTCACCCTTCCTGGTTGTGTAAGAATCTAAATGTCCTCCTCATTCCTACAAACTGCAGCCTGCTCCAGCTCGGGCAGTCAGATACACTGGAGAGGGAGCCCCTTGGGTTTAAACAATTACAATTAAACTAATGCTAGTTCCAATCATAAATAAAGTCATTAAAATGTTATGAAAAGGAGAGACCATTTTTGCCATTATCCAGGCTTAGATGTCTCTTCCTTCCCTTTCCCCTCTTCAAATATAATTCAAACTGGCCTCCATGCTGTCCTACACAACAGAGAGTAAGGGAAGGTCCTATTTTTGTAAGTTATTTACAACCTGTTCATATATTAGCAATTTAAAGGAATTTATGCATGTTCAAATCCTGCACGTAGTCCTTTCTAACTGACACAACATTGGTCAAAAGTGCTCAAACTAAAGAACCAGGGCCTTTCAGCTTGCTAAAAGTCAACAACAACACGTTTATACAACCTTCATATATATATATATATTTTTTTTTTATTGTGCTAAACTGGGGGTGGCAGGATAGCTCAGTCTGTTGGGACTTGGCTTGTGAACCGGAAGGTTGCTGGTGCAAGTCCCCTGAAACACCTGGGCACTGCTGAGGGGCCCTTGAGCAAGGCACCAGACCTTCCACTGCGCCCCTGTATAAACAATAGGTGCCCACTGCTCCTAATTCTAGGATGGGTTAATGCAGAGAAACACATTCCACTGTGTGGGTACATGTATGTGACCAATCAAGAGGATTCAATCCTCCAGATTAGATTTAGATTTGAACAGTTGAGAGATGGCATCGGAAGACAAATCAATCAATCAATGATGTGATCCTGCAACCCACCAATATGGTAACGAGCTCCCATCTACAGGTCACACAAGGCCTTCATTGGTATTCAATGAGGCCTTTCACTGGAGTCAGTGGAGTTCCAACTTCATTACTGGACTATAGGAAGGTGAAGATTATTCATTTCTTACAGTCACATATGTCTATATGTCAGACTATATGCTCTTAATCAAGCCACCGTCAATCATCGTTTTATTTAAAAAAAAGGATTTGCCAAGCAAAAGAAGGATTTCCATATGCATGATTGGACGCTGTGTGGTGTTTCATGAGTTATGACTGGCAGCGGTGCTGGGGACCAACCAGGTCTCCTGGCAGGCGCCGTCCCTCCTCTCTAACCACGGGCCAAGGCGTCCGCCAGAGACCGGCCGTCTGGGTACGGTGGTTTTCATACATTTTTTGTGAATGGCCCCCGCAGAGAATGAATAAATGAAGGATGAACTGCAGATGGAGCCTTGTTATTAAAACTGAACACATTTTTGG
The DNA here is from genome assembly GCA_027704905.1 of Muraenolepis orangiensis. Classification (NCBI taxonomy): domain Eukaryota; kingdom Metazoa; phylum Chordata; class Actinopteri; order Gadiformes; family Muraenolepididae; genus Muraenolepis; species Muraenolepis orangiensis. Next base: position 555,023 of record CM051008.1, on the reverse strand, counting down.
TGTGGTCAGCGAGTTGGGAGACGTGAGCCTAGAGATGTGAGCGGAGATACCAGCGGAGATACCAGCGGAGATACCAGCGGGTCTCACAGCATCCACCGAGACGACCGGCTCCGCGGAATACCAACGGTTCCCAATCCGAGTTGTCTTCCGTTATCGCCTGCGGTGCCCCACTGGGTTTTTGGTTTCCCCCTGCAATGAGACTAATGCTATTAATTAGTGATATGACCCCAACTCTTGGAAGAAGAAGGAGAAGGAGGAGGAGGAGGAGGAGGAGGAGGAGGAGGAGGCTAGGAGGAGAGATGATGATGGGGGGTGGCGGGGGAGGGGAGGCCCTTCGGCATGACGGACTGCTTATCTTTATGAGATAGTGGAGACGGAGACTAAGGCCTCGCATAAATCACTGTGTGAGGTTGTTTTTTTGGTTATAATAATGATAACTATTCCCAGATGGCCGTATTCATACTTGTCGCCATGGCTGCCAGCTCTTCCCTTTGTCTGGCTTGGACACACAAGGATGTGATGCTGAGGAGGATGAGGGGGAGGATGAGGGGGAGGATGATGATGCTGAGGAGGATGAGGTGCTGAGGAGGATGATGATGCTGAGGAGGATGAGGTGCTGAGGAGGATGAGGTGGAGGATGAGGTGCTGAGGAGGATGAGGTGCTGAGGAGGATGAGGTGCTGAGGAGGATGATGATGCTGAGGAGGATGAGGTGCTGAGGAGGATGAGGTGGAGGATGAGGTGCTGAGGAGGATGAGGTGCTGAGGAGGATGAGGTGCTGAGGAGGATGATGATGCTGAGGAGGATGAGGTGGAGGATGAGGTGCTGAGGAGGATGAGGTGGAGGATGAGGTGCTGAGGAGGATGAGGTGCTGAGGAGGATGATGATGCTGAGGAGGATGAGGTGGAGGATGAGGTGCTGAGGAGGATGAGGTGGAGGAGGATGAGGTGGAGGATGATGATGCTGAGGAGGATGAGGTGGAGGATGAGGTGCTGAGGAGGATGAGGTGCTGAGGAGGATGATGATGCTGAGGAGGATGAGGTGGAGGATGAGGTGCTGAGGAGGATGAGGTGCTGAGGAGGATGAGGTGGAGGAGGATGAGGTGGAGGATGATGATGCTGAGGAGGATGAGGTGGAGGAT
>CM051008.1:521383-551383 GCA_027704905.1 Muraenolepis orangiensis | reverse complement strand
AAATCATATTTTACACATATTTCTGGGTGCATTCCATATTTTAAACACACACATATTGACACTTTATATATATATATATATATATATATTTTTTATATCATTTGTTTCATTTTTTTATATTTTTTTATATTTAGTTTGTGCGTGTGGTTTAGGGGGGGCAGCGCCCCATCGCCCCCTATGGGCCAGCCGCCACTGTATGTATATATATATAGCAGTGGCGAAGCGTGTCTATCACGTGTCTATTTTCAGCCCGCGACCCCCAACATAACAGACCCCCCCCCCCCCCACTATCACCGGAGGGACTGGAACATTAAAAACAACGTGTGCACAGATCTTCACCATCGAGAACATCGTGAAGTCCAAGGGTGGGGGGGGGGGGGGGTAATCGTGATATTGAAAATTGTGTGGGGCTTTTTTTTCAGCTGCAAATGATACTGTTGTGAATCTGTCGGAATCAAAATTCCTTTATTCGTCACCCGTACATATATAAAAATATCTATGCACATTTATTAACAATAAAAACCTCATGGTCACATCAAGAGGATTCTGAAATCATCTCGCGACCCCCACTTTGGGAACCCCTGCTGTAGACCACCACCCCCACCATCACCACCCCCATTCGAAAATTCAGTTCTAGTCAGACGGACGTCACGGAGGAGTCACTTTATGCCTTATCTCATTTAGGAAGATCAGATTGTTGCAGCCAATTTCCAATTGTACCATAGTTGTAAAGCAGTGTCCATGTAGTGACGTAACAGCCCAACAGACCACCACACACAGGCTATCGGTTAAAGGGACAGTCTAACACGCTTCACGTGAAAAGGCTTAACGTAACTTTGGAACTTTAACTTCCAAAATAGCGATCAATAATCACCAAATGTCTCTGGCATATGTCTTGTCATTAGCACTTTCACCTGTCAAAATGAAAGTGAAAAGGTGAAAGTGCTAATGACAAGACATATGCAAATTAGGTGATTATTGATCGCGGTTTTGTAACTCTTAGTTACGTTAAGTCTTTTCACGTTAAGCGATGCAAAGAAAGATCAAGTCCAAACTCTCAATTCAAATGCACAACAATGCTTAACAAACCCAAGACAGCCATAAACTAATCAGTCAACAAGTGTGTGGAAACAAAATGCAACAACCAGCTCAACGAGACGCAACACTGAGACAAAACCAGCAAAGACAAATGAGTCTCACTCACCAATGATGTTCACTTAAAGACCAAATCCATTCTCCTGTCCTTCTGGATGGTTCGACCACCATCAGGTCATAAAGATGATCGCTTTTCAGATCCAAAATAAGTTCCAATTCCCTGCCCTCTTGTCGGTCCCAAATAGCAAGCACTCCCATCAGTAGAGCCTCTTGTGGCTAGTAGAGCCCGTTAGCCACGGGTATCTTTCCCAGTTGCTAGCCTGAAAATGGCGAACATAGCCTGCTTTAACAACTTGATTCAGCTCAAGATTGTCAGGCGTTGGACGGCCTTTTTAATAATGTTTACATTGAATGGTCGTCTTGAAAATGGTTCCGACAATAAATCCGCAACGACATCATCTTCGCCTTTTTGCCATTTTGACGTAAAAATCCTACGTAGAAACAACGTAGCACTACGCTAGATCCACTCTCGCTCCAGCCAGTATATCTTCTAGCTCCATATTGAGCTGTGGGGAAATCTGAAAGAATACGCCCATTGGCTACAAATCACTATATGATTGGTTGATCAAATTGTCAATCCAAACGTACGCTCTCATTCAGTCTAAGGGCCAAAGTCATCGGGAATACTTTGGTTGAAGGATATTCTTCCCAGTAACCCAGAAAAATATCTGATTGGTTGCATTGTTTTTCCAACACAAAACCACTCAAATGCGTCGTGCATGGACCGAGAAAGACAAACAAATCAACGTAACACTGTAATATAACAGATAACAACACAGATACCATTCTCATTTATTCATTTTATTTAAATTGTATTCCATTTTATTAAATTGTATTCCATTTTATTAAATTGTATTACATTTTATTAATACAATTAATTCGATTTTTATGGTTTCATCTGAGAGTTCCAGGGTCTTCTCTGAATACCTTGAAGGCCCTGACGCTTCACCACTGATATATATATATATATATATATGTATGTATATATATATATATATATATATATGTGTATGTATATATATATGTATATATGTATATATATATATATATATATATATGTGTATGTATATATATGTATGTATATATGTATATATATGTATGTATATATGTATATATGTGTATATATATATATATATGTATGTATGTAAATATATGTGTATGTATATATGTATATATATATATATATATGTATGTATGTAAATATATGTGTATGTATATATGTAAAAAAGACACACCAGTTTTGAGTTTGCTATTCTCAAGAAGCATTCCCTGAACCATGCCTCGCACAATAGAGCTCTCAGAAGACTTAAGATTAAGAATTGTTGACATGCATAAAGCTGGAAAGGGTTACAAAAGTATCTCTAAAAGCCTTGATGTTCATCAGTCCACGGTAAGACAAATTGTCTATAAATGGAGAAAGTTCAGCACTGTTGCTACTCTCCCTAGGAGTGGCCGTCCTGTAAAGATGACTGCAAGAGCACAGCGCAGAATGCTCAATGAGGTGAAGAAGAATCCTAGAGTGTCAGCTAAAGACTTACAAAAGTCTCTGGCACATGCTAACATCTCTGTTGACAAATCTACAATATGTAAAACACTGAACAAGAATGGAGTTCATGGGAGGACACCATAGAGGAAGCCACTGCTGTCCAAAAAAAACATTGCTGCACGTTTGAAGTTTGCAAAAGAGCACCTAAATATTCTGTGGACAGATGAAACCAAAGTTGAGTTGTTTGGAAGGAACACACAACACTATGTGTGGAGAAAAAAGGCACAGCACACCAACATCAAAACCTCATCCCAACTGTGAAGTACGGTGGAGGGGGCATCGTGGTTTGGGGCTGCTTTGCTGCCTCAGGGCCTGGACAGATTGCTATCATCGACGGAAAAATGAATTCCCAAGTTTACTAAGACATTTTGCAGGAGAACTTAAGGCCATCAGTCCACCAATTGACGCTCAACAGAAGGTGGGTGATGCAACAGGACAATGACCCAAAGCACAGAAGTAAATCAACAACAGCATGGCTTCAACAGAAGAAAATATGCCTTCTGGAGTGGCCCAGTCAGACCTCAACCCGATTGAGATGCTATGGCATGACCTCAAGAGCGATTCACACCAGAGATTCACATCCCGAGAATATTGCTGAACTGAAACCGTTTTGTAAAGAGGAATGGTCCAAAATTCCTCCTGACCGTTTGGTCTGATCTGCAACTACAGGAAACGTTTGGTTGAGGTTATTGCTGCCAAAGGAGGGTCAACCAGTTATTAAATCCAAGGGTTCACATACTTTTCCCACCCTGCACTGTGAATGTTTACATGGTGTGTTCAATAAAAACATGAAAACATATCATTGTTTGTGTGGTATTAGTTTAAGCAGACTGTGTTTGTCTATTTTGTGACTTATATGAAGATCAGAACACATTTTATGACCAATTGATGCAGAAATCCAGGTAATTCCAAAGGGTTCACATACTTTTCTTGCAACTGTATATATATTTTATATATAAATATAGTGTACGTATATACATATATATATATATATATATATACGTGTATATATATATATATATATATATATCGATTTTTTTTTTTATTCAAGGCCATTTGTACAGAATATGATGTTATTTTTGTAGACAAATGGAGCTTTTGTCGTCTGTCAATCACATTCTTTGGCCAAATGTTTACCAACTCTTTGGGACACTGATGAACTATGAAGGAGAGAAAAGCATTTCTCAATCATACGGCATTAAAATGTGTATTCCCATGGAACAAAAATAGGATGTGGTCAGGAGCCTGATTTACCATTTACATTGTATGATGTACAGTAACATGAAGTGATTCCATGTTTTGATGGTAGGAAACACGTCTGTTCTACCTTTCCAAGAGAGCAACTGAAGCCTAGTTAAGAGCGTCCTTTGACAGACTTTGAAGCTCTGTCTTTTCCACGCGAGTATGTTGAAAATACTTAATTTGAACCCTTTCTCAGTCAGACTTTTTGTGTGTGTTAAATCCTGGATAAATGTCAATTTATCATCATCATTCTGCCTTAACAGTCAGGTGATCGACTGGAGAGCATTTCATGTGAGACACGTTAATATCACTCAAAAAACCACATCAAGCTAAATCTTTACGCACAACTATCCACGCTGGGGTGAACAGTATTCATCAAATCTACATTTCCAAAGGGATATTGTGGTTTGTGTTAGTGGTGTCCACCTCGAGCCACCTTACGTTAGGCCTCTTTAGACCCCATCTGGCTCTAGTTTCTTCTCCCGCTTCTCTCCATGTCGAGTCTAGAGTAAAAACAGTAAAAACCGGCTTTATTAAAAGCCTCTCCAGTGTTCCCAGTCCCTGTTAGGATGCCAACAGACCGTCCAGGATGTGTGTTGCCTGGCTGTTTTGCTGTAGCCATAACCGTAACCTAGTACGCGAGGCGGTAAGCCGATAGGTTGGTGCGAAAACGGTGACAGTAGGGGCCTATCACTAACCTCTGCAGAGGTAGGAAGTGTCACCAGACCTCCACCACCTCCCCCACCATCCCTTCCACCATCCCATCCCCCCCCCTCCTCACGCAGGGTCGTGGCGACCTGTCAGAGGGTGAAAAGCGAGTTGTCTGGGTGATGTATGGGTGTTGTAATCCACTGCAGTGAGAGCCCTGATGTTTACCAAGCCCCAGCTTCCTCCTCCTCAAAGACGGACGAACAAGAGCGGAGAACACGAGAAGAGATTAGCCGCACGGGACAGAAAGGAAAGGGGCAGAAGAAAAGAGGGAGAGAGAGAGAGCGGGGGGGAGAGAGAGAGAGAGCGGGGGAGAGAGAGGGAGAGGGAGAGGGAGAGAGAGAGAGAGAGAGAGAGAGAGAGAGAGAGAGAGAGAGAGAGAGAGAGAGAGAGAGAGAGAGAGAGAGAGAGAGAGAGAGAGAGAGAGAGAGAGAGAGAGAGAGAGAGAGAGAGAGAGAGAGAGAGAGAGAGAGAGAGAGAGAGAGAGAGAGAGAGAGAGAGAGGTCTCTATATGTTTAGCTCTACCTGCAACAGGTGAAACCATCCAGGCCGGGGTCATGTAGAGCGGTGGTGGTGGTAGACCCCCCCCCCCCCCCCCTACAGCCGCCCCGGGGCCTGACTGGTCTCCCTCCCGGGTCCTGTGGTGCGGGGTATCCTGTAACCTGCACCAACACTGCAGTGCGGTGGATACTCAGACATTCCGGGGCATTAACGCAATACCTTGTCTGCTTATTTAAGGTTTTTTTTATTCTGGATTTTTTTTTAAGCTAAATTGCTGTCGTTACAACGTAAATGTTGTGTTTTTGGGGGTTGCCAAATGTGTAAATGTAAATTAAAGAGGAAAGAAGGCCTCCGAAAGCCAAAGTGATGATGGGGTGAGAGGCAGACCGTCGGCAGGCTGTTCTCACGTCTCGAGTCTCCGCTGACCCTCTGTCTCCTCTGAATCGCCTGCGCTGTCAGATTCATACTTTCATACCCACCACCATACTCTCCCCACTAATACACACGTGTATTGTTTGTTCTGTGTATTTTACTTTTAACCTGCTTCTGTACAGCACTTTGTAACTCTTGTCTGAGGAAAAGCGCTTTATAAATAAATGTTACCTACTTAGTTACCTACGTACATGCGCCTTCCTTGATATATATATATAGTATATATATTTTTTAATTAGTATACAGTCCCTCATAAACATGTGGATTAGTGACATCAGGGTCCGGCTCTCGGTTGTAGTTTTGACGTCTCCATCCAGACAGAAGCTGGGGGCCCCCTCTGGGCCCTTGCTCCGTGATGTATTAGAAGAGTGTTAAGGTCAGCGCTTTGGGGAGAGGCTCGCACCGGCCAACATGTGCAGCATCCCTGTCTCTCTCTCTCTCTGTCTCTCTGTCTCTGTGTCTCTCTCTCTCTCTCTCTCTCTCTCTCTCTCTCTCTCTCTCTCTCTCTCTCTCTCTCTCTCTCTCTCTCTCTGTCTCTCTCTCCCTCTCTCTCTCTCTCTCTCTCTCTCTCTCTCTCTCCCTCTCTCCCGGGCGTGCCAGATGTTTGTCGGTATGTGTGAAACTCAACCGCTGGAGTTTGGCTGGAGGAATTAGACATACCAAGGCGGTGTTTACTCAGCTTTGATTTCTTAGATTAAAAAGAAGCAGCGTGCGTCTTCACTCCAGGCCTCGCCGGCCCAGTGGGGAATGACGTTCCCCCGAAGACAGAGCTCTCGCAAACAGGATATGTGCTTTTTAAGAAGAAGGGCTCCTCGCAATTGGTTTGTAAACAGTCAATCAGCCGATCAGTAACAACCATAAAGGCATTCTTGTGTGTGTTTATTCTACCCTACCGCTGGCTGCTGAGCGGCTTGCGACCACCCACCTCAGAGCTGGTTTGAGTTTGCAGCACTTCAGTCGTGTAGCGGAAGAAGAGCTCAGAGCGGAGCAGGTTTCTAGAGTCTCAGAGTTCACCTTCAGCCTGTTTGGTGTGTTCACACAAGGACCCCTGCTTGTGATATGCTTGCCTATTTAAGGTCGGTGGGAAAATTTGCCCCCCCAAACACACACACACACACACACACACACACACACACACACACACACACACACACACACCCTCCCTCCCACACCCGAGAGAGAAACAAAGCTAGTTCAGTGCTGGTGGTAAGTGGGTCTGCGGATGCTGGGGTCGCAGCCACTCACCCGCCATATGGGAAGTCCTGATCTCCGGCGTCGGGGCGGATGGATGCGGGGCGTCGGGGCGGATGGATGCGGGGCGTCAGCCCAGCTCGGCGCCGTAGAGCCGGTGGGAAACGACCCCAGAAATGCGACAGGTTTCATGTTGCGGAAAACAGCACACTTTCTGCGATATGTTCTGAACACGGCACACACACACACACACACACACACACACACACACACACACCCGGGCCCTAAAAGACTAAAGGCTGAGTTGACGTCGGTGTAGCGATTGTTATTGACACGTTTATAGTCGACTGACACGTGAAAACAATTTCCCGTTTTCTGTCTCCTTCCACCTCCTCCGCCTAAAGCTCCCCTCCTCTGGCCGACCCCCTGCTGCTTTGTCTTTCATGCGCAGTGATTTTGGACAGTGGTATAAATCCACCGCACCGCACCTCGTCTCCTGTTTTCCGTCGAGGGTCTTCTGTTGGCCGGTCATTACATTCTTCAGTTTGGGTGGAAGTGAGGTCACGCACCGACCATGCAGGGTGTGCCTCACCTCGTCGGTCTGTCTGGTTTAAAAAGACAAGGTGCATCGTGGGTAACTACAGTCGGGGTGGATTCTCCCAGTGTACTTTCTATCTCAGCCTCGATAGCCGTGACTGTATAAACAACTTAAACAGGCGTTACTGTAGTGTGTGTGTGTGTGTGTGTGTGTGTGTGTGTGTGTGTGTGTGTGTGTGTGTGTGTGTGTGTGTGTGTGTGTGTGTGTGTGTGGTGTGTGTGTGTGTGTGTGTGTGTGTGTGTGTGTGTGTGTGTGTGTGTGTGTGTGTGTGTGTGTGTGTGTGTGTGTGTGTGTAGGGGGAGGGGCTCCCTCACCGCTTGTGGGCCTTCGGTATGTCTCGGTGCATTAATCCTGCCTGTGCTTTCATACCTCCGTGACTAAAGGTCTATTGTTCGGCGCTGTGTTGTGAGTTAGTCTGTCGCCGAGTCAAACTCAAACAGAGTCATCACTCAGCAGCGCCGGGTGGAAAGGGCTGGTGTTCACTGTGAGACGATCCACTGGGAACCCACCACTAGTCTCACACGCCATCCTTCTTCTTCTTCTTCTCTTCTTCTCTTCTTCTTCTCTTTCTTTTTCTTTTTCTCTTTCTTCTTCTTCTTCTTTTTCTTAACTCCTCCTTGCTGCTGTACCGAGGCCTCTTGTTCCGCGTCTGCACGCTTGCCGGTCGTGGTAAAGGAGCGGAGGGAGAGGAAGTCCTTCGACTGACAAAGATGTCTTATTTGCTCAGTGGAAGTGACCCCCCCCACCCCCTCTCCCTCTCTTGCAGGCAGGACAGGATATTTTGAAAACCGTACACAAAAACATCCAAAGTGCTTTTCTTACTGGACCGTGACCGTCGTGCTGTAGCGGAGATTATGTTGTGTGTGTGTGCAGAATTCATTGTGTCTACAAACATGGGTTAGCAAAATATAGGGGCCCCTGAGATGTGTTCACTCTTTCAGTTATTCATCCTTTTATTTCCATCTGTGTGGAAGGGCGGAGGTAGAATGACAAGGGTTCCTAAACCACAGACATCCAGGCGACGGTGGTAAACACCCCGGCTCTGCTCGGCAACATAACTCTCTCCCTGTGGTAGAAACCCACTGTACAAAAGGATGGCTGAGTCTCATTGGCGGTTCCTTGTATGTTCTCACCTGGGCTGGGTTATTCTCGCGTGTAATTGCTGTGTAATTGCTGGCGTTGAAGTGCAAGGTGAAGGTAGTTTGGCGCCCTTATACAACAGCAGTAAATATAAAACCAGGACAGGAATTTCCCCTTTTTTATGACATAAGGAAAAGCAGCATATGCAGCGTGGCGGCGTTTGGCCAGGTGGGCGGTGGACCTTTCACTGCAGGAAGATGCAGGTTTTCTTCTGCAGCCGACCAGACGGACCGGAGCCGGAGCTGAAGGAAAAACCAGGAGCCGGTAGCCTCCTCCAGACCTTGGACCGGGCTCCATCGATTCGACCACGGCAGTGTTTATGGTCCGTGCTCTAATCAGGACTCGCCGAGCGGTCGGTAATTGGACCTGTAGCCTCCGGCTGCTGCCTGTCTTCAGTGAGACATTAGGAGAGGGGGGGGGGGGGGGGAGTGGGGGGGCAGGACTACAATAACCACTCAGGCTGTCAGAAGCCATGTAACCCGATCCCCTCTCGAAGTGAAGCACAATGTGTATTCCACCTCCATTGTAACGCTGGGACTCGGTGCACAGGTCACTTGGGGAGATTTCTGCTGACGGGATGGTGTTCAGTTCAATGTCAGTCGAGTCGGTGATCTCTGTAACGCTCCCATGATGGAGGAACTTGGCTAGCCGTGTTACTGCCCTCAAGTGGGTTACATGTGGCTTAGCGCTACAGCTAGGATTTTGGCACCACCGGAGCTCCAGGCGTTTGTCAGAGGGAACGTTTTCGGATGATAAAAGACGGATGATAAAAACTTCTCTACACGCTCTCTCGGCCATTTGTGCCTCTGGTAGCTGGTGTAATTCAAATTCTAAATGTTTTTTCAGTTGGGGCCCCGGGGCCTCTGGAGCCTCTGAGCAGTACAGAACAGAACAGAAGTGGTAGCCTGTGGCGGCAGCAGTCCGCCCCCCCCCCCCCCATTCCTGAGCGCTGGGGCCGCTGGCTCTCACAGGGGACCGACGGAGGCGTGCAGATTGTCACTGTTATAAAGCGCTAATTGCCGAATACTTTACCCTTCAAAGCCGGCCGACTTGTGTGGCGGTGTGTGCACGACGCACGGCGCTCTCCGATGGAAAGATTGGTAGCATCTGGTCCATGTAAGAGCTGTTAGTCTGGAGGAGGCTTATTGTGTGGTCCGGCAGGGCTTTCTTCCCGACTCTATTCTCTCTCTCTCTCTCTCTCTCTCTCTCTCTCTCTCTCTCTCTCTCTCTCTCTCTCTCTCTCTCTCTCTCTCTCTCTCTCTCTCTCTCTCTCTCTCTCTCTCTCTCTCTCTCTCTCTCTCTCTCTCTCTCTCTCTCTCTCTCTCTCTCTCTCTCTCTCTCTCTCTCTCTCTCTCTCTCTCATTTTTCTTTTAAGACCTGTCGCTTCTCAGCTTGTCAAAGTCCCTTTCTTTCCAAAAGGAAAAAAAGAAGCTGAAAAATAGAAGCTAATGATTGAAGTTCCATTGCGTAAACTTGTGGCGGTGGTTGTGGGATAGTGCGAGGCGGAGGCTGGGGGCTTTCATGCGTTTGTACGTTGCGTATTGGAAACATATTCCTCGTAGACGCAACCGTCTGGCCGAGCGTACGGAGGTCTATTATATTGCGTTTGTTAGTTAAGTCTGTTGTCAAGATCGGCCCTTAGTGTGTTGTTTATGCCCTTGCTGCTGGCCTATCGATTGTTTAATATATAGAGAGAGAGAGAGAAATAAAGCGAGAGAGAGAAATAAAGCGAGAGAGAGCGAGAGAAATAAAGCCAGAGAGACAGAGAGAGAGACTCGGGAGAATGGCTCCAGAAGGACCCGCTCCGTACTCCCGGGGCCCCAGTTCATACGTTCGCTGACAGTTCCAGTGTTTTAACAAGGAGAGACCCACCAGGAGAAGCCATAGCAGGCCCCCACCAGAGGGGACCAATGGGTCACTAATCGAGGTAGCAGAAGTCGTCCTGTCAGTGGTTTCTCATTTTTTATATTTCATACATTCCTGGTGACAGCCCTCCCCCCTCCCCCCACCCCGTCTCCCTCCTCTCCCCTACCCCCACCCCGTCTCCCTCCTCCCCCCCTACCCCCCCGCCCCGTCTCCCTCCTCCCACCCTACCCCCCCCCGTCTCCCTCCTCCCCCCCGTCTCCCTCCTCCCCCCCTACCCCCCCCCCCCCGTCTCACTCCTCCCTCCCTCCTCCCCCCCTACCCCCCCCACCGTCTCACTCCTCCCTCCCTCCCTCCCCCCCCCGTCTCCCTCCCCCCCCCCGTCTCCCTCCCCCCCCCCGTCTCCCTCCTCCCCCCTCCCCCCTCCTCTAATGTGAATGATGATGATGCGTTTGGCAGCCCATCCCCCACGCAAATGATGCGTGCTACCTACTTTATCATCATGAGAGTTGGGCTCTCGCTCGCTCATGTGTAATCAGGGTCCAATAAAAGGGGAACTGAATCGCCTTAAATCACGCTCTCCATCCCCCCCCCCCCCTGTGTCCGTCCCCCCCTCCCTGCATCTCCCCCCCCCCTCCCTGCGTCTCCCCCCCCCTCCCTGCGTCTCCCCCCCCCCCTCCCTTCGTCTCCCCCCCCCCGTGTCTATAGCAGGACGCCCTCGGCTCATGCCTTGGAATCCTCGCTGTAGAGACACCAGACAAAGCGGCCCGCTAGCGCAGGTGGCTAATTCAGCCATGCTAATTAAGAGTGGTTTTCTGTCCAAAGGGATCTATTACACTTTAAGTTGTTCAGGGACGTGCGTGCGTGCGTGCGTGCGTGCGTGCGTGCGTGCGTGCGTGCGTGCGTGCGTGCGTGCGTGCGTGCGTGCGTGCGTGCGTGCGTGCGTGCGTGCGTGCGTGCGTGCGTGCGTGCGTGCGTGCGTGCGTGCGTGCGTGCGTGCGTGCGTGCGTGCGTGCGCCCCTTTCACCTTTTCCACGTTTCATTACGTTACAAACATATTTAAAAAATGATTGAGTCAATTTCTTGCCGCAAAAATGTCCAACAAAGTGAAGTGAAAACATATTTTTTGAAAATAGGCTTATTTATTAAACATTTTTAGGGGTTTATTTTACATATTTGTACACACCCTTACACAAATAATTGGTTGATTCACCTTTGAAAGCTATTCCAGCTTCAAGGCGTCTTCTGAATGCTTGTTTTCTGGACATTTTGGCCCATTCCTCTTGGCAAGTCCTTTTGTGGTGTTGGTAAACCTTCTCCCCAGTCTGAGGTCCAGAGTGCTCTCTCTCGCAGGTTCTCTTCAACAATCTCGGTGTGCTGCATTCATCTTTCCCTCTAACCGGTCTCCCCGTTCCGGCTGAAAATACATCCTCACATCATGATGTCGGGATGCTTGTAGCCAGGTGATGCCTGGTGTCCTCCAGACCAGGGGCGGCTGTAGCTCAGTCTGTTGGGACTCGGCTTGGGAAACGGAAGGGTGCCGGTTCCTGAAGTCCCCGAAACATCTGGGCAGTGCCGAGCTGCCCTTGAGCAAGGCACCAGACCTCTACACTGCTCCCCTGTATATCCAATAGCTGCCCACTGCTCCTAATACTAGGATGGGTTAAATGCAGAGAAACACATTTGACTGTGTGTGAACATGTGACCAATAAAGAGGATTCAATCCTCCAGATTTAGATTTAGATGCTTGGTATTCAGGCCCAAAACTCCTCTAGGTGCCTTTTAGCAAACTCCAAGCGGGCTGTGCCTTTAACTGAGGAGTGGCTTCCGTCTGGCCACACACACCATAAAGGCCTGATTGATGGAGTGCTGGCTGGATGGTTGATCTTCTGAAAGGTTCTCCCATCTCCACAATGCTATGCTCTGTCAGAGTGACCCTCGGGTTCCTGCTCACCTCCGGCAAAAGGCCCGTCTTCACCGATCGCTCAGTTTGGCCGGCGGCCAGGTCTAGGAAGATTCTTGGTAGTTCCAAACTTATTTAATTTCTGATTGATAGTGGCCATTATGCTCTCGGTACCTGTAGAGCTGCAGAACCCTACTCTTATGCCTTGAGCCCCCCCCCATGGCTTGGAGTCTGCTCTGACAGCCAGTGAACTGTTGGACCTTATATCTAATATCTGGGGCGTCAGTTTAGCTCAGGAGGTAGTGCGGTCGCCTCACAACCGGAAGGTTGCTGGTTCGATCCCCCCTCCTCCTAGCAAAAGCTGTCGAGGTGTCCTTGAGCAAGACCCCCTAACCCCCTAACCCTCCTTGATGGCTGACTCCGCCGTTGGTGGTTGAATGTGTGTATGAATGGTGAATGTGAGACTTGATATGTAAAGCGCTATATAAATGTCCTTTTACCATTATATCGGCAGGTGTTGGCAATCCCCAATCACGGCCAATCAATCACTTTGTCATTATGGGCTATTTAGAGTAGAATTTTGAGACAAAAAATGTACTCATTCTACTCATCTATTCTAGAATAAGTCTGTAATGAAACTTGAAGAAGGGTGAAAGGGGTGTACAGACTTTCCTGCTTGACTGTACATGCATGTGTGGATAAACATGTACTCAACAAAACACGCAAGCGGGAAATACCCGCGTGTAGGAAAGAGCAGATCTGTGAATCTCCATGCCAACTGTTTGGTGTGTGTGTGTGTGTGTGTGTGTGTGTGTGTGTGTGTGTGTGTGTGTGTGTGTGTGTGTGTGTGTGTGTGTGTGTGTGTGTGTGTGGTGTGTGTGTGTGTGTGTGTGTGTGTGTGTGTGTGTGTGTGTGTGTGTGTGTGTGTGTGTGTGTGTGTGTGTGTGTGTCCTTGCGTGTCTTGGTGCTCGCCCGCGAATGTTCTGGAGCCCTTGCCGAGACGGCAGTCAGCACGCTTCTGGTTAAGGTCCGCCTCTTGGAGCCTCCCTACGACAGGACTCCTGTCAAGCCTCACCGTTCCCATGGCAACGGCCAAGACAGTTCCCTGGTACCGACCCGGGTCAGGACGAGGATAGAACTCATTTAGGACCCCCCTCCCCCACCAGCAGCCCACAACCCAGCAGTAGCAACCGCTCTGTTAGATAACCTCCTCTCTCACTCTCTCACTCTCTCTCTCTCTCTCTCTCACTCACTCACTCACTCACTCACTCACTCACTCACTCACTCACTCACTCACTCACTCACTCACTCACTCACTCACTCACTCACTCTGCGGTCGGGTATGCAAATGGCCCAAAGCCCATAGTGTTGGGGTCGCTCCTGGATCTCGGGTTTGTTTGCGGAGCGTGACTGGCTGGTTATGACTGAGCCTATAAGTCCGCTCTACCGGCCAATAACCACCTCCAATCAGCCGTTTGTGTGTTCCAGCGTGCAGGCAGGCGACTACTTGATTCAGTAATAATTCTGTTTTGTTTTTTATGAGGTATGATTCATGTCAGTGAGGAATGTGTATCTGGAGCGGGGGGGAAAGCACTTCACAGAAGAGTCTCAGACCCTTTCATCCGCCTTGGTGATCCCCGCTGTTGGATTTTTTTCTTCTTTTTATTTTTATTAATCCTCAGTGCGTGCACACATGTAAAAAAAAAGTTTCTGTTTTTTTGTGCCTATAATAGAGGCCCGTAATAGAGCCATTAGCTGCGGTTTGGGGAGAGGTAGCTGTGTTTGATTCCAGACGGTCGCCGGCTCCCCTCATGTTCCTCATCGGAGCACGGGGTGGCAGTGGGCTGCTCGCCACGTGGCACGTGCTTTCTCCCGCTGTGGACACATGCGACAGCAGCAACGCATGCAACATCAGCAGCAACACAGGCAACAACAGCAACACATGCAACACATGTAACAGCAGCAACACATGCAACACATGTAACAGCAGCAACACATGCAATGCATGCAACAGCAGCAGCAACACATGCAACACATGTAACAGCAGCAACACATGCAATGCATGCAACAGCAGCAACACATGCAATGCATGCAACAGCAGCAACACATGTAACAGCAGCAACACATGCAACACATGTAACAGCAGCAACACATGCAACACATGTAACAGCAGCAACACATGCAACACATGTAACAGCAGCAACACATGCAACACATGTAACAGCAGCAACACATGCAACACATGTAACAGCAGCAACACATGCAACAACAGCAACATGTAACAGCAGCAACAACACATGTAACAGCAGCAACACATGCAATGCATGCAACAGCAGCAGCAACACATGCAACAGCAACACGTGCAACAGCAGCAACGCATGCAACATTAGCAGCAACACATGTAACAACAGCAACACATGTAACCACAGCAACACATGCATCAACAACAACAGCAACACATGAAACAACAGCAACACATGCATCAACAACAACAGCAACACATGAAACAACAGCAACACATGCATCAACAACAACAGCAACACATGAAACAACAGCAACACATGTAACCACAGCAACACATGCATCAACAACAACACATGTAACCACAGCAACACATGCATCAACAACAACACATGTAACCACAGCAACACATGCATCAACAACAACACATGTAACCACAGCAACACATGCATCAACAACAACAGCAACACATGAAACAACAGCAACAGCAACAAATGCATCAACAACAGCTACACATGCAACTCTACAACACATGCAACTCTACGAGCTCCCGCAGTTTATTTACTTTACATAGTTTACTTGTGCTTTTTTACTTGTTTTTTCGCACTTTTCTTGTATATTTAGGTTACTTTATAGGACTATAGCTAGTCACCATGTGTGTTAGCACATGTGATCGCCAAACACTCTTGCAATTACAACGCAAAAAAACACTGGGACTTACTTGCGGAGATCCGGAGAGACAAAGGAGAGCGGGGGGAGGGGAGCCCATTCCCCGCCCGCAGGAGAGGGTCCCGTGGCGGCCTACTGGTTAGGACATGCCGGAGGGATACCAGCCCTACCGAGTCTCTCGTAAACAAGTCCGGCAAACTGAACTGTCGTATCGCCTCGCAGCAGGACATCAGGGAGTGTTGCGCCATGATTTTCACGGAAACGTGGCTGTCCTCCGTGATTCCTGACGAAGCAGTGCAACCACCGGGATTCTCTCTGTTTCGGACCGACATAACAGCTGAGTCATCTGCAGGGGGGGCTGGAAATCACTGACTGGAGTGTATTCAAGACCACTGACCTGGATGTGTGTACAGATCATGTCACAGCATACATTAACAGGCTAGTGGAGGAATGCATCCCGACCAGGTCTGTTCGCTCATTCCCGAACTGCAAACAAATGTTGACATTCGGAACAAACTTAAGGAACGGAGTACCGCTTTCACAACAGGCGACCCCGATAACAACAAGAAGGCCAAGTACGAACTCAGAAAAGCCATCAAGAAGGGGGTTCGGCAGTTCGGGGGCTCTGACACCAGACGTATGTGGCAAGGTCTGAGGGTCCTCTCCAACTACAAGGGGAGCTCAGGGGTAGTCACCAACAACTACCCTAACCTACCAGATGAGCTGAACACGTTTTACGCTCGCTTTGAAAGGGGGAACCCTGAGCCGATCAGCAAATTGAACATTCACCAAGAAGACTACGTCCTACAACTGTCAGAGTCCGAGGTCCGCAGAACCTTCAGGAGGGTGAAGGCAGAGAAGGCAGCCGGCCCAGACGAAGTTCCATCCCGCGTCTTCAAGACCTTCGCCGACCAGCTGGCTCCTGTGTTCACCGACATCTACAATGCATCACTGCAACAGTCTGTCGTCCCAGTGTGCTTCATTGTGCCTTTACTCCAAAGGACCAAGGTAACAAGCCTCAATGACTATCATCCAGTGGCTTTAACACCCATAGCCATGAAGTGCCTTGAGAAACTTGTAATGTCGCATAATTACTTTGCCATCCCTGAGTCCCTAGACCCACTCAAGTTTGCAAACAGACCAAACAGGTCTGTAGATGATGCAATTTCCCTGGCACTACACAGCCCTGGAGCACCTAGAAAGGAGGGACACCTACGTCAGACTGCTGTTCATTGACTACAGCTCAGCTCACACCATCCCTCCAAGCTGGTCCTGAAACTGAGGGACCTAGGTCAGGGTGCCCCCATCTGTAACTGGATTATGGACTTCCTGACGGGCAGGCCTCAAGTGGTGAAGATTGGGAACAACATCTCATCCACTGTGGTCTTCAACACCGGAGCACCCCAAGGCTGCTGCCTCAGTCCCCGGCTGTACTCGCTGTACACACATGACTGTACTGCCACGCACAGCAATAATCGGATTATCAAGTTTGCAGACGAAACACCACAGTCATCGGCCTGATAAGCGAGGGCGACAAAACGAGAGATAGAGATGAGATAGTCCGGCTGACACGATGGTGCAAGGACAACAGCCTCGCACTGAACATCAAGTCAAGTTCAAGTCAAGTCAAGTTTATTGTCACTTCACAGTTTACACAAGTATAAAGCAGTGGTGTGAAAATCTTATGTGCAATACCCGACGACAGACAGCAGTTATAAAAATAAGATAAAAATAGAATATTTTAAAATGCAATATATCTGCACAGAAAAGAGCAATATGTATATATAAATCAATGTAATAAAATATACATTGTTATATTCTATACGCCCTTGTTCAGCAGCCTGATGGCCTGAATGTGGAAGCTATCTCGGAGTCTATTTGTACGGCACTTGATACTGCGGTATCGCCTGCCTGGCGGTAAAAGTGAGTACAGTTCGTGGCTGGGGTGGGCAATGTCTTTTATGATGCGTTTGGCCTTGGCCACGCACCGCTGGTTGTATATATCCAGGAGGGAGGGGAGCTCACCTCCAACGATATACTGGGCCGTCCGCACCACCCTTTGAAGCGCTCTGCGCTCGAGTGCGGTACAGTTCCCGTACCAGGCGGTGATACACCCTGTAAGAACACTCTCGATGGTGCCGTTATAGAATGTTCTCAGGATGCGGGGGGCCCATGCTGAATTTCTTCAGACGCCTGAGGAAATACAGGCGTTGTTGGGCCTTTTTCACCACGTGTGTGGTGTGCGTGGACCATGTGAGTTCCTCGGAGATGTGCACGCCGAGGAACTTGAAGCTGCTGACCCTCTCTACTGCAACACCGTCGATGGAGATAGGGCTGTGCTCTCCCCTCTGCTTCCTGAAGTCCACGATCAGCTCCTTGGTATTCTTGACGTTGAGGGCGAGGCTGTTCTCCTGGCACCACTGCTCCAGCGATCCAACCTCCTCCCTGTACTCGTCAGCAAACTTGATGATGACGTTGGAGCTGTGCATAGCCATGCAGTCGTGGGTGTAGAGGGAGTAGAGGAGAGGGCTCAGCACGCATCCCTGGGGGGCTCCCGTGTTGAGGGTCAGTGGCTCTGAGGTGGTGCTGCCCATCCTCACCACCTGGCGGCGGTCCGACAGGAGGTCCAGTATCCAGCTGCACGTGAATAGGGTATTTAGGGAATTTGGTGTCGAGCTTGGCAGGAACTATCGTGTTGAACGCTGAGCTGTAGACCACAAACAGCATTCGCACATAACAGTTCTTTCCCTCCAGGTGGGAAAGGGCAGTGTGGAGGGCCATGGCAATAGCGTCGTCCGTGGATCTGTTTTGACGATATGCAAATTGCCATGGGTCCAGTGTGGCAGATAACACTGAGCAAATAAAGTCCTTGACCAACCTCTCGAAGCATTTGCTGACAATCGAGGTGAGGGCTACAGGTCAATAGTCATTCAGGCATGTTACCTTGGGTTGTTTAGGGACAGGCGCGATAGTGGACATCTTGAAGACCGCGGGAACAACAGCCTGGGACAGGGAGAGGTTGAAGATGTCTGCAAAGACTCCTGCCAACTGGTCTGCGCATGCTCTGAGGACGCGGCACGGGATGTCGTCGGGGCCTGCCGCCTTACGGATGTTCAGCCGCTTGAAGGTACGGCGCACATCCGCCTCCGAGATGCTCTCCTCAGGCGGCGCTGGCTTCGGCGGGCTGCCGTTCACGTCGAACCGAGCAAAAAAAGTATTTAGCTCTCCTGGGAGGGAGGTAGAGGAGTTATCTATACCAGGGGTTCCCAACTGCCGGGCCGCGGACCGGTACCGGGCCGTGGAGGTGTTACTGCCTGGCCACGTGTGTTTATCATCATATTTGACTCAAATCATTTGAGTATAGGTGAACGGCGAGCGGTATAATCTATATATAGAGATGATATATATAGTATAAGTCGTGGCTCTTGAATTTCTCTTCCACTCTGTCCTTATACGATGGTCTTGCGGAGGTCGTAGCGGGCTCTCGTATATTCCTACATATTCCCGGAGCCAAAGGCGGCATTACGCGCGTGTAGGGCAAACCTTCTTCAGGTTCGACTTGTTGAAGTCCACCGCCACGATGAAAGCAGCCTCGGGGTGTGCCGACTCCTGTTCGCTGATAGCCCCGTACAGTTCCTTCAGCGCTGTGTCCGTGTTGGCTTGTGGGGGAATGTAAACAGCGGTCACGGTTACCGCTGTAAACTCCCGAGGTAGCCAGTGTGGACGGCACATAAGCATCAGGTACTCCAGGTCCGGGGAACAGAAAGACTTGAGGGGATGTACATGACTTTGTTCTGTCCTCCCGGTGGACGGAAAATCCCGTCGGCTCGATAGCTGCGTCGGTAACCCCCTCCGACATCCATGTCGTTAGTTGTCCTTAGTTTCCCGGTGGAATTGAATACGAGCCTGTAGCTCGCTTAACTTATTGTCCAGAGACTGTACGTTAGCCAGTAGAATGGTGGGTAGTGGGGGGCGATCGGATCGACATCTCAGCCTGACTAGCACGCCGGCTCACTTCCCTCGCTTCTTCCTGCGACGCTTGCGTGTAATCGTGCCCAAGATGGTCGGAGATAATCCAGCTGTGACTTCGGGCGGGACGTCCGAGTCGAAAGAATGAAAAAACTCCGGTAGGCGGCGAGCGACTGTCGATCTGCTCTCCAGAAGTGTGCAAAAGTTATAAATGAACGTGCTGCTAACTTCCTGAACAAAGATAGTTGCGATAAAAATAATAAATAACAAAAAACTGCGTCGTCGTGCGGGAGCTCGCGACACGGCAGCCATCTCGTACGGCGCCATACTCCATATTTATATCAGCAAGACTAAGGAGCTCATCGTAGACTTCAGGAGCCACCGGGGCTCCCACTTCACCATCAGCCTGGACGGGACACCGGTGGAAGTCGCCAGCTGCTTCCATTTCCTTGGGCTACAGATTTCCGACAACCTGGCCTGGACCCGCAACAGGAGCTCATGCTGAAGAAGGCACACCAGCGCCTCTATGCTCTGTGGTGCCTCAGGAAAAGGAATAGGCCAGAGGTGGCTAGTGAACTTCTATCGTGGCCCCGTAGAGAGCGTCCTGACGAGTGGCGTCACTGTGTGGTACGGCAACACCACTGCACAGGACAAGAAAGACATCCAGAATGATGTAAGGACAGCAGAGAAGATCATCAGGTGTGCACTTCCATGCATTGAGGAGATCTGTAGGACCAGATGTCAGAAGAAGGCCATGTCCATCATAAAGGACTGCAACCACCCTGGGCACCATCTCTTCTCCCCCATACCGTTTTTATCCACAGGCAGTGCACCTACTGAACTGCTAGGAGTGCTGCCACTATCATAACAATGTCATTCAAATGACACTTTTATACAGTGCAATGTACTGCACTGTATTCATGATGCTGCTGCACTACTGGCACTTTAAATGCTTTTTAATATTTTTGCACAATTCAACAGATGTTCATACCATCTATCAGTCACCTTGCTGTCCTTTTTTTGTCCATTTTTATTTTTATTGTATATATCATTTTTTATGGTATTGTTCTTGGAGATTTATACTGCGGGAGGGAATGAGGAGTAAGCGTTCCAATGTACTTGTTACAAATGGCAAATAAATATCTTGTATCTTGTATGCAACAACAACGACAGGACACATGCAACGGCTCAAGAGGCCCCCCCCCACATCGCTTTCAAATAGATAACGAGTCATGCGTGGAATGCCTTCATTTCATTGATTGAGGAGAGGGGGGGGGATAAAGAAGATGCAAAGAGCCTTTGATTTTCTCAAAGCCATAGTACAAGAGCCGTTGTCACGAGAGAGAGCGACCGTGTGTGTGTACAGCGCTGTGTGTTTCGTCTGTCCATCATTGGCGGGGTTCTGTGACTGCTTACAGATGCATTGGCTTAGCCCCCCCCCCCTCCACAGTTATATCTCTTTGGGTAATTAAACATGAGCAGAATAACTGGGGGGGCTCCATCAACAAAACAGGAAGTCCTCCTTTGTTATTTTGTTGCTCCCGATTCCCACTTGGAGACGGTTTCGGGTTTGGAAAAGCCACTAAGGGAGGATTTCCTCGGTTAATTATATAATTCAACCTCCATCCAGTGCTGTTGGAACTGAAACCAAGTGTTGGGCCCATGGCATTGTCATGCAGCTGGCAGCGGTGGGGGCGGAGGAAGCTGTTCCTAAGCCTGCTTGATGGTTGGGGTGAGAGGTGTCTTGGTCAATTTTACGTGCCTTCTTCTTATATATATATATATATATATATATATATATATATATATATGAGAGAGGGAGAGATAGAGAGCTGTGTCTGTGAAGGACTCAAAAAGCGTGATTGTGTGAACAGAGCTGAGTCAGTACAGAGCTTCTGTGGCCTTGGGAACACCGCGGTCTAGGCAGTGAAAGTCATTATAAGAACACTGCACAGACATGGGGTGGAGGGGCATGGAATAAAATGGATATTAAGCAGAGAGAGGCATCACCAAAGCAAAACAACCACAACAGTGGAGCTACGCCTTTATTTTGAAACCCTGAGGCAGAATCCAGTCCACTCCGTTCCCCTTACATGTGGTGCTATGACAGTCTGTCCAATATCATGCCCCATCAATGCCAAAGAATCCAGCCACTCGTTTGGCTCACACACGGCTTGCAAATAAGAAGCTTTCAACCTTAACATTGTCCGGTCCCCTGCTGAGAAAAGTGATTCTGCATGTTGATTGAACAAACCGGGGAATAATACTGAAATCATTACGATTGGCCTCCATTAGAACGTGTTTGTGTGACTCATCTGACTGTGTGAGGCCTGGCGTGCCTCGGGCCTCGTGCCTTGTGCCTTCCCTTCGCCCGCTAACGGCTTTGAAGGTGTCATCCTGCCTCTTTATCCCTTTAAATTCAAACATCTCATCTTTATTGTTTATTATTTTCGTGCCCTGCAGATTATTTGTATTAGCCTGTTGTAGCTCAACTGTAATTGGTTCTTCCCTCCCCCTCCCTGTCTCCACAGGAGGACTCTGGCTTCTCTGAGAAGTCAGTGCAGCGATTGGCTGAGCTCACCCACACCTTGATCCACCACCGCAACGCCGTCCTGGCCGGGCAGATGCTGCACGCCTGACCCCAGGGATCCTGACCCCAGGGATCCTGACCCCAGGGATCCTGACCCCAGGGATCCTGACCCCAGGGATCGCACATATAAAATGCTCTCCGCCCTGTTGAGATGTGGTTGTGTTCAACCTAAAGATAACCATTATCATTATGTGCATGGGGGGGCAGTTAAAACAATGGGTCAATACACAGAAGAGGGTTTTGGTACGGGGTGTATTGTTTTAGGACACATTGGCTGGTTTTCATCTTCACGCCCGCGACTTGACATACGTTTTCCATTCAAGTTGTTCCGTTATAAAACATCTTTCTCTCATTCTGAACGGCGCGTGAACGCAGCTCGTCAGTCTTCTATATTCAGACCATTGACGATGGACGTGAAACTGACTCCATTCAGTGTTGACACACATTTTATTACATTATTGGGCAAACTCACACTCTATCATTGTGAATAAATACATAAAAAATACATCAAATAAAATGATATTTAGTAAAATGCTGTCTTTTATTATTGGTGCATTATTAAGTGATTGCCGTGTACCTTTCAGTAGTGAAATGCTCATGGTGGTAACACACAGAACACTTGACGGGATCAGGCTGTCTGTCTTTCTTTGTGTTGTCCTGTTTTGATTCCTCCTCCGTCTTCCTTCCCTTTAGCTCTTTTCCCCATCGTTATGGGATCATAAAGCCTTCCTCAGCCTTCCTCCAGGGCCAGGGCCAGCTTCAATGTTTATCAGCCCTCACTTGGACCACAGTGATGGCTAACGTTGACTCGATGTGTACAATTGGTTTTGATGCCGGCCTTGGGTGATGTGAGTGCATAAGACTGCATTTTATGTATCGAGCAGAGGGAGGGGCAGAATGCATCATGGGAGTTGCCATATTGAGAGAGTTGTAGTCCTGAAAATTCTTGTTTTGCCATGTCTCTCATGAGAAACGCTGTGGCTGTTTGAAACACGACGAATGTCTTTCTCATAATGACAAATAATTTCACAATTAATGACCAAACAACAATGACCAATAAACCATCACTACCAACAGAATAACATTCCATTGTGCCGTATGCTCTCACAAATGGGTGGCGGTCATTGTGATGCGATGTCCATACAAGACCGATGGGAAGGTGTAACCTGGAGGCCAAGTGCAGTTCTGTCAGGTTCCTCTAGGTGGCGGTTTAGAGGCAGGTGGGCCCATCTGGCTGCGCTCCCATCAGGACGTTAGGAGAGGGCTAACCAGGGGGGGGAGCAAGAAGGGAGAGGGTATAAATCTCAAGTAACATCACTGAAGTACAATTCAGAGAGAGAGAGAGAGTTCTGCAACTCAGAGTCTGCTCCCTCAGGCCACACTTTGACTGTCCTAACGGTGGGCTTCACACGCTTGATGAGTGGCGTGTACTTAGGCAGCTTGAACAAAGAGACATGATCACTCTGTCCAAGGTGGGGGGGGGCTTGGTAAGCATCAGGCTTGTATCTGTGTTGCAGTGGCGAAGCGTGTCTATCCCAACTGGACCTTCTGTAGACCAGGGGTTCCCAAACTTTTCAGCCCGCGACCCCCAAAATAACAGCGCTGGAAACTGGCGACCCACTATCACCGTCCGACGGGGTGGGGGGGAATCGCGATCGTGAACATCGTGAAGTCCAACGGGGGGGGGGGGGGGGGGGGGGGTAATCGCGATCACGAACATTGTGTGTGGCTTTTTGTTCAATGATGATACTGTCGTGAATCTGTGGGAATCAGAATTCCTTTATTTGTCACTCACGTTATTATTAACAATAATAATAATAATAATAAAATAAAAAATAAATAACCCTCATGGGTCACATCAAGAGGATTCTGAAATCATCTCGCGACCCCCCCCTCGGGGTCCCGCCACCCCCACTTTGGGAACCCCTGCGGAGGCAGTCACTTTATGCCTTATCTCATTTAGGCAGATCAGATTGTCGCAGCCAATTTCCAAGTGTACCATAGTTGGTAAAGCAGTGTCCATGTAGTGAAGTAACAGCCCATCATCTTCGCCTTCGCCAAATCACTATATGATTGGTTGATCAAATTGTCAATCCAAACGTACGCTCTCATTCAGTCTAAGGGCCAAAGTCATCGGGAATACTTTGGTTGAAGGATATTCTTCCCAGCAACCCAGAAAAAGATCTGATTGGTTGCATTGTTTTTCCAACACAAAACCACTCAAATGCGTCGTGCATGGACCGAGAAAGACAAACAAATCAACGTGACACTGTAATATAACAGATAACAACACAGATACCATTCTCATTTATTCATTTTATTAAAATTTGATTAAATATGATTAAATTGTATTACATTTTATTAATACAATTAATTCGATTTTTTTTTGTTTCATCTGAGAGTTCCAGGGTCTTCTCTGAATGCCTTGAAGGCCCTGACGCTTCACCACTGCTGTGTTGATCTCTGATATAACATATATAACACTTTTCCTTGCAGTACTCAGGTGAGAGGGCAGCAGAAAAACAGGATCAGTGTTTTGTTTTCATGTGCTAATATAGACATCAGTTTGCTAATATACACATATGTCTCTGAGAGAGAGAGAGAGAGAGAGAGAGAGAGAGAGAGAGAGAGAGAGAGAGATTGTGTTGGTGCATAGCGACACCTGGTGGAGAAATTGGTAAAGCACATTTTTCTCATTTAATATTTGTTGTAGTGTGGCGCTTGTTTCGCTAGGTGGTGGAAAGTGAGCATCTATCAGTGAGCCCCTCACTGGCCCTCACTGAGGCCTCACTGAGCCCTCACTGGCCCTCACTGAGGCCTACAGCAATGAAGCACACCGTTATTACGTTGGAAATGCAAATCATTTGCTTAAGCGTTGAGATGTCAACAGGACGATTGGCCTACTTCCAATTCCTAAGATTGGTTGTTTAATTATTGTACATGTTTTGCTTTAGGATTAGGATAGCAACATCAAACTAAATCACATGAATCGATCAGATAGGTCACTTTGACTTGAATTATTTTCTAAACATGCAAAATAGGAGAAAATAAGGTTTACATTTGACAGTTTCCTCAACAAACCAAAGTCTAGACTTGTCTCCTTAAAGCATCTTTTATGCAGCTTTGGTTACGTGCGCGGTCAGAGAAAAGTTAAGGTTACACTAACCAGAGCCACCAGCATTAGCCAATAGCTCAGAGCAGGCCGGGGCTTGTTTAGATAGCACCGCCGCTGGTGAGCTGTGGCGAGGGAGGCCCTGGCCACAGCTGGCAGTATGGGGATGTGGCCTCTGTGATGCCCTGCCAGGTACAGACAGTGTGTCTGCACCCTGGCCAATACAGCCCTGGTTGTGGCCTTGGTATTATAAAGACTGTGTGTGTATGTGAGTTTGTGTGGGTCTGAGAAAGTGAGTGTGTACTGTTTATGTATGCATACCATATTTATAGAACAATTGTTTCCATTTTCCATTCAGTGTGCTTTTTGGCAGTACGTGTGTGTGTGTGTGTGTGTGTGTGTGTGTGTGTGTGTGTGTGTGTGTGTTTTATGCCTGTTTGTGTACATGGTAGAGTATGCATGTGTGAAATTTGCCTTCCGTACTGAAAAGATCTCTGCTCTGGATCACAGAGAGACTTGGCAGAAGGAATCCCACTGGTTAGTGAAAACACTTCTGACACAACAGCCAAGAACCAGACGGGAAGTTAGTCTCGATCACGGCCTCGTCTTATAGTCTCTAGAGACTATAGTATGGACCATATGGCCTCGGTTACTTTGGTCACGAGTCTTTTGCGATCCAGTCCCACTGGTTTGTGTTATTAGCGCTCAGGTGTTTCCAGGTCGGACCTTGCATGCGACTGGGTCTTGTAGTGTGGACACATTCTATGATAACCCTGAGCTGTGAAGGTTTTGTGAAGTATTCCATAGTATAGAAGGTATTCATAATTTCATGGGACCATGAAAGGTTTTGAGGAGATGGTCTCATGGTGCTGTCATGATAATCCGTATTGTGAGAGCCAGGAGGAATACGCCCTGTGATGGAATCTCAGAGTGCTTTCTTCTCCATGTTTGTGTAAGGCATCTGCTCTGTTTGGTGTTGGCAACGATTTTTCTGTTGATGTGTGAATATTTCTTCTGCCTTGGCAACCGACCGTGGGTGGAACTAAACATTTAAAAGTACTTTAGGAGATTTGAACTAAAGTAACACTGTGACTTGTTTGATCTTCGGTTACAAGGGGGGATAATCACCGTAAAAGTCAATATGTTTAAATACAACAAAAGCAGCAACTCATCATCGCATGGACCGCAAGTCTATTGTACTTTGTGGACAACACTGCCACCTGGTGGTGATGTTCAATCCCTACCGCGGATTAAGGCTCCTACCCACTCGGAGACTTTGTGGCAGAATACACACTACACGACTGGTCTTACAGTCAGTCCGGCCTTGCCGTCAGGTTGGTGGTCCACACTGGGTGACTGGGAACTTGGCGGGGGTACACATGAATGAGGACTCAGCAGATTGGTCCATGGTCCATACTGGTCCATACTGGTCCAGACCGATCCAGACCGGTCCATACTGGTCCAGACTGGTCCATACACCTGTCACAGCCCGGCATACTGCCAGCATTTATCTGAACCCGAGCTGTGAATAATTTCAAAAAAATGCCCAAAAGTCCCTTCCCCCTACTCCATTGTTTGTGGAACATGTAGAAACTGTAGCAGTTGTTGTTATCAACGATGAACAACGATGAACCCACAGTCCATTCCCCTCTTCTTCCTCTTGAACTCAAACCCCATTTGTCGTTGTTGATCCCAAACAAGGCAGGTTGGTCTGCTCGTGGCCTTTAGAGAGACGCTCGGCGGGAGAAACCAACTTTCGCTGCCGCTAAATGTTGGCCACCTGCTTGAGACATGACCTCACGCACCAGGGATTACATTGGTTTACTTTGTGAACTCAATCTGAATCTAAATCTGGAGGATTGCATGGTCTTTATTGGTCACATACATGCACACACAGTGAAATGAGTTAGCCTTTAACCATCCTAGCATGAGGAGCAGTGGGCAGCTACTGGAGTATGGCGCCGTACGAGATGGCTGCAGTGTCGCGAGCTCCCGCACGACGACGCAGTTTTTTGTTATTTATTCTTTTTATTGCAACTTTTTTAGTTCAGGATGTTAGCAGCAAGTTCACTTATAACTTCTGCACACTTTGGGAGATCAGATCGACAGTCGCTCGCCGCCTACCGGAGTTTTTTCATTCTTTCGACTCGGACGTCCCGCCCGAAGTCACAGCTGGATTATCTCCGTCCATTTTGGGCACGATTACGCGCAAGCGTCGGAGGAAGCGAGGGAAGCGAGCCGGCGTGCTAGTCAGGCTGAGATGTCGATCCGATCGCCCCCCACTACCCACCATTCTACTGGCTAATGTACAGTCTCTGGACAATAAGTTAAGCGAACTACAGGCTCGTATTCAATTCCACCGGGAAACTAGGGACAATTGTATTATCTGCCTTACGGAGACATGGATGTCGGAGGGGGTTACCGACGCAGCTATCGAGCCGACGGGATTTTCCGTACACCGGGCGGACAGAACAAAGGCTCTCTCCGGTAAAGATCGCGGAGGGGGGGTATGTCTCATGATAAACAGATCTTGGTGCAACCAAAGTCATGTACATCCCCTCAAGTCTTTCTGTTCCCCGGACCTGGAGTACCTGATGCTTATGTGCCGTCCATACTGGCTACCTCGGGAGTTTACAGCGGTAACCGTGACCGCTGTTTACATTCCCCCACAAGCCAACACGGACACAGCGCTGAAGGAACTGTACGGGGCTATCAGCGAACAGGAGTCGGCCCACCCCGAGGCTGCTCTCATCGTGGCGGGGGACTTCAACAAGGCGAACCTGAAGAAGGTTCTCCCGAAGTTCTACCAACACATAAAGAGCAACACACGGGGCGAGCGGATCCTCGACCACTGCTACACTCCCTTCCGTGATGGCTACAAGGCCCTCCTCCGCCCACCGTTCGGCAAATCAGATCACCGCTCTATCCAGCTACTCCCCGCCTATAGGCAGAGACTGAAGCAGCAACCGATCGCTGTGAGGGAGGTCCAATGCTGGTCGGACCAATCAGATTCTACGCTGCAGGATTGTTTTGATCACGCTGACTGGCACATGTTCCGCGTTGCCTCAGACAATAACGTCAACGAGTACGCGTCGTCGGTCACCGGGTTCATCAAGAAGTGCATAGATGACGTTGTTCCGACCAAGTCGGTTCGGATATATCCCAACCAGAAACCGTGGATTAACGGCGATGTTCGCGCTGCCCTACATGCGCGTAACGCCGCCTTTGGTTCCGGGAATACGGAGGAATATACGAGAGCCCGTTACGACCTCCGTAAGACCATCGTCACTGCCAAGCGGGAGTATAAGGACAGAGTGGAAGATAAATTCAAGAAACACGATGCGAGGGGTATGTGGCAGGGGCTGCAGAATATAACGAACTTCAGAGGGAGAACCAGTTGTGTAGAGAACTCCTCTACCTCCCTCCCAGGAGAGCTAAATACATTTTTTGCTCGGTTCGACGTAAACGGCAGCCCGCCGAAGCCAGCACCGACTGGGGAGACCAGCCAGCTGCGCATCTCGGAGGCGGATGTGCGCCGCACCTTTAAGCGGCTGAACATCCGTAAGGCGGCAGGCCCCGACGACATCCCGGGCCGCGTCCTCAGAGCATGCGCAGACCAGTTGGCAGGAGTCTTTGCAGACATCTTCAACCTCTCCCTGTCCCAGGCTGTTGTCCCCGCGGTCTTCAAGATATCCACCATCGTGCCTGTCCCTAAACAAACCAAGGTAACATGCCTGAATGACTACAGACCTGTGGCCCTCACCTCGATCGTTAGCAAATGCTTCGAGAGGTTGGTCAAGGACTTTATTTGCTCCGTGTTACCTACCACGCTGGACCCATGGCAATTTGCATATCGTCAAAATAGATCCACGGACGACGCAATTGCCATGGCCCTCCACACTGCCCTTTCCCACCTGGAGGGGAAGAACTGTTATGTGCGAATGCTGTTTGTGGACTACAGCTCAGCATTTAACACAATAGTTCCTGCCAAGCTCGACACCAAGCTGAGAGGTCTAGGCGTACCCCCATCCATGTGCAGCTGGATACTGAACCTCCTGTCGGACCGCCGCCAGGTGGTGAGGATGGGCAGCACCACATCAGAGCCACTGACCCTCAACACGGGAGCCCCCCAGGGATGCGTGCTGAGCCCTCTCCTCTACTCCCTCTACACCCACGACTGCATGGCTATGCACAGCTCCAACGTCATCGTCAAGTTTGCTGACGACACGACAGTGATGGGCCTGATCGCCGGCGACGACGAGACAGCCTACAGGGAGGAGGTCGGATCGCTGGAGCAGTGGTGCCAGGAGAACAGCCTCGCCCTCAACGTCAAGAAGACCAAGGAGCTGATCGTGGACTTCAGGAGGCAGAGGGGAGAGCACAGCCCTATCTCCATCGACGGCGTTGCAGTAGAGAGGGTCAGCAGCTTCAAGTTCCTCGGCGTGCACATCTCCGAGGACCTCACATGGTCCACGCACACCACACACGTGGTGAAAAAGGCCCAACAACGCCTGTATTTTCTCAGGCGTCTGAAGAAATTCAGCATGGGCCCCCGCATCCTGAGAACATTCTACAACGGCACCATCGAGAGTGTTCTGACAGGGTGTATCACCGCCTGGTACGGGAACTGCACGGCACTCGAGCGCAGAGCGCTTCAAAGGGTGGTGCGGACGGCCCAGTATATCGTTGGAGGTGAGCTCCCCTCCCTCCTGGACATTTACAACCAGCGGTGCGTGGCCAAGGCCAAAAGAATTATAAAAGACATTGCCCACCCCAGCCACGAACTTTACTCACTATTACCGTCAGGCAGGCGATACCGCAGTATCAAGTGTCGTACAAATAGGCTTAGAGATAGCTTCCACAGTCAGGCCATCAGGCTGCTGAACAAGGGCGTATAACATATAACAATGTATATTTTATTACATTGATTTATATATATATATTGCTCTTTTCTGTGCTGATTTTTGCATTTTATAAATTGCATTTTTTATTTTTATTTTATATTCCTTATTCTATTTTTTATTCTATTTTTTATTCTATTTTTATCTATTTTTATCTATTTTTATTTTATCTTATTCTATAACTGCTGTCTGTCGTCGGGTATTGCACACAAGAATTTCACATCACTGCTTTATACTAA
>CM051008.1:501383-513883 GCA_027704905.1 Muraenolepis orangiensis | reverse complement strand
CCACCACCCACCACCCACCATCCCCACCACCACCCACCACCACCCACCACCCACCACCCACCACCCACCATCCCCACCACCACCTACCACCACCCACCACCCACCATCCCCACCACCACCCACCACCCACCACCCACCACCCACCACCCACCACCCACCACCACCACCCACCACTCACCACCACCACCCACCATCCCCACCACCACCCACCACCCACCACCCACCACCACCACCCACCACCCACCACTCACCACCACCACCCACCACCCACCACCCACCACCCACCACCACCACCACCACCCACCACCCACCATCCCCACCACCACCCGTCACCACCCTCACCCCATCCAACACCACCACCCTCTCCCCGATGGGCCGCGGGCCTCCCCCGATGGGGCCGCGGGGCCTCTCCCCCGATGGGGTTCTGGGCCTCTCCCCCGATGGGGCCGCGGGGCCTCTCCCCCGATGGGGCCGCGGGGCCCTTTCAAGGCGGGTGATCAGGGGGGAGGAGGCTCGGCCCGGCGTGGGAGGCCAGAGGTATAAAAGCGTCGCTAATTTGAGGCGTGTGATTTATTGGGGTTGTGGCTGCTCCACTCTGGGGCACCATGCACCTTAGATGTTGCACATGGCATTATGCACACCACACACACACACCACACACACACACACACACACACACACACACACACACACACCACACACACACACACACACACACACACACACACACTATCATAGGAAGAATACAATGCGGTGTACAGTAAAGTATTGTTTAGTATAATATAGGAGTGTAGGTTCAATTGCAAATAGCAAAAAACAACATCTTGAATATTGAACTTGCATACTCACACACACACACACACACACACACACACACACACACACACACACACACACACACACACACATATATGGCCAGGTGGCCATGTGTGTACATTTCACATGCTCGGTGCTCGATCAGTTTCACCTGGCCCCGCCTCCGCATGCGTCCATTAAAGTGTCGGTGCTTTAACAGGGGAGGGGGGAGGGGAGGGATCACTCCCTCCTCACTCGCCCAGCTTCTTTCCATCTCCGCTGAGCCAGCCCGTCCGCCGGTAAACCGATCGCTAAGTGGTTTGAGGTGCGACCTTTAGAGTCCTCCCCGGGGAACACACAGGTCTGCGGAGGAACCCAAAACCCCCCGCACAATGGACTACAATATGGTGGGGGTGAGAAGGCCAGGTATTAATAGTTCTCCAGCGGAGGAGGAGGAGGAGGAGGAGGAGGAGGAGGAGGAGGAGGAGGAGGAGGAGGAGCCTGACGACTGATGGAAGGAAACGTCGTGTTTTAAGAGTTCCTGCGGCTTGCGGGTCTGGTCCAAAAAAAGAAAAGAAGTAAAAAGTAAACAAACAAACAAACAGATGTAAACTACTTAAATAGAATGTCTAATACTCTTCTTTGTTCTATAAAGCAAAAACAAATGTAGCATTTAAGCCATGACTCCGAATAAAATTGGACAATACTTTTATTTAATTCATTCCATGTTGGCAACATAACAAACCCATAAAAAAAGTCCTAACTCAATAAATGTTTTATTCAATTAAAAATGTGGAAACACAAAATGCTTTTTTCCTTTATTAGACAAAAGTATTTTAACCAAAATAATGTTTCATTCGATTTTTCAGAATGAAACTCTTACCCTTCGACTGCAAGCTGGGGAAGATGTTAGAAGAAAGTTAAAAAAGAAGAACCCATCTCTGGTGCCTCTTCCCTCCCCGTCTCCTCTCTGATTTCTATTTCATTTCCGGGCCAAAGCTCCCTGGTGTCTCCTGTGGTGTCTCCTAATCACGCTGTGTTGTGATTAAAGCCACCAGATGCTCCGCAGCACAAACCAAGGGCAGGCAACCCTAAAACCGTCTCCTGCTTCCCTTTCTTGTGGAGAGCGGCAGGAATGCCAGCCATCTTCCCATGGCGCCCGCAGCCCCGCCAAACGCTGGCTTATAAATACCGTGTTTACAGTGAGCCTCTGGGCTGATGCTGGGGAGATTTATTACCTATTTACGCTCCGGCCTCCACCGGTCCAACTGCTGATCACTGTGGTTACCTCACACCACCTCAGACCGCCACGCATAAACACGACACACACACGCACACACACACACACACACACACACACACACACACACACACACACACACACACACACACACACACACACACACACACACACACACACACACACACACACACACACACACACACACACACACACACACACACACATACACACACACATACACACACACACATATATACACACACACAAATGCACGCACTTCAGGACGCATGGGAATGTTGTGGACGGGTTGCTTGGCGAGGAGACTCACTGTGAATTCACACTGTTTTGCCAGCCTGTGTGTGTGTGTGTATTTGTGTGTGTATGTATATATGAGTGTGTGTGTGTGTGTGTATTGGAATCAGAGAGATAAATGCATATGTAGGTGGCACATTGAAGCCTACAATATATGTTTATGTGTGTGACTATCCTTGCACGTAAAGTGTGCAAGTGTGTGTGTGTGTGTGTGTGTGCGTGTGTGTGTATGTGAGTGTGTGTGTGTGTGTGTGTGTGTGTGTGTGTGTGTGAGTGTGTGTGTGTGTGTGTGTGTTTTCCCTGGGTGTTGCGCGCCCACAGGAATCAGCCTCTCCCAGGTCCATCAGGTGGAGAGTAAACATGGCCGTGCAGCACGCTCCATTACTCAGCTAAACAGAGCTCTCCCCACTCTGTGAGGACCGGCTGGAAGACCACTGTTATATTGTTGACTCCTACTGCACCTCTCCTAAGCCACACAGAAGAGAGGGGGGCTGGCTGGCTGGATGCACTCATTTGCTTATTATTAAACTGCATTACCCACAATTCCTGCACAGCTCAACCCAAACATGTTATGGTTGTCCATCAAAACACAAAGCACACACGTTTGTTCCGCACAAGGACTAGCAGGTTCACAGACAGTTGTTTAGCAGTGTGCCTACTGAACTGCTAGGAGGGCTGCCACTATCATAACATTGTCATCCATAATACATTTCATTATCATACACTATCATACTGCACTACTGGAACTTTAAAATGCTTTAAAATGCTTTTTGCACAACACACATACATATCATCCACATCACTTTATTGTTCTTTTATTGTTCTTTTTATTGTGTACAGTATTGTTATAGCATAGTGTTTTATAGTATAAGTATAGTACATGGTCTATTATATAGTGATCAATTGTAGAAAATCCAGGGAATGGGGATAAGCATACCATACTTATTTGCATATGGCAAATCTTAAATCTTGAATCTTGAATCTACTACTATTGGTCTGTTTTAGATGCTTGTAAACATACTGTATATAGCAGTGGTGAAGCGTCAGGGCCTTCAAGGTATTCAGAGAAGACCCTGGAACTCTCAGATAAACAAAAAAAATCGAATTAATTGTATTAATAAAATGTAATCAAATTTAATCAAATTTAATCAAATTTAAATCAAATGAATAAATGAGAATGGTATCTGTGTTGTTATCTGTTATATTACAGTTACGTTGATTTGTTTGTCTTTCTCGGTCCATGCACGACGCATTTGAGTGGTTTTGTGTTGGAAAAACAATGCAACCAATCAGATATTTTTCTAGGTTGCTGGGAAGAATATCCTTCAACCAAAGTATTCCCGATGACTTTGGCCCTTAGACTGAATGAGAGCGTACGTTTGGATTGACAATTTGATCAACCAATCATATAGTGATTTGTAGCCAATGGGCGTATTCTTTCAGATTTCCCCACAGCTCAATAGGGAGCTAGACGGTCTACTGGCTGGAGCGAGAGGGGATCTAGCGTAGTGCTACGTTGTTTCTACGTAGGATTTTACGTCAAAATGGCGAAGGCGAAGATGATGGGCTGTTACTTCACTACATGGACACTGCTTTACCAACTATGGTCCACTTGGAAATTGGCTGCGACAATCTGATCTGCCTAAATGAGATAAGGCATAAAGTGACTGCCTCGGTCTACAGCAGGGGTTCCCAAAGTGGGGGTCGCGGTTTATGAGGTTATGAGGACCCATGAGGTTTATTTATTTTTTATTATTATTCTTTTTTATTTATTTTTAATCATTTGTATTATTATTATTATTATTGTTAATAATAACGTGAGTGACAAATAATGGAATTCTGATTCCCACAGATTCACGACAGTATTATCATTGAAAAAAAGCCACACACGATGTTCGCGATCGCGGCATAACCCCCCCCCCGTCGGACGGTGATAGTGGGGGGTCGCCAGTCTCCAGTCTGTTATGTTGGGGGTCGCGGGCTGAAAAGTTGGGGAACCCCTGGTCTACAGAAGGTCCAGTTGTGATAGACACGCTTCGCCACTGGTATATAGCATACATTTGCACCAAACACTATTGTGGAGTGTGAGTGGTTGGTGGCTGGTTGAAGCAGCCTCACCTGGCCTGAGTCAGACTGATGGTGAGGCTGCACACCTGTGGGTCCTTAAAACAGCCTCCACCACACACTAGAGGAAGAGCTCTAGCATGTTCCATCTGCTCTGTTCTCCATGATTCAAACTCTGCAATAAACCGGATTCCTCATCACTTTTGTAAAGTGTATGCATTATACAGTTTATATTTATTAATTTGTATTTATTAATTGTAATTATGTGTTGTGTATTTTCTCCTTTTTGTGAATGTATACAGGGCTATAGCGTCCCACTGTGTGTTCATCCAGGCCTGTAGTGTGGGTTTCATAGGCCTGTAGTGTGGGGGTTTCATAGGCCTGTAGTGGGGTTTCATAGGCCTGTAGTGTGGGTTTCATAGGCCTGTAGTGGGGGTTTCATAGGCCTGTAGTGGGGGTTTCATAGGCCTGTAGTGTGGGGGTTTCATAGGCCTGTAGTGTGGGGGTTTCATAGGCCTGTAGTGGGGGTTTCATAGGCCTGTAGTGTGGGGGTTTCATAGGCCTGTAGTGTGGGGTTTCATAGGCCTGTAGTGGGGGTTTCATAGGCCTGTAGTGGGGGTTTCATAGGCCTGTAGTGTGGGTTTCATAGGCCTGTAGTGTGGGTTTCATAGGCCTGTAGTGTGGGGGTTTCATAGGCCTGTAGTGTGGGGGTTTCATAGGCCTGTAGTGGGGGTTTCATAGGCCTGTAGAGTGGGGGTTTCATAGGACTGTAGTGGGGGTTTCATAGGCCTGTAGTGTGGGGGTTTCATAGGCCTGTAGTGGGGGTTTCATAGGCCTGTAGAGTGGGGGTTTCATAGGCCTGTAGTGTGGGGTTTCATAGGCCTGTAGGGGGTTTCATAGGCCTGTAGTGGGGTTTCATAGGCCTGTAGTGTGGGGGTTTCATAGGCCTGTAGTGGGGGTTTCATAGGCCTGTAGTGTGGGGGTTTCATAGGCCTGTAGTGGGGGTTTCATAGGCCTGTAGAGGAGAGTGAGGGCGGGAGCAGCAGCCAGTCCTCAGAGATCCATAACAGCTTGGCTGCTTGTCTCCTATCCAGAATGTCTCCATTGTTTCCTGCCGAATGGAAGTTATTTTTCTCTCTCTCTCTCTCTCTCTCTCTCTCTGACTACTTTTTATTATGTATATTTCTAACTTGATCTCTGTATATATACACCAATAGGTAATGCCTTACAATATAGGTATTGGTTGAGACTAGGTAATGTCTTAAGGTAGGTAATACTTTATTATAGCTATCGGTTAAGAATAGGTAAGGTCTTACGGTTATGGGTGTAAACGGATTTACGGTTGTACATTTTTTACAAATTCATGGTAACTTAATCTGTCATCGATATCGGTAACGTTGATGTGACAAGAGTCAATTTCAGTGTAGCTAATGTAGACAGCGCCCTCTGTTGGAATAAGTTTTTTTAATTGATTTCCCCCCTTCCTTTGGTACCAACAAGTTTACATCACCTTTAAAATGTTTTTTAAAATGCTTTCTGCATTAACATTGTGTACAGTATTTTTTTAATTTTTTTTTTGTGTTTTAGAAAATTCATACTGCGGAAGGGAATGGGGAGTAATCATTTAGCTCAGGAGGTAGCGCGGTCTCACAACCGGAAGGTTGCTGGTTCGATCCCCGCCTCCTCCTAGCAAAAGCTGTCGAGGTGTCCTTGAGCAAGACCCTAACCCTAACTGCTCCTGACGTGCTGGTTGTCTCCGCCGTCGGTGGTTGAATGTGTGTATGAATGGTGAATGTGAGACTTGATATGTAAAGCACTTTGAGTAACCATTGGTTAGAAAAGCGCTATATAAATGTCCATTTACCATTTACCATTCCATTGAACTTCAAATGTTTAATATGGCAACAAAAAAACAACATCTTGAATCTTGAATCTTTAAGCAACGATTCTTTATTTGACGATGAATCAGAGTTTTCTGCGATAACATTCCATTCAATAACGTGCACCAATCACAGGGGTTTCTCAGTCTCTCCCAAACTCCCAGTAAATGTCACCTATGCCCCATGTCCACGCACAGTCCACATAGCTCCAGTTTGGCTGTTAATGAAGCAACTTTATCTGCCAACTTAAACAATGAAAAACTTAATCTGTCCGATTGAGTAGGACTGCATTTATATAGCGCTTTTCTAACCAGTGTGCCCACTCAAAGCACTTAACAAGTCAAGCCTCACACTCACCCATTTATACACACTAGGAGGAGCCAGGGAATCGAACCAGCAACCTTCCAGTTGTCAACACAGACGACCGCTCTACCTCCTACAAATCAAATATTTTTTGGTGTCATACATGTACACACACAGGGAAATGTGTTTCTCTTCATTTAACCCATCCTAGTATTAGGAGCAGTGGGCAGCTATTGGATATACAGGGCCCTGGGGAGCAGTGGAGGGGTCTGGTGCCTTGCTCAAGGGCACCTCGACATTGCCCAAGTGTTTCAGGGACTTGAACCGGCAACCTTCAGGCTCCCAAGTCAAGTTCCAACAGACTGAGTGTCTGCTGCCCCTAGTTAGTTGAGCAGGTTCAATGTGTCACACAGGTAAGCAGGTTTTTTTCAACCAATTTTTCTGTATTCAACACCAAAAACAAATTAAATTAACAATCAACAGCAGTTGAAGAAGCCTCGATGCAAATTCCCAGATGCATCATGGGAATCCTGCCGCCCTGGGGACTGTGTTTCCTTGTAGTCAGAACTGAAGAACGGACACACCCCATGCCCATGTTCCTGGACTGGCCTTGCGTGCTGCTGTTTGGTGGGGTCACAAGAGGACCAGTGCAACAGGAAGTCCCACCCCCTCCATCTCCTCCTCCTCCTCCTCCTCCTCCTCCTCCTCCTCCTCCTCCTCCTCCTCCTCCTCTTCTTCTTCTGCTGATTTAATGAAGCCCCCGGGACTCTCTGGAAAGCCCTGGAACTGAACGATGTCCATCCCGTCCAAACCCTCTCCCCCCCCCCCCCCCGAGTGCTGCTAGTCCAACAGCAGCCCCTCCCCCTTCAGCCCCCACGCACCGTCACCATGGTCACCGCAAACAGGACGCCGTGGAGCCCAGTGAAAAAATGTGAAAGTGTATGATTTGAACAGATGTCGATGAGGGGGTGGGGGGGCATGGGGGAGGGGCCATGTGGGGGGGACGGAGGGAACGGATCTCAACACACTTCTCCTCTCTCCACATTGTGCTGGGGGAGATCCACGCCTTGTGAACCGTCAAAGACACAACAACAACAACAACATCGAGAGCCGACCCCCGGTGGTTTAACAACACATAAAACACAGGAAATTCACATTAGCCCATCGCCTTCTGACCCCCCCCCCCCCCGACAGGGTGGGCTGGGCTGGGGGGTACAGCAGCACGCCTCGATATCCTCCCATTGTCCACGGCGTGCGTCACAGTGGGCACGCCAGGAGAGAGAGAGAGAGAGAGAGAGAGAGAGAGAGAGAGAGAGAGAGAGAGAGAGAGAGAGAGAGAGAGAGAGAGAGAGAGACAGAGAGAGAGAGAGAGAGAGAGAGAGAGAGAGAGAGAGAGAGGAGAGAGAGAGAGAGAGAGAGAATGTGAGAGAGAGACAGAGAGAGAGAGAGAGAGAGAGAGAGAAGGGGGCGGGACGCCAGCTGACCCGTCTCACTGATTGAGAAGACATGTTGGACCGGACTCTGGAGGTGGGCGGGAAGAGGTTTGTGAAGTCCACGTCCGAGGATGACTCAGAGAGAGAGATGCATGGCTCCCAGGGGCCAATGACCTCGCTGAGTGAAAAGTATGCAGAGGTCACCGGGTTCCGATGGGTCAACCTTTAAATATGACAAGCGGACAGAAATGTCCGTCCATCCAGTGATGACCTGTGGGACCCGAGCTGCTGGAGTCGATGGATACATGTCAACATGTAGAGAGGCGCTAGACGGCTCTGTGATGGTTATCCCCTGGTGTTCCCTGAAGGTCATCTATGTTCATAGGGAGTTACTCACAGACATGATCTACTAAATATCATAAATAAATAATAAATAAATCAAAAGGAAAACAATGTCAACATAATAAACCGATGGGTGAAACCAGCCTACAAACAGGAAATAAATGTAGCCTGACCCCAACAATGACACATGAGGTACTAAATGGGGTAAACCAAATGACACATGGGGGGGGGGGAGAGACACAAACAACATTCCATTAAAGACTGTTAAAGTCTGTTAAAAAAAGGTCTTTCCATTTCCCCCCCTCCATGAGCCACATGAAATGGTTCGACCCAATCAACCAAATTCTCCACACCTGTGGTCAACCCCCATGAGTGTGACTCATGTTAAAATTAAACCAATATTATGCATGTTCAAAATAAATAAAAGCAAAAACATGTGCGTCTAGAACCCAAGCCCTCGCAGTGCGGTCCGATCTCATTGGATCTGATCCTAATGTGGTCCGATCTCATTGGATCTGATCCTAATGTGGTCCGATCTCATTGGATCTGATCCTAATGTGGTCCGATCTCATTGGATCTGATCCTAATGTGGTCTGATCTCATTGGATCTGATCCTAATGTGGTCTGATCTCATTGGATCTGATCCTAATGTGGTCCGATCTCATTGGATCTGATCCTAATGTGGTGTGATCTCCACCCAGGTCGGGGGAGGGGTCTATAACGTGGGAGGCCAGCAGAGGTCAGTATTCTTTGGTACAGCCCTGGGGGGGGGGGGGGGAACCTTGTGTCACAGGGTGGGGACACTCTGCTGATCGCAGGTATGCACCCAATGGTGTAAAGTAACACAGGACGACTTCTCAAGTTACTGGAATTGAGGAGTTTTTTTTATGGAATTGCCCAACACAGTAGTGTACAGGAGTAGCACAGCAGTACAGCATGGAGTCAACTACAGTACAGGACATTATGGGGTTGGATTAGAAAAACAAATCAAACCAAAAACTCTTGGAGGAAACCATTCTCAACGCACACACCACACACATTTACACACACACACACACACACACACACACACACACACACACACACACACACACACACACACACACACACACACACACACACACACACACACACACACACACACACACACACACACACACACACACACACCATCATCTCACCGAGCCTGTGAGGGTTTAATCCCTGTCTGGGCGCACAGTGGCCCTGCATGACAGAGGAGCTCCAGCCTCTCTGGGCCGGCTGAGCGTGGATGAAGTGTTAATGAGCCTCTCCAGCTCCGACACCCGGCCAACGGGCCGGCACCAGAGCTCTAGTCCCGCCGCTCGTTCCTGTCCGGCTGCCCACACAGGAACCGGAGGGAACAAATGTTCTGGGAGACATCCAGAAAGCCCCCCCCCCCCCCCCATCACCACCACCACCATCACCACCACCATCACCACCAACCCAAGATCCCAGAGAGAGAGAGAGAGAGAGAGAGAGAGAGAGAGAGAGAGAGAGAGAGAGAGAGAGAGAGAGAGAGAGAGAGAGAGAGAGAGAGAGAGAGAGAGAGAGAGAGAGAGAGAGAGAGAGAGAGAGAGGGAGAGAGAGAGAGAGAGAGAGACCGAGAGAGAGAGCGAAAGAGAGACAGAGAGAGAGAGAAAGAGAGAGAGAGAGAGGGAGAGACGAAGGAAAGAGGAAGCCGTTAAATCTTGACGGGGTTGACTTCACTCCTCAGAATGATTGGTCTTATTGAAACAGCATGTTTTCTGAGCGATCGCCAGCATCACAGAAAACCAGGGGACGGCTGAAGTGATGCAATATGGCCAAAGTCTGGGAGGAGGAGGAGAGGAGGAGGAGGAGGAGGAGGAGGAGGAGGAGGAGGAGGAGGAGGAGGAGGAGGAGGAGGAGTAGCGGTCCTTCCAAAAGGCCCGCTTGGACCGGGCCCGAGGTGTGGGCGTCGGAGACAAATTATACAGTAAAAAGACAAAAGGGGAGCCTACAGCAGTCTCAGGTGGTGGGGGGGGATTAGAGTTACTAATGGTCCCAATCTCAGTCCAGGTGGGACGGGGGTCTGCTGGTGTTGAAGGCGGCTGGCACCCATTCCCATTCAAGGGTCTTTTAGAGCGTGTGAAGGAAGGGCCTTTTTTATGCATTCAGTTTGGGAGGAAGCGTGTTATTGGATCACGAGGCTCTGTGTTATTGGGTTAACGTGCGCGGCTGCTGGCCGGGTTGGCCCCCGGAGCTCGGGGCCTTCCTCTTCTTTGGGGTTTGGTGGTTGTAGCAGGTCCAGATTTATAAGAGGGTTTTTTCAAACCCTGGACGGTTTGAGGCGTGGCCAGCCTGGGGTGCGAGAGCCCTGCACAGCATCACACACGTCTGCCGCAGGCCTTCCGAGAGCTTCCAGGCGGCGGAGGGGAAGGGATCAGAGCTGCCCGCAAGGCAAGGCCCAGCCACCCTATAATAGATGATGATCTCACTGGAGCTGTCTGTGGCCTTTTAAGCTGCAGAAAATGGCCACCTAAGAGCGGAGCCGTTTCCGAACTTGGCCCCGAAATGAAGGTGTCTGTGCCTGGCGTCGGTCAGGAATCAAAATACATTCAGTCCCGGATTACTTGAAACACACAGTTTGGAAAGTCTTTTAAATTTGGTCGTAATGATAATGTTTCCCTTATTCACTGTGTGATTTTAGTAAGTGGTAAAAAAAAATGTAAATGTATGAAAATAATGAAAGTGTCAAACAACATTCTGTTTTGGCTTGGCTGCATTTATTGTCCTGTGTTTGTTACAACATATTCATCCCATGAATGTAAAATATGAGGCTACTATTAGGACAATATTGAAACAAATGAAGCTGCCAAATTCTATATTATTCTTCAGTGTGCCAAATGCCATCAATTTATTCTGAACCAAAAAAAAGATCTCAGAACCGGTCCAGTGATTCGTCCGTCTTCAGCTCTGAAGAAGAGAAGCAGAGCGTCCCTGGTGTTTGAAGGTCGTACATCCAGGAGCTCTTCTGATGCCTTCACGCTGGGGGGCCAGAAGAAGGATCCTTTTCTCTCCTTTATGGAGACAAGCTGTGAGCCGAGATGCATCGGTCTCACACGTCGTCGTCCATGGCGTGTGGGCTGAGGACAACACACCGCTGCTGACAACCGGCTGTAAATCCACACGGATGAAGTCTGACATGAGCGACGTGAGGCCACCATGCTTCATCTCCTCCATCTCCTCCATCACCCCCACCCAGCATTTTTACTATAGCTCTTGATATTATTTTTATAATCTACACAAAGCACACAAACTATTAGTTTTTTTGTAATTTAGCATAGGTGATAAAAGCATAATAGATATATAAATACACAGACATAATAACAGACTGATTTATCATAATACTAAATAATTGTTTAATTTGTATGGAGAATTCGTATAAGCATGTGCTTATTAACAACAATATACAAATATTTTTGTATAAAAAAAAATATATGGTATATATAATATTTAGTATTAAACTGTATTTTAATATTTCATACATAGTGCAGCCCCATACACATTATTTAATGTTAAATCTTTAGCTCTAGAATATCCAGACCTAAAATATAATATATGACTATTTGCCGTTTTTTTTACAATGTAATTCAGTTTTACTTCATTCTTTTGGATGTCCCTTTGGGACTCCTTTAGACATTAAAAAGTGAAACTCTTATTGGTCGTATTAAACGTATTAAATTGACATGGCTGAGTGGTCTACGGCCGCTACGTCTCAAGCGGGGACTCGTAAATCTTTCCATATTTAAAGAAATCAAAGAGAATCATGAAAAGCTTCAGTAATGAGCCTACACACACACCCAGAGCTCCACCCAGGGGCGCTTCAAGGGTTTCTCACTGAAGGATATTACATTTCTCTCGCTGTAAATTCACCGAATCTAAAAGAAGTGAAGTGGGCTGTGCTGCGCTGTGTGCGGAAAAGTATTATTATTATTTTTATTCCTCCAGAATGAGGACACTTTTTAACCGTAGGTGCTTTACACTTTGGCACTTGGCCAAGGTTAGATACCATAGCAGTTGATATTTATATTTATATATATATATATATAATATATATATATATATATATATATATATATATATATA